>CM029022.1:51047024-51272787 GCA_016801055.1 Panax notoginseng
CACATGACAAATTCTTATATGTTCTTCATTAGTTCATCACTCTCATGATTATGATTTTCTTACAACATAGTTTATTAAGGTTTAAGTCCACTAATTAGCCATCCTTATCATTTCTTATGATAAATACTCCACCAATCATCACTTCTCTAACAAACTAAAATGAAGAGATGGAGATTAGTGGTTAAAGGTTTATTACCTTTGATGATCTAGCTTCCTTTCTTCTTCTTTTCTTCTTAGATTAGCAAGTCTAACTCTTACTTTTCTCTCTCAATATATGATAAGGTGTTGGTGAATTTTGTTAAGGAAAAAAATGAAGACAAAGCTCTTCTATTTATTGGGTCCTAGGTGAGGGTAGTTTGGTCATTTAGGCCATTCCACCTCCTTTCATCACCTCTTTACTATTCATTACTTGGCCTCCACTCACCTTATCTCTTGCTTGGCCACCACACTTGGTCAACCATGACTCACCTATGGGCCCACATGGTTTGCCCCATGGTTTTCTTACCCATTGACCCATCGGTTCGATCCACGGATTCAGTTCTTGGTTTCGGCTTTAAGTTTAATTAATTTAGCCTAACGTTGGGCTTGCATTTCATATTATTGGGCTTTAACATAATTTCCTTTTGGGCTTGCACAATTCCTACACAAATCCTACAAGTCCCTTGCAATAGGATTAAAACGTTTAACGTATAATCCTCGTACTCTTTACGTATACTAGTTCGTATAATCACTCGTTATATACGTTATGCTATCTTTCATATATACCGTTACGATACTTCGTATCATACTCGTATTCATTGCTTCGTATAATACTCACTATTATACGATCATCATTTCTTCATTCTTTACTTTCCTTAACATTCTTAAATTTAGTACGCAGGCGAAAAACTGTGTTTGTCATAACTGAAATATTATTACATATTCCATACTTCCTTATTATTCTATCGTTACGTATTTCTCGGAAGTTCAAAAATAATTCTCGAGCAGAAATGTATGAATAGTGTTTTTCGAAAAATTTCTCGGAGAATTTTATTTTCGTCTTGAAAATTCAAATACTTTAATTCCTTCACGTAGTCAGAATACTAAGATATTCCGATACATTTAGGTTATAAAACAACCTTCATCTTACTAACACATAATAATATCATATAATATAATTTTATTCATTATTTAATTAAATAAAATTATTTTATAATTAATCTGATTTTTTTGGTCGTTACATTCTTCCCCCCTTATAAGATTCTGTCCCCAGAATCTCGCTATACATTACACAAATAACTGAGGGTAATACTTTCTCATCTTTTCTTCAAGTTCTCACGTTGCTTCTTCGGCATCGTGGTTCTTCCATAACACCTTTACTGAAGGTATAACTTTGTTCCTCAGAACTTGCTCTTTTCTATCAATGATTTGAATAGGCACTTCTTCATACGTCAAGTCCTTTTTAATATGAATAGGCTCATACTCTATTATGTGCTTATAATCTGGCTTATAAGGACGTAACACAGATACATGAAACACGTTATGTATTTTTTCTAAATCCGGAGGTAACACTACCATGTAAGCTACCTCTCTTACCCTTTTTAATATTTCGAAAGGTCCTATAAACCTTGGACTTAACTTTTCCTTCTTTCCAAAGCGTATCTTTCTTTTCCAGGGAGATACCTTTAGAAATACATAGGAGGCTACTTCAAACTCTCAGTTTACTCGATGCAAATTCGCATACTTCTTATGTCTATCTTGACCTGCTACTAGACACATTCTTATCAGTTTTACTATATCCGATGTCTGTTACACCAATTTTGGTCCTAGCATTCGGCGTTCTCCCACTTCATCCCAACACAATGGTGTTCTGCACTTCCATCCGTATAGAGCTTCGTAAGGCGGCATGCCTATGCTCGCATGATAACTGTTGTTATATGCAAACTCTACTAACGTTAGATGATCATCCCAACTACCCTTAAAATCCATGATGCAAGATCTCAACATATCTTCCAACGTCTGAATTTTTCTCTCGCTCTGCCCATTAGTTTGTGGATGATAAGCCATGATTAACTTTAGCTGCGTTCCCATCTGTTCTTGCAGACTCTTCCAAAAGTTCGACGTGAATCGTGGATCACGATCTGACACTATCGAAACTGGTACTCCATGTCTGGAAATAACTTTCTTAACATAAAGTTTAGCTAACTGATCTAAGTTATACTTAACCCTTATTGGCAAAAAGTGAGCCGACTTCGTCAACCGGTCCACTATTACCCAAATCGCGTCATACCCCTTCTGAGTAATTGGAAGTCCCACCACAAAGTCCATTATGATATGCTCCCACTTCCACTCCAGAATCTCCAAGGACTGCAACAAACCGCTTGGTTGTTGATGTTCGGCCTTAACTTTTTGACAAGTTAAGCACCTACTCACGTATTCTGCTATCTCCCTCTTCATGTTTGGCCACCAAAAACTCTGTCGAAGGTCTTGATACATCTTAGTACTACCAGGATGAATCGAGTACCTCGAACTATGAGCTTCTTATAACACTTTCTCCTTTAATTCCGTCTCATTCGGAACCTAAATTCTTCCTTCAAATCTTAATAATCCCTCATTATCAAGACTATACTTTAATTCTTTTTTATCGGTTAGCCGCTTCTTCATCTGATCACACTCCTCATTTCTGAGTTGTACTTCCTTGACTCTCTCTACAATGGTAGATCGAATCTCAGTTGTAAACAATCTCTGACTCGATTCACTCGGTAACTTCACCTCCAACTTCATCCTAGCCATCATTGTTATTAACTCAGTTTAAGCCATTAACATAGACAACTTTTCCCGACCCTTCCTACTTAAAGCGTCGGCCACTACATTGGCTTTTCCTGGGTGATATAGGATTTCACAGCCTTATTCCTTTATCAACTCCAGCCATCTCCTTTGTCTCATATTCAAATCCTTTTGTGCGAAGATATATTTTAGACTTTTATGGTCCGTGTATATCTCACATTTCTCCCCGTATAAGTAATCCTCCATATCTTCAAGGCAAAAGCTACCGCGGCCAGTTCCATATCATGAGTAGGGTAAACTTTCTCATAATCCTTTAACTGTCATGATGCATATGCAATGACATTGCCATGCTGCATGAGCACGTAATCAAGTCCTATATGCGAAGCATCGCTATAAATTACGAAATTCCCTGTATCATCGGGTAAAGACAATACAGGTGCTTCACTCAACCTTTTTTTCAATTCTTGGAAACTGTCTTCACACTTCTCCGTCTATATGTATTTCACTGTCTTCCTTGTCAAGTTAGTCAATGGAGTAGCTATCTTCAAAAAATCTTGGATAAATCTTCGATAGTATCCCGTTAACCCTAGGAAAGTCCGCACCTCAGTCGGCGTTTTCGGCTGTTCCCAACTCATCACTGCTTCTACCTTCGTTGGATCTACTAAAATTCCATCTCGGTCGATAGCATGACCTAAAAACTGTACTCTTTCTAGCCAAAATGTACACTTAGTGAATTTCGCATATAACTTTTCCATCCTTAGTGTCTCCAACACTAATCTTAGGTGTTCAGCATGATCTTCTGGCGTCTTAGAATACACTAGAATATCATCGATAAACACTACAACGAACTTGTCCAAATATTGTTTAAACACTCTATTTTATCATATCTATAAATGCAGGTGGTGCATTTGTCAACCCAAATGACATCACCAGAAACTCGTAATGATCATAACGAGTCCTGAATATTGTCTTAGGTACATCCTCCTTCCTAACCTTCAACTGACGATACCCCATTCACAAATCAATCTTAAAAAAATACTTTTCCCCTTTCAACTAATCAAAGAGATCATCGATCCTGGGTAATGGGTATTTATTCTTTATCGCTAATTTGTTCAACTCTTGGTAGTCGATACAAAGTCTCAACGATCCGTCTTTCTTATTCATAAATAGTATCGGTGCTCCCCACGGCGAAACACTCGGTTGAATGTACTTTCTATCCAACAGTTCTTGTAATTTAACCATCAGCTCCTTCATCTCCACTGGCGCCATACGCTACGGTGCCCTTGAAACTGGTGTCGCTCCTGGCACAATGTCTATTACGAATTCGGTCTCCCTATCCGGTGGAAGACTCGGCAATTCACTTGGAAATACATCCATGAATTCTTTAACTATAGGTATTTGTTCCATCGTTGCTCCCACTCTCTGGGTATCAACAACATGGCAAAAATAACCTATACATCCCTTCCTCAACAATTTCCTACTTTGTGTCATG
This sequence comes from Panax notoginseng, assembly GCA_016801055.1. Classification (NCBI taxonomy): domain Eukaryota; kingdom Viridiplantae; phylum Streptophyta; class Magnoliopsida; order Apiales; family Araliaceae; genus Panax; species Panax notoginseng. The sequence goes on from CM029022.1 coordinate 51,051,283, forward strand.
GTAAGAAACACGAACGTCCTGACGATTCATTACCGTAAAACACTACATTTGGTTGCCTCAACGTTCTAATGTTTACACATTTCTTCTGACAATCTATTATTGCTCCATGGTTAAACAATCAATCCATCCCGAGAATTACATCAAATTCTCCCAACTTTATCGGTAACAAATCTACCGATAATTTACAACCTCATATATCTACGCAACAACTCCTATAAATATTTTCAACAGGAATTATTTCTTCGTTGGTTACCTTGATATTCATAGGTACAGACAATCTTTCGGGAAGTAATCATAATCGTCTAGCAAAATCACATGCTATGAAAGAACAAGTAGCACCCAAGTCAAATAACATGTAAGCATTTATATCGTTGATCGGGATAATACCTGTAACTACATCCCCGGATGCAACTGCATCTTGGACCGTCATGTTAAAGGTACGGGCCATCAGCCTACCCGTCGGTGCTGGACCACCAATAGCTAACTTACCACTATTAGCGCCCTTATTCCCATCTGTCCCCTTCTTCGGGCAGTTCTTCGCTATGTGATCAGTTGATCCACATATGAAGCATCCATGGTTCTTCTTCGGACTTGGACAGTAAGGTAAAATGTGCCCCTCCTGTCCACAGTTGTAACATATTGCCTTTCCCTTGAGACAGACTCCTAAGTGAGTCTTCACACAGTTCTTACATGCCTCCATCCTCTTCTTAGGATCTTCTTGCTTCACTCCGGTATTCCCAGAGTTAAAACCCTTCCTCTTCTGGTCGTTGCCACTCCCACTAGTTCCTTCTGTTCTCACTCCCCCGTCTACCTTATTCTTATTCTTCTTCTCCTTGTGATATTGGCTTAGAGCCTCATTACCACATTCGGTAATTATTGCCTTCTCCAGTATAATCCCAAAAGAGTTACTTTGGAACACATATATTCGACTATAGAGCCATGATTTCAAGCCCTGCTCAAACCTCCTAGTCTTCCTCACCTTAGTGTCCACCTGATGTGGAACAAACCTCGCCAGTTCATTGAACTTGGCCGCATATTGGGGAACTGTCATTTCCCCTTATTTTAGTTCCAAGAACCGCATCTCCATCTTTCCCTGCATACTTGTGGGAAAGTAGTTTTCGAAGAAAATCTCCGTGAACCGTGTCCACGTAAGGTTTTCTATACCGGCCTTAGCCTGGTTCGCCTCCCACTAGAAGTTAGCCTCTCCTTTCATCATATAGGTAGCAAAAGCAACCTTTTGCCCCTCATAGACATTTGCAATAATAAACACTTTCTCTATTTCTTTCACCCAAGTTTGGGCTTCTATTGGGTCCATAGTTCCTTTGAACTCCGGCGGATCGACACTTTTAAAGTCCTTAAACGTAGTAGCCCGTACTACTGCAGGATTTACGGGTATATTAGCCCCGTTCCTATTAAACGCAACCATTAATAAATTAACGAACTCTTGCGTCGGGCTAACCGGTCCTCCCTCCGGTTGATTCACGTTTGCTTCTTGATTTCGTTGTCTTCGTCTTGGCGGCATTTTTCTGCTAAGATAAATAACACGTCATTATTACTTTCTTCTTATTAGTTAGTTATTATTTATTATTAAACAATAACTTCAAACTCATTACAAAAATATGTTCCATAAAAGGGTTTATATTGATTTACTTCTTATAGTATAATACTACATCATTCGTTCTTACACAGCCATAGCTGATTACATTACTTTCCCGCAATTGCTTTTCAAAAATTGGGATTTACAAAAGACTACCCTTTTATATACAAAAGAGGATTTTACATCACTACTAGATACATCATATATATATATATATATATATATATATATATATATTTAACTCTACTCTAGTTACTAACTAGTCTACATCTGCCTTATGGCATTCTCATAATCCGCGTTGGCAAAACCGGCTATAATATCTCGACTGATAGTATGTCGAGTCTGCCCTGCCTCTATCGGATACCTAGCCACTTGCTGTTGAAAATCCGCATGCGAACTCCTATGAATATAGGACATCCTATTAATCTTTTGCTTCTTGGTCTTTAGCTCCTGCCTGAGCTCAAAGACCTCTTGTTTCAACTCGTGGACCTTGTCCTTCGCCAAAACTCGCTCATCATGCTCCTCCTCCTACGTTGTTTCCATACTTTTCTTATCCTCCAGGATTTCCTGGACCTCCTCCTTCATCTCCCTAATCTCTTTCCCCAACTGGATATTTCTATCCAATAATTCCATAAACAAAGTTTTCATTGACTCCCCCAGAGTCATCTCTTCCATAGGTGCTACGGTGTTAAATGACACTGCTTCCACCTCCTCTTCCGACATGTCATCAAACAAAGACATGAGGTCTAAGTCTTTCGAGTCTCCAGACTCGACTACAACCACTTCTGGCTCTTCTACTATAGGGGTCAGTAAGATCTCTACTTGATTTACGGACTCCTCGCTAACAACATGTATATCTCTATGCATCTCATTATTTTCTGACATCTACAATAAAATAATTTAGTTTGATTTGTACACATCAGTAGAATAATAAAAACACATATCACATTTAATACATTTTTAGGGTTAACTTCATCTTTTACTTCTTTAACTTTTTTTAAGGTTATGACTTAAGGTTCTTTTTCACCTCTTAAGTTTTATAACCTACAGCTTTGATACTAACTTGTGATGCCCCCAAATTCAGGTATCTTCCAACCCGACAGATGGTGCTACACGGTGCTACAGTTCATATATTCATTCAATTGAAATACCTCAAAAGAGTGAATATGTCTTATATATATTCCAAAACAATATTCCCATTCCCAGTTTCTTTATAACCATTACATAGATTCGTTGTCATAATATCAAATAATAACAACATTCATCCTATACTATTACAAAGGCAACCTATTGGTTCGCCTTAGCCTTCCCTTTGTCTTTACCGGATCCTTCAGTCCGTTCGGTCTTAGCTGCATTCATATAGTTCAAGCAAGAGTGAGCATAACTAGCTCAGCAAGTATGCCAATTTCAATTAAACAAGAGGCTTGAATCATATAAATCGTATATCTTCAATAACTGAATCAATAGTTATGAAGTACTATCGATCAGTCAAAATAGCACTTCTCTTTTCTTTAAAATTTTTCACAATGAACAACATTCATTAAACATAAATCTCGGTCCAAGACCTTGAGCATTTCATTCTTTCTTTAAAAAGGATAACCCGACACCAAGTCCGTAAGTCCGGTATATCTTACGAGCACGTCTAGGTGATCAGCCTATAGTACTCTATGTTGTACAACACTACTTTCTTTAAACGTATGTACGTTTAAGGTTTGAAAACCTCACGTGCCTGTCGTTTGACGACAAAACAATTGTTTATCATACTCAGTCTTTCTTTGAAATTAATACCAAAATAGTTTGGCAAAAGATAGCAACATTGACAATGGTTTGATAGATTAACTGGAAATCCATAAAACACATGAAGTCTAGCTGAAGGAATTGGCTTCGACTTCATTATACATCAAGTCATGCGTAAAATACATGAATTACAACACTTGTCTAAAAGAATATAGACACGGGTCAGAATACTTGCCTTCTGCGTCTTCTACATTAATTGATCACATAACGTACCACATTAGGTCATATATAATCAAGTATGGTTGCTACTATATCTTACCCTTCTTCTCAATCTAATTATTCCTTAGATTGGTTAATATCAGTTACGATTTATAGTATTACTTTGTACTTACATTCCAGTAACCGTTCTTCAACCTTTAGTTATAATTCTTAAGGTTTTAATCATCCTTAAGGATGTTATTTCAAGTTAATTAGGTATATCATTCACCTTCCATTAATTTCTCTTTCTTCTACTTTCATAGTTATTCTTCTCTGGCTTTCTCCTAGTGCTGGCGCTGCGGCGCCAGCTTCCTTCATGCAACTCGCGCTACGACGCGGGTTTACAGTGTCTATGTCCCGGACTAAGCGCTGCGGCGCGAGTTCCTTTGCTAGCAGCCGCGCTGCGGGGCCACTCATCAGTGGGTTGGGGTCTAGCCTGGAGTTGCGGCGCTGGCTTTCCTTTCTTGGGCCACGCTGCAGCGCCGACCCTGCCTCAGAGAAAAATTTCACAGATTGTTTTCTTCTGTTAAATTCCCGAGCTCATAACTTGTACATCCTAAGTCTGAATAAGCTCGTTCAAAAGCCATTAGCAAACAAATCACATGTTCTATGATTTCATTAGAAAATCTTACATTTTCGAATCTTTTAACTCGGAATTCACCAATTAGTTTATTATTACGAAAACGTTAAATGTTCGTGAACGTTCAAAGGTCGTTTCTTCGTTCTAAGTCAGAATTTGGTCATTTTTGAGTTCGCAACTGTAAGACCCCAACTTATTATAAATAAAATCAAATTTCCTCTAGTTATTATTTTGAATAATAGGGTGTTAATTTGATATAATGCTTTGGTTATAGGTGAAATATGCAAATTTTGCAAAATAAACAAGTGGTTATAAAATATATTCATTGTTGTCGGGAAATATTCATTTGGTCGTGAATATTCTTGTTGTCGGGGAATATTCGTACGACGGCGCAACCATTTGTGGGTCCCATAATGGAAAACGGTCGGATGAAGAAAAAGATGTAAGACCCCAAATAATTAATCAATAAAATTTAAATTTCCTCTATTTATTATTTTGAAATAGTAAGGGTTAAATTGATTAATGAGGTTAGTTATGGGTAAAATGCGCAAATGTTTTAAATAAGCAAGTGGTCATAAAATATTCATTGTTATCGGGGAATATTCGTTTGGTCGTGGAATATTCTTGTTGTCGAGAAATATTCGTACGACGGCGCAGCCTTGTGTGGGCCCCATAACAGAAAGCGATTGGATGAAGAAAATGACAAAAACAAGTTGTTTATAAATAACGGCGTTACCGTTAATACTGTTAGAATACCCGGTGGTTAAAACACAGTAATACGCGTTGTTACACAGTAGCACACGGTATTGCACCAATTATTGATTTTTACGTAAGAAGGCATTACTCAATAATTGTTACAGTAATTACTGTTCAATATTTTATTTTATTGATTCAATAATTGCTGCGTTGATATTTTATAATACTGTTGTTTTAATAATTGTCACCACACAGTATTTTCTATTATCGGAGCAATAATTCATATTATCTGAATAATATTATTAGATAACATTATTGGCAATGTCTAGAAAGTTCTGTCTAAGGAGAGGTTTGGTCTTCTAATTACGCGCCAGTAAGGAGAGATCCTTATTGGAAAGCCCCCTCTTTCCTGGGAATGGCCTGGTTGCCAGTACTGTGATTCTGTAATATTATTTGTAAATAATTAATTATTGATTTATATGATGAGAAAAATATTCATTTTATGTGGATATAGATGGAGAAAATTTTTAAAGTGACAATTGTTAAAAATCGATATTTTATCTTTTCTGATAAAATAATATTTTATTATATTATTATATTATAATAATGACGATATTTTTATAATGAATGTGGGATATATGAGTATATGAGGAGAAATAGTATTTTTGTTACAAAAGTTGTTTAAAACATGTTAAATATGTCTATGTGCCCATTTCTTGACTGAAATTTGATTATAGCCTGTAAAATCGTCCGTTTATGAATTTCGGTCAATTTTTGTTTGGAATTTGGAAAAACTTTCTTCTGCAAAGTTGTAGATAATGGAATTTCCTATGGAAAGTCGTGAGTTTCGAATTTTTCTGATAAAAGGCTATTTATTATGAATTATTGAAGTTTCGAAGCTCCGAAATAATTAATTTTTGGAAGTTTAAAATATTTTAAATAACAAAAACGTTTTTTATATGTTATGAGCCTCATTAATCACATGCTAAGTTGCTGAATTCAGAAGTCTAAGGTTGGCGTAGAAAATTTTATTTATATATTAATATTTTATTAAATTTTCTGCTTTGGTGTTCTAAGCATTTTCCTATAAATAGGGTGCTTAGGTTAGAATTGAAAATCACACCAGAAACTGAAAACTTCTCTCTTTCTCTCTCTATACATTAAGCGTATTCTTGTGAGTATACTTTGAGTGTTGTTATACGGTGCAAGTTTCCTTCAGCACTATATCCAGTAGTCCAGCCAGAAGTACTATTCTTTCGAGGTAAGGGATGTTATTTTATTCGAAAATGATATTATTTCTTCAATATCATTATATTGGTCGGAAATTTTTATCAAATTTGAAACTTTTCATGTCGAGATTACTATTCACGAGTTACTATTCACCGAAAAATGAAATTTTCTTCTTTTTGTCCAAAATATCTATTATGGATACTAGCTTTGATTGTATCCATGTTTTGATCATTCTTGAATTTTACTCCACTATGATTGTTTATGAGGTATTTTTGGATATGGATAAACTGTAATACGAATCCCTAATATTTGTTCTTTTGTTTCATTGGATTCGTTTTCTTTAAAATATTTTTCATCATCCTCAGTCCTAATTGATGATATTAGTGAATATCTTTGGCCTGTAGTGCAAAGATGAATGATTTCTAATGAATATCTTTGGCCCGTAGTGTTGAGATGAACAGGTGTTGAGATGAACATGACCAACTGATGAATATCTTTGGCTTGTAGTGCAAAGATGATTATTGATTGATGTTACAGGGATAAAATATTGATGATGGACTTTTAAATTCATAGATAATTGTAGATTTCATTCTCTACGTAACTCTTCTATGAATTATTATTTTCCACTGCGAATATTGATTTTAAACTTGTTGTCTATTGTATTCTATTATATTTTTCGCTGTTGAAGACTAACGATAATTTGTTCTGTATTATCTTAGTCATAATGTTCTTTACTGGGCTAGTTGAGCTCACCCTTTTCCTTTTTGTTCCATTTTTCTCAGGAGGCGAGAATGTAGCGAGTACTAGTCGGGGTATGGAATGATGGTTCTAGAAGTTATTTTAGTAGTCCTCACCATTTTTGTGAAATAATGTATCAATAATTGTAATGAGGACTTATTTGAGTGTGGATATTGTCTAGATGACAATATTTGTATTTAAACTCACAGTTCTTGTGTCGTAATAATAAAGATGTAGTTGTTTCTGTACCATATATTTTGGCGACTCATAATGGGTGTTGTATACCTATTTTGGGGGCGTCACAGTTGGTATCAGAGCTTAGGGATATGATCTCTGGCGGAGATCGGGGAATAGTACTAGGAGGGGAGAGACGAGTAAATCCTTCGCTAGTGTGTCCTACCTAAGCTTATTTGTTGGTCAGTCATAATATAGGGATATTATGTGATATGTTAATTTATTAAATTAACCCTTGTTTTATGGCAGTATTTGAGAATGTCGACTGAGAATGTTAACAGTGGAGTAAATGAGACGGTGGAGATGCATATACTCACCAACGAGGAGAACGTGCAACAGGCTGGCAATGTTCTTCCTGTGAACAACACCACTGAGCAAACGATGAACGATGAGATGTTTAGAAGCTTTTTGCGATTCATGCAAAACCAGACGAAGGAGATTCCTGTTCAAAATATAGGAAGAAACAATGGCAACGCACAGCTGGTTACAGCCAAGCAGTTCAAAGAGTTGGGACCACTAGAATTCTGGAGAAAGCCGGATCCGATTAAGGCGGAGACATGGGTCAAGCAAATTACCAAGATATTCGATGTCTTGGGATGCACGAAGCAACAGAAGGTTCCATTCGCCACCTTTATGTTCCGTGGCGAGGCAGACTACTGGTGGGAGTCTGTGAAGCGTACCCATCCAGCCGCACTCAGCATGTCTTGGGAGACATTTCAGAAACTGTTCAATGACAAGTACTTCCCTAAAAGTATTCGTCATATGAAGGAGCTAGAGTTTATTAAACTGGAGCAGAATAACATGACGGTGTCCCAGTACGAGGCGAAGTTTGCAGAGTTGTCCAGGTTTGCACCTCATTTGGTGGAGAATGAGGAACGTATGACGCGGATGTTTTTGAGAGGTTTGAAACCCGGCATACGTCAATATCTCATAAATTTTCTCTCTATTCAGATGTTGTCAACAGGGCTCAATTATTAGAGCGAGATAACGAGTACGGTCAACCGAGGGACCACAACCAGGATCATATCGGTGACAGCAGTCATCAGAACAGTGATGACCAACGGAAAAAGAAAAATACAGACAAGAACGGCAACCACTCTGGTGGTAATCGTGGCTATGAAAATAGAAGAAGCGAGTCGGGATGAGATTTTAAAAAGAGGAGATTCAACAATGACAATATGAAGACGTCAGCACCAGTAGCAACTGGTTCCAAGGAAGGAGAATGACCACCGGTTATATGTTATAAGTGCAGAAAAGAAGGACATATCAGCCCAAACTGCCCACAACAATTTAAGGTATGTTATAATTGTGGAAAGGAATGACATATCGCTCGAGATTGCACTGTAGCGAAATCAAGTCCAGCGGGGATGGTGACTCAAAAAGTTGTCCCAGAAAAGACAAAGTCAACGGTTCCTAGAAGAGCGTTTGTCATGACTGGTCAACATGCGAGGAACCCAAACGAGGTGATCACGGGTAAGCTAATCATAAATTCATGCGAAGTTTATACCTTGCTAGATACTGGTGCTACCCATTCATTTATTTCTCCTGCTTGTGCTCAACGTTTAAACTTGACTCCGGAGAAGTTAGATTTTGATTTTTCTGTGGAGACTCCGTTAGGAGAAACTTTCATCACATCCACTGTTTATAAATCTTGTGTGATCCAAGTTGGCACCATCACCTTACATGTTGACCTTATCTCTTTAAAGATACTTGCTTTTGATGTGATTTTAGGGATTGATTGGTTAACTACTCATTATGCCAAAATTGATTGTTTTCGTAAGGTTGTTAGTTTTCATATTCCTAACCAACCTGTTGTACGAATTCAAGCAACTAAGCCATTAAAATCAATCGCTGTTATATCAAGCCATAAAGCCATTCGTTTATTAAAAAACGGATGTCAAGCTTTCTTAGCCCATGTTATGGATTTGAATAAAGATACGTCAAATTTGAATAATATTCCTGTTGTTATTGACTTTCCTGACGTATTTCCTGAAGAACTTCCCGGTCTACCCCCGGAACGTGAAGTTGAATTCTTTATTGATCTAGAATCTGGTACAAAGCCTATTTCTAAAACCCCATATCGAATGGCTCCTATTGAACTTTAGGAGTTAAAGGTCCAACTACAGGAGTTGTTGGACATCGGTTTCATTCGTCCTAGTACATCTCCTTGGGGTGCTCCTGTTTTATTTGTAAAGAAGAAAGACGGGAGTATGCGACTTTGTATTGACTAGCGGGAATTGAACCATGTTACTATCAAGAATAGGTATCCGCTACCTCGTATTGATGACATGTTTGACCAGTTACAAGGAGCGCAATTCTTTTCAAAGATCGATCTTCGTTCTGGATATCATCAGCTGAAGGTTAAAACTGAAAATATTCCGAAGACTGCCTTCAGAACTCGGTACGGGCATTATGAATTCCTAGTCATGTCTTTTGGATTGACTAATGCTCCTGCGGCTTTCATGGATATGATGAACCGAGTATTCAAGGATTATTTGGATCAATTCGTTGTTGTCTTTATTGATGACATCCTCATATATTCCAAAAGCCGTGAAGATCATGAGCACCATTTGAAGCTGGTACTGTAAAGGCTTCGTGATAGCAAGCTATATGCTAAGTTGAAGAAATGCGAGTTCTGGCTTGAGGAAGTAGCATTCCTAGGGCACGTGGTGTCAAAACATGAATTATCTGTTGACCCGGCGAAGATTGAAGCAATAAAAAGTTGGGAGCAACCAATGACGGTGACCGAAGTACGTAGCTTTTTGGGCTTAGCTAATTATTATCGAAGATTCGTGGAAGGGTTTTCTCGAATCGCTACCCCGTTAACTCAGCTGACTCGAAAGGATACAAAATTCGTATGGAGCGAGGAATGCGAGAAGAGTTTCCAAGAGCTTAAGAGGAGACTCATTTCGGTACCTGTTTTGACAATACCATTTGGTTCAGATGGATTTGTTATCTACAGTGATGCTTCAGGCAAAGGGCTAGGATGTGTTCTCATGCAATGTGGGAAAGTTATAGCCTATACCTCGCGACAACTTAAAGAATATGAGAGGAATTATCCTACTCATGATCTAGAGTTGGCAGCAGTCGTTTTCGCGCTAAAGATCTGGAGGCATTATCTATATGGGGAGAAAGTGGAGATATATTCAGACCATAAAAATCTCAAATATTTCTTCACTCAAAAAGAACTCAACATGCAGCAACGACGTTGGCTCGAGCTGTTGAAAGACTACGACCACACTATTCAATACCATCCTGGAAAAGCAACTGACGCGTTGAGTAGAAGATCATATGCAGGAACGAGTGCGATGATGACAAGTATACTCATAGAACCAACTTTAATCGATAAAGTTAAAGTTGCTCAAGCCACAGACCCGGAGCTGATGCGTATGAAGAAGAAAGTGCAAGAAGGTGCTATTCCAGAAGCAAGAATCGATGAAGAAGGAAAACTTCGAGTCCACTCCAGACTTTGTGTTCCTAACGATTCTGATTTGAAGTACAAGATCATGATGGAAGCACACAATACACCATTTACGATCCATCTTGGAAGTATCAAAATGTATCGTGATCTTCGACATACATTTTGGTGGAACAATATGAAAAGAGAGATTGAAAAGTTTATATCGATGTGTTTAACTTGTCAACGTGTAAAGGCGGAACATCAAGTGCCAAAGGGTCCATTGCAACCACTTGAGATTCTGAAATGGAAGTGGAAACACATTACCATGGATTTCGTTACGGGTCTTCCCACGGTTTCTCAAGGCATAAATGTTATTTGGGTAATTGTTGATAGATTAACCAAGTCTGCTCATTTCTTGCCGATACGGGAGACTTATTCCCTTGAACGTCTTGCTAGTATGTACGTGAATGAGATTGTGAGGTTGCATGGCATGCCAGTATCTATAGTTTCGGATCGTGACCCAAGATTCACTTCAAGATTTTGGGTAAGCTTGCAAAAAGCTATGGGCACGGATTTACGATTTAGTTCGGCTTACCATTCTCAAACGGACGGGCAATCAGAGAGGACTATTCAAACTCTTGAAGATCTATTAAGACTCTGTGTCCTAGACTTCAAAGGAAGTTGGGATAAGTATTTACCATTGGTGAAATTCTCCTACAACAACAGTTATCAGGCAAGTATAGGTGTGGCTCCATTTGAAGCATTATATGGACGAAAGTGTCGCTCTCCAATATGTTGGAATGAGGTGGGAGAAGCAACGTTGTTGGAACCCGAGTTGGTACGTATGACTACGGAAAAGATCCAAACGATTCGACAACGTATACAAACGGCACAGGATCGACAAAAGAGTTATGCGGATCTTCATCGAAAGGACGTGGAATTTGACATTGGGGATCATGTATTGTTGCGTGTGGCTCCATGGAAAGGAGTTACAAGATTTAGGAAGAGAGGAAAGCTCAATCCATGATTTATTGGTCCATTTTAGATTCTTGACCGAGTAGGAAATGTGGCCTATAGACTCGCGTTACCTCCAAGTATGTCTCGTGTTCATAATATTTTTCATATATCTGTGCTACGTAAATATGTGAAAGACCCAAACCACGCCATTGAGTTAGAACCGGATGAGATAGCCGAAGACTTAACATACGAGGAGGTACCTGTCAAGATTTTGGATAGGAAAGAGCATGTCCTACGCACGAAGGTCATACCACAAGTTAAAGTTTTGTGGAGAAACCATGCTATTGAGGAAATGACCTGGGAGTTGGAAACGAAAATGAAAGCGAGGTATCCTCATCTTTTCGAAACACCAGGTACGTACGTCAATTTCGAGGACGAAATTTCATAAGGAGGGGAGGTTGTAAAACCCCAAATAATTAATAAATAAAATTTAAATTTCCTCTATTTATTATTTTAAAATAGTAAGGGTTAAATTGATTAATGAGGTTAGTTATGGGTAAAATGCGCAAATATTTCAAATAAGCAAGTGATCATAAAATATTCATTGTTGTCGGGGAATATTTGTTTGGTTGTGGAATATTCTTGTTGTCGGGAAATATTCGTACGACGGCGCAGCCTTGTGTGGGCCCCATAATGGAAAGCGATTGGATGAAGAAAACGACAAAAATAAGTTATTTATAAATAACGGTGTTACCGTTAATACTGTTGGAATACCTGGTGGTTAAAACACAGTAATACGCGTTGTTGCACAGTAGCACACGGTATTGCACAAATTATTGATTTTTACGTAAGAAGGCATTACTCAATAATTGTTACAGTAATTACTGTTCAGTATTTTATTTTATTGATTCAATAATTGTTGCGTTGATATTTTATATTACTGTTGTTTTAATAATTGTCGCTACACAGTATTTTCTATTATCGGAGCAATAATTCATATTATCTGAATAATATTATTAGATAACATTATTGGTAATATCTAGAAAGTTCTGTCTAAGGAGAGGTTTGGTCATCTAATTGAGCGCCAATAAGGAGAGATCCTTATTGGAAAGCCCCCTTTTTCCTGGGAACGGCCTGGTTGCCAGTACTGTGATTCTATAATATTATTTGTGAATAATTAATTATTAATTTATATGATGAGAATAATATTCATTTTATGTGGATATAGATGGAGAAAATTTTTAAAGTGACAATTGTTAAAAATCGATATTTTATCTTTTCTGATAAAATAATATTTTATTATATTATTATAATATAATAATGATGATATTTTTACAATGAATGTGGGATATACGAGTATATGAGGAGAAAGAGTATTTTTATTGTAAAAGTTGTTTAAAACATGTTAAACATGTCTATGGGCCTATTTCTTGACTGAAATTTGATTATAACATGTAAAATCGTCCGTTTATGGATTTCGGTCAATTTCTGTTTGGAATTTGGAAAAACTTTTTTCTGCAAAGTTGTAGATAATGGAATTTCTTATGGAAAGTCGCAAGTTTTGAATTTTTCTGACAAAAAGGCTATTTATTATGAATTATTGAAGTTTCGAAGCTCCGAAATAATTAAAATTTGGAAGTTTAAAATATTTTAAATAACAAAAACGTTTTTTATATGTTATGAGCCTCATTAATCACATGCTAAGTTGCTGAATTCAGAAGTCTAAGGTTGGCGTAGAAAATTTTATTTATATATTAATATTTTATTAAATTTTCTGATTTGGTGTTTTAAGCATTTTCCTATAAATAGGGTGCTTAGGTTAGAATTAAAAATCACACCAGAAACTGAAAACTTCTCTCTCTTTCTCTCTCTATACATTGAGCGTATTCTTGTGAGTATACTTTGAGCGTTGTTATACGGTGCAAGTTCCCTTCAGCACTATATCCAGTAGTCCAGCCAGAAGTACTATTCTTTCGAGGTAAGGGATGTTATTTTATTCGAAAATGATATTATTTCTTCAATATCATTATATTGGTTGGAAATTTTTATTAAATTTGAAACTTTTCATGTCGGGGTTACTATTTATGAGTTACTATTCACGAGTTACTATTCACCGAAAAATAAATTTTTTTTTTGCCCAAAATATCTATTATGGATACTAGCTTTGATTGTATCCATGTTTTGATCATTCTTGAATTTTACTCCATTATGATTGTTTATGAGGTATTTTTGGACATGGATAAACTTTAATACGAATCCCTAATATTTGTTCTTTTACTTCACTGGATTCGTTTTTTTTAAAATATTTTTCATCATCCTCAGTCCTAATTGATGATATTAGTGACTATCTTTGGCATGTAGTGCAAGGATGAATAATTTCTGATGAATATCTTTGGCCCGTAGTGCAAAGATGAATAGGTGTTGAGATAAACATGACCAACTGATGAATATCTTTGGCTTGTAGTGCAAAGATGATTATTGATTGATGTTACAGGGATAAAATATTGATGATGGACTTTTAAATTCAAAGATAATAGTAGATTTCATTCTCTACGTAACTCTTCTATGAATTATTATTTTCCGCTGCGAATATTGATTTAAAACTTGTTGTCTATTGTATTCTATTATATTTTTTCCTGTTGAAGACTAACGATAATTTGTTCTGTATTATCTTAGTCATAATGTTCTTTACTGGGCTAGTTGAGCTCACCCTTTTCCTTTTTGTTCCATTTTTCTCAGGAGGCGAGAATGTAGCGAGTACTAGTCGGGGTATGGAATGATGGTTCTAGAAGTTATTTTAGTAGTCCTCACCATTTTTGTGAAATAATGTATCAATAATTGTAATGAGGACTTATTTGAGTGTGGATATTGTCTAGATGACAATATTTGTATTTAAACTCACAGTTCTTGTGTCATAATAATAAAGATGTAGTTGTTTCTGTACCATGTATTTTGGCGACTCAGAATGGGTGTTGTATACCTATTTTGGGGGCGTCACAAAAGACAAGTTTAAGTTTTTATACATAACGGCGTAATTATTACCGTTAACACTGTTGGAATACCCGTTGGTTAAAATACAGTAATACACGTGGTTGCACAGTAGCACACTGTATTGCACAGTATTTTTAAATTATTGATTCTTACGTAATAAGGCACTACTCAATAATTCTTACAGTAATTACTGTTCAATATTTTATTTTATTGATTCAATAATTGCTACGTTGATATTTTATATTATTGTTATTTCGATAATTGTCACTGCACAGTATCTCCATTATCAGATCAATAATTCATGTTATTTGAATAATATTATTAGATAGCATTATTAGCAATGTCTAAGAAAGTTCTGTCTAAGGAGAGGTTTGGTCACCTAATTGCACGCCAGTAAGGAGAAATCTTTATTGGAAAGCCCCCTCTTCCATGAGAATGACCTGGTTGTCATAATTGTGATTCTGTTATATTTTTTGTGAATAATTAATTATTGATTTATATGATAAGGAAATATTTATTTGATGTGGATATAAATGATGGATTTATTTATTTTATGTGGTTATAAATGAAGGAATTAATGTTGAGGTATTTTATCATTATTTTATCGGATTGGAGGTATTAAAAAATCAAATCGGTGTTCTTAAAGCTCTATTGCGTGAGTTATAATTTTAATTCGACCGTTGGATCCTTGTGATTTTTGGATATGTTATACATATATAAGTTGAGTATATGTCCACAAATTTTGAACCGTTAAAAATTAATGTATGATTTGTTATGAATTTTAAGAGGTGTTGAAAAACGTTCGTATGTGGATTTCGGACATTTTTTATTTGGAATTTGGAAAAATTTTCTTCTACAAAATTGTAGAGAATTAAATTTCCTATGAAAAAGACATGAGATTTAAATTTTTCTGATAAAAAAACTATTTATTACGAATTATTGAAGTTTCGGAGATTAAATATTTTTATTAAAATTATGGGTGGGATCAACTTTTGTTTTTTAAAAACATATGGGCTGCTATTTTCTTTTCAAAAATGACTGGCTTGTTTATTCAACAAAGGAGGAGGCGTGGAAGAAAAAAATAATAATAATATTTTATTATTTTTGTAACCTATGGCATTCTAGCATTTTCCTATAAATAGGCGTTTAATTTAGAATTAAAAATCACACCAGAAACATAAGCTTTCTCTCTCTATATCGTCGAGCGTATTTTTGTGAGTATTTAGATACTTTGAGAGTTGTTATTCAGTACAAGTTTCTTCGGCTTTACATCCGATATTCCGATCAGAAACATTGTTATTTTGAGGTAATTGATGTTATTTTCTTCATAAATAATATTATTTTCTTCAATATCATTATGCTAAAATATTGATATAAATTTTATTGTGAAATTTCTACCTTTTTGTGTCGGAGTTACTATTCACGTATACGACATTATTCACGTATGCGACACTATTCACAAATACGGCACTATTCACCGAAAAATGAAATTTTCTCTTCTTTATCCCAGATGTCTATTATGGTTACTATCTTTTATTGTATCCATGTTTTGATCTTTATTCTTGAATTTTACTCCATTATGGTTTATTATGGAGTATTTTTAAACTTAAATTATCTAAAGTACGAATCTCTAATCTTTGCCCTTTTATCTTACTGAATTCGTTCTCTAAAATATTTTTCATCATCCTCAGTCCTTAATGATGATACTTGATGAATATTTTTGGCCTGTAGTGTAAGACCCCAACTTTTATAAATAAAGATGAATTTTCTATAAATATTATTTTTGAATATTATGGAGTGAAATTTATATAATGTTATAGTTGTGGGTAATATTTATAAATTTTGCAAAGTACGCAAGTTGCTATATAATATTCGATTGGTCGGGGAATATTCGTTTTAATAGGGAATATTCGTACGACGACACAATCATTGGTGGACCCCACAATAGAATTATTGTCGGATTGAGAAAACGACAAAAATTTATCAGGTTAACATTGTTGAATACTAATGATAATTTATTCTGCGTTATCTTAGTCATAATATTTCTTACTGGGTTAGTTGAGCTCACCCTTTTGCTTTCATTGTTCTCTTCAGGAGATGAGAACGTAGCGGGGACTAGTCGGGGAACGGAGTGACGATTCAGAGGATAGCATTAGTAGTCCTCACTATTCTATGAAATAATGTAAAAATAAATGTATTGAGGACTTATATTGAGTTTGAATCATGTTTAGAAGAAAGTGTTGTATTTAAACTCACAACTTATGTTTTGTCGTATTTTACACGACAGTTGTATAATTAAGTTTTATTTGTATTTTATACCATGTAGTTGACGACTCAGAATAGGTGATGTATACCTATTTTGGGGGCGTCACAGTTGGTATCAGAGCTTAGGGATATGATCCCTGACTAAGATGTGAGACTAGAACTAGGAGGGGAAGACGTGGAATTCCTTCGCCAGTATGACCTACCTAAGTTTGTTTGGTATTTAATTGGTCGGTCAGAGTATAGAGATAATATGTGATATGTCAATTAACCTTTGTTTTGTTGCAGTATCTGAAAATGACATCCGAGAAAGTTGAGAATAGCAATGGAGCACAGGAGACAGTTGAGGTTCCACATATCAAAAATCAGGATAATGTGCATCAGGAAGGCGACAATCCTCATGCAAACAACAACACTGACCAAATGATGAATGATGGAATGTTCAGAGGCTTTATGCAATTCATACAACATCAGGCGAGAGAGGCTCCTATCCAAAATATAGGTGAAAACACTGAAAACTCTCGGACGGTCACCGCTAAACAGTTCAAGAAGCTGGGACCACCGGAGTTTATTGGAGAGCCAAAACCACTTAAGGCGGAAACGTGGATAAAGCAGATCACCAAGATATTTGATGTCTTGGGATGCGCCGAGGAGCAAAAGGTTCCCTTTGCCACCTTTATGTTGCGAGGAGAGGCAGATTACTGGTGAAAATCGGTAAAGCGTACTCAACCTACTGCACTGAAGATGTCTTGGGAGAAGTTCCAAGAACTATTCAATGACAAGTACTTTCCCGAAAGTATTCGTCACATGAACGAGATAGAGTTCATCAAGTTGGAGCAGAATAATATGACCGTGTCACAGTACGAAGCTAAGTTTGTCGAGCTGTCCCGGTTTGCGTCCCACTTGGTAGATAATAAAGAGAGAATGACGCGGATATTTTTAAGAGATTTGAAGCCAGAGATACGTTAATATCTTATTTCTCATAAACTATATTTGTATTCAGATGTTGTAAATAGGGCTCAGTTAGTGGAGCGCGATAACGAGTCAACGCAACCGAAAGAGAGCAACAGACAAAATGATAATACTATTGAAAGCAGTCATCGAATCGGTGACAACAAGCGTGGAGGGAATCAGCAGGCCAGAAATGGTAACCACGTCGGTGGTAATCATGGCCAAAACAATAAGAATGGACATTTCAAGAAGAGGAGATTTAATAATGATGGAAAGACGTCAGCACCAGCACCCGTGGTTAAGGAAGAAGAACGACCACCTATCATATGCTTCAAATGCGGAGGGGAAGGACACATTAGTCCAAACTGCGCGATGCCGTCCAAAGCATGTTATAATTATGGGAGAGAAGGTCACCTAGCCCGATTTTGCCGTTCACCGAAGACAAGTTCAGCTAGGATGGAAGCACCAAAGGACGTCCCAGAAAAGTCAAAACCGGTAGTGCAAGGGAGAGCGTTTGTTGTGACCTCCTAGAAAGCAAGGAACCCGAACGAGATCATCACGGGTAAGCTTATCATAAACTCTAGCGAAGTCTATGCCTTATTTGATACCGGTTCTACCCATTCTTTTATTTCTCCTATTTGCTCTCAACGATTAAATTCGACTCCGGAGAAATTAGACTTTGACTTATCTGTGGAAAATCCATTGGGAGAAACCTTCATTACATCCACTGTTTATAAGTCTTGTTTTATTCAAAATGGTACCCTCACATTACCTGTCGATCTTATTTCATTGAAAATACTTGCATTTGATGTAATTCTAGGGATTAATTGGTTAACTACTCATCATGCAAAAATTGATTATTTTCGTAAGGTTGTTAGCTTTCATATTCCTAATCAACCTATTATGCGAATTCAAACAACCAAACCATTAAAATCAATCACTGTCATCTCAAGCCATAAAGCTATTCGTTTATTGAAAAACGCATGTCAAGCTTTCTTAGCTCATGTCACGGATCTAAACAAAAATACGTCAGTTTTGAATGATATTTCTATTGTTAATAAATTTCCTGACGTATTCCCTGAAGAACTTCCTGGCCTACTCCCAGAGCGTGAAATTGAATTTTGTATCGACCTTGAACCCGGTACAAAATCCATTTCCAAAGCCCCATATCGAATGGCTCCTATTGAACTTCAGGAGTTAAAGATCCAACTGTAGGAATTGTTAGACATTGGCTTTATTCGTCCTAGTACTTCTCCTTGGGGTGCTCCTATTCTATTCGTGAAGAAGAAAGATGGAAGTATGCGACTTTGTATTGATTATCGGGAGTTGAATCATGTCACCATCAAAAACAGGTACCCATTGCCACGTATTGATGACCCGTTTGACCAGTTGCAAGGAGCACAATTCTTTTCAAAGATCGATCTTCGTTCTGGATATCATCAGCTGAAGGTTAGAACTGAGGATATTCCAAAGACGGCTTTCAGAACTCGGTACGGGCATTATGAATTCCTAGTTATGTCATTTGGATTGACTAATGCTCCTGCTGCCTTCATGGATATGATGAACCGGGTATTCAAGGAATATTTGGATCACTTTGTGGTCGTCTTTATTGATGACATCTTTATTTATTCCAAAAGCCATGAAGATCATGAGCAACACTTGAGGCTGACACTCCAAAAGCTTCGTGAATACAAGCTTTATGCCAAGTTGAAGAAATGCAAGTTCTGGCTTGAGGAAGTAGCATTCCTTGGGAACGTAGTATCAAGTCATGGAATATCTGTTGACCCGGTAAAGATTGAAGCAATTCAAAGCTAGGAGCAACCTAAATCAGTGACCAAAATACGTAGCTTTCTCGGTTTAGCTGGTTATTATCGGAGATTCGTGGAAGGATTTTCTCGAATCGCTACTCCATTAACTCAGCTGACTCGGAAAGATACAAAGTTCTGTTGGAGCGAAGAATGTGAGAAGAGTTTTCAAGAACTCAAGAGGAGACTCATTTCAACACCTGTTCTGACAATACCATCTGGCTCGGAGGGATTTGTCATCTACAGTGATGCTTCGGGCAAAGGGTTGGGATGTGTTCTCATGCAATATGGGAAAGTCATAGCATATGCCTCAAGACAACTCAAAGAATATGAGAGGAATTATCCTACTCATGATCTAGAGTTGGCAGCTGTTATCTTTGCACTTAAAATTTGGAGGCATTACTTGTATGGGGAGAAAGTGGAGATCTTTACGGATCATAAAAGCCTCAAATATTTTTCACTCAAAAGGAACTCAACATGCGACAATGACGTTGGTTGGTACTGTTGAAAGATTATGATCATACCATCCAATACCATCCTGGAAAAGCGAACGTGGTAGCTGATGCATTGAGTAGAAGATCATATGCAAGTACGAGTGCGATATTGTCAACGTAAAGGCTCATTTTGTGTGACTTGCAAAGGATGGAGATAGAGTTAAAGACTCCAGGGACCCATGTGATGATGGTGAATATACGAGTAGAACCGACTTTAATTGATAAAGTTAAGGCTGCTCAAGCTACAGACCTGGAGCTGATGCGTATGAGGAAGAAAGTGCAAGAAGGTGCTATGCCGGAAGCAAGAATCAATGAAGAAGCAATACTTCGAGTCAACTCCAGACTGTGTTCCTAACGACCCTGATTTAAAGTATAAAATCATGATAGAGGCGCACAATACACCGTTTGCAATCCATCCTGGGAGTACCAAAATCTATCGTGATCTTTATCATACATTTTGGTGGAGCAATATGAAGAGAGAGATAGTGATGTTTATCTCAAGGTGTCTAACTTGTCAACGAGTCAAAGCGGAACATCAAGTACCAAAAGGTCCATTGCAACCACTTGAAATTCCAGAATGGAAGTGGGAGCACATTACCATGGATTTCATTACTGGTCTTCCCAAGGTTTCTCAATGCATTGATGCAATTTGGGTCATTGTTGATAGATTGACCAAGTCTGCTCATTTCTTACCAATACAAGAAACTTATACACTTGAACGTCTTGCTCGTATGTACATAAACGAGATTGTAAGACTGCATGGTATGCCAGTATCCATAGTTTCTGATCGAGACGCAAGATTCACTTCACGATTTTGGATTAGTTTGTAAAAAGCTATGGGCACGAATTTACTATTTAGTTCAGTATATCATCCTCAGACGGATGGACAATCAGAGAGGACTATTCAAACTCTTGAAGATTTATTAAGACTCTGTGTCCTTGACTTCAAGGGAAGTTGGGATAAGTTCTTACCATTGGTAGAGTTTTCCTACAACAACAGTTATCAAGCAAGTATTGGCATGGCTCCATTCGAGGCATTGTATGGAAGAAAGTGTTGTTCTCCAGTATGCTGGGATGAGGTGGGTGAAGCAACGTTGTTGGGACCGGAGTTGGTACGTATGACTACGGAAAAGATTCAAACGATCCGGCAACGTATAAAAACCTCACAAGATCGACAAAAGAGTTATGCTGATCTTCATCGAAAGGACGTGGAATTTGATATAGGAGATCATGTGTTGTTACGAGTTGCTCCGTGGAAAGGAGTTACGAGATTTGGAAAGAGAGTAAAGCTCAATCCTCGATTCATTGGCCCATTTTTAATCCTCGTTTGAGTAGGAACTGTGGCCTATAGACTCGCTTTACCGCCAAGTATGTCTCGTGTTCATAATGTTTTTCATATATCCATGTTACGTAAATATGTGGAAGACCCGAACCACATTATTGAGTTAGAACCGGACGAAATAGCGAAAAATTTAACGTATGAAGAGGTTCCTGTTCAAATCTTGGATAAGAAGGAACATATTCTACGCTCCAAGGTTATACCTCAAGTCAAAGTTTTGTGGAGAAACCACGATGTTGAGGAAATGACCTGGGAGTTAGAATCTGAAATGAAGTCAAGGTATCCTTACCTCTTCGATATACCAGGTACGTACCCTAATTTCGAGGGCAAAATTTCATAAGAAGGGGAGGTTGTAAGACCCCAACTTTTATAAATAAAGATAAA
This sequence comes from Panax notoginseng, assembly GCA_016801055.1. Taxonomy (NCBI): domain Eukaryota; kingdom Viridiplantae; phylum Streptophyta; class Magnoliopsida; order Apiales; family Araliaceae; genus Panax; species Panax notoginseng. The sequence continues at coordinate 51,072,936 of CM029022.1, forward strand.
TTTTCTATAAATATCATATTTGAATATTATGGAGTGAAATTTATATAATGTTATAGTTATGGGTAATATTTATAAATTTTGCAAAGTACGCAAGTTGCTATATAATATTCGATTGGTCGGGAAATATTCGTTTTAATAGGAAATATTTGTACGACGACACAATCATTGGTGGACCCCACAACGGAATTATTGTCGGATTGAGAAAATGACAAAAATACTTTATGAAAATAACAGCGGAAGTTTACCATTAATATTGTTGAACTACTCGGTAGTAAAAGTACAGTAATACGCATGGTTGCATAGTAGCACACGGTATTAATTATTGATGCTTACGTGATAAGTCACTCAATTTTGTTCAATTATTGTTATAGTAATTGTTGTGAATTTTGCTTATTTTATGGACCCCTATTTACCCATTTTTTAAAATAATCGGTAGGAAATTATTTTTTTAATAGTGGGGCCACATGTGGGGCCCGTGTGTGGAAGAAATTAGTGAAATGGGCAGATTCACGAGAGTTGTTTTATATGGAAGGTAACATGATATTTATATATATATGATGATTGGTGATTATATATATAATATATATATATATATATAATGTTTGATTTTGAAACGTGGGGGAGTACAATTATTTTGATGGCTTTGTTGACAAAGTGGGAGGGGAGTTCAATTATTATTAGTGTATATATATATATATATATATATATATATATATATATATATATATATAATATTTCTTATTTTATTTAAAAGACTTTGCTTTAAATATGGACCGTCAGATTAAAGTAAATCAATCTGGACCGTTCATGAGTTAGTTACTATGCAGTCCATTTTTCTATAAATAGAAGCTCATTCCTTCATTATTTCTTATGAATTCACTGAAACTCTAGAGAGAGAAGTTATAGAGAGAAAGAAGAAAAGTATTCTGCTACTGCACTAGTCATATTTCCAGTATTCTTCTTCTTAAGGTAAGGGGTATTATTTTTTTTGTATTCATGAAGAGAATTTCTATTATTCCATTATTTATTATTTTGTTGGAATAACCTGTATATGCGGGCTACCCTATACTTGGTAAAATTCTTCTGTTAATCCATTCTTTATTATTCTGTTGGAACATCCTGTCTGTGCGTTTACGCCGGACCTGGTTCCATTATTTATTATTCTGTCAAAATATCCTGTCTGTGCGTTTACGCTGGACATGGTTCCATTATTTATTATTCTGTCGGAATATCCTGTCTAAGCGTTTACGCCGGACCTAGTTCCATTATCTATTATTCTGTCGGAGTATCATGTCTGTGCGTTTACGCCGGACCTGGTTCCATTAATTATTATTCTGTCAGAATATCATGTCAGTGCGTTTACGCATGACCTGGTTCCGTTATTTATTATTATGTTGGAATAACCTGTATGTGCGGTCCATCGCATGCCTGGTGATTTCTTTTGTTATTTCATTCTTTATTATACTCAGTTAGTTAAAGTTTTGGCTTTTATACTCCATGAAATTAGTGGAATATCCTTGATATTTGCGCTTCATCCAGTATATTTTCATAGAAATATTCTTCTGAGAATTCTTGAATTTTACTGCACAAAGCAGTATCATGTTGATAATTTGGACGTTATTGGTTCTTGGATTAATTAATTCTTGAACTTTTTTTATTGAATTCTTATATCATTGTCATCATCCTCAAGTTTATATTTTGTTGAAAGTCATCTATGGCATTTAGTGCATAGATGGACTTGGTATGATTATAACCAGGGATTATTCAGTGTAATCATGACCGTAATGTTACAAATGATGTGGTAAAAGTCCTCATTGACCCGTAGTGCATTGATGGACAGTTGTTGGCATGATCGTGACCATTGATGAATACACGAATATCCTTGGCTGTGATGCATGGATAATTTGTGGTTGTGATACTAATGAATATCCTTGGCCGTAGTGCAGGGATGATGTGGATTATTTATTAAGATGAGTCTCAGCGATAAAAATGATGAAAAACCTTTTAAACCATAAAAGATAGTAGATTTTATTCTCTACTTGACTCTTTTAATGGATTGCTTGTTCCGCTGCATTTAAATTTGATGTCTATTGTATTTTATCAGTTTAACATTGTTGAAGACTAATGATAATTTATTCTGCGTTATCTTAGTCATAATATTTCTTACTGGGCTAGTTGAGCTCACCCTTTTGCTTTCATTCTTCTCTTCAGGAAATGAGAACGTAGCAGGGACTAGTCGGGGAATGGAGTGACGATTCAGAGGATAGCATTAGTAGTCCTCACTATTCTATAAAATAGTGTAAAAATAAATGTATTGAGGACTTATATTGAGTTTGAATCATGTTTAGAAGAAAGTGTTGTATTTAAACTCACAGCTTATGTTTTGTCGTATTTTATACGACAGTTGTATAATTAACTTTTATTTGTATTTTATACCATGTAGTTGACGACTCAGAATAGGTGATGTATACCTATTTTGGGGACGTCACATGTAGTACAAAGATGAATGATTAACTGATGAATATCTTTGGCCCGTAGTGCAAAGATGAACAGGTGTTGAGATGAACATGACCAACTGGTGATACAAATGAATATCTTTGGCCTGTGGTGCAAATATGAATATTTGATTCAAGATGTATATTGATTGATGTTATAGGGATAAAATATTGATGATGGACTTTTAAATCTTAGAAGATAGCAGAATTCATTCTCTACTTGACTCTTCTAATGAATTGTTGTTTTCGCTGCAGTTGTTGATCTAAAACTTGTTGTCTATTATATTTTATCAGATTTTTCCTTGTTGACGACTAACGATAATTTGTTGTATATTATCTTAGTCATAATATTCTTTACTGGGCTAGTTGAGCTCACCCTTTTTCCTTTTTGTTCTATTTTTCTTCTCAGGAGGAGAGAACATAGCAGGAACTAGCCGGGGTATGGAGTGATGGTTCAGGATAGTTGTTTTAGTCGTCCTCACTATTTTGTAAAATAGTGTATCAATAATTGTAATGAGAACTCCTTTTGAGTTTGAATACTGTCTATTAGACAATATTTGTATTTAAACTCACAGTGTTGTGTTGTCGTATTTTGCATAACAATTATATAAATAAAGTTGTATTTATTTCTGTACTATATATTTAGCGTCTCAAAATGGGTGATGTATACCTATTTTGGGGGCGTCACAGCAACTCTAAAATGCAAATTGAGACTATTCTCCATCGAAAACCAACGTTTCTGAGTTCAATGTTAACTTTGGACTTTCATTCCGAGAATTTAACGATTTCGACGATTATCGTCTAATCTCGTAAATTTTGCCATAACTTCGTTACTTGAGATTTGTACACCGTTCAAAATGGATTCATTTAATCATTCTAACATCCTATCCAAACATATTTCATTAAATCATACACATGACAAATTCTTACATGTTCTTCATTAGTTCATCGCTTTCATGATTATGATTTTCTTACAACATAGTTTATTAAGGTTTAAGTCCACTAATTAGCCATCCTTATCATTTCTTATGATAAATACTCCACCAATCATCACTTCTCTAACAAACTAAAATGAAGAGATGGAGATTAGTGGTTAAAGGTTTATTACCTTTTATGATCTAGCTTCCTTTCTTCTTCTTTTCTTCTTGGATTAGCAAGTCTAACTCTTACTTTTCTCTTTCAATATATGATAAGGTGTTGGTGAATTTTGTTAAAGCAAAAAAGAAGATAAAGCTCTTCTATTTATAGGATTTCCTAAGTGAGGGTAGTTTGGTCATTTAGGCCATTCCACCTCCTTTCATCACCTCCTTACTATTCATTACTTGGCCTCCACTCACCTTATCTCTTGCTTAGCCACCACACTTGGTCAACCATAACTCACCTATGGGGCCCACATGGGTTACCCCATGGATTTTCTTACCCGTTGACCCATCAGTTCAATCCACGGATCCGGTTCTTGGTTTGGGCTTTAAGTTAAATTACTTTAGCCTAACCTTGGGCTTGTATTTCATATTATTGGGCTTTAACATAATTTCCTTTTGGGCTTGCACAATTCCTACACAAATCCTACAAGCCCCTTGCAATAGGATTAAAACGTTTAATGTATAATCCTCGTACTCTTTACGTATACTAGTTCGTATAATCATTCGTTATATACGTTATGCTATCTTTCATATATACCCGTACGATACTTCGTATCATACTCGTATTCATTGCTTCGTATAATACTCGCTATTATACGATCATCATTTCTTCATTCTTTACTTTTCTTAACATTCTTAAATTTAGTACGCATGCGAAAAACTGCATTTGTCATAACTAAAATATTATTACATATTCCATCCTTCTTTATTATTCTGTCGTTACGTATTTCTCGGAAGTTCAAAAATAATTCCCGAGCAGAAAGTATGAATAGTATTTTTCAGAAAATTTCTCGAAAAACTTTTATTTTCGTCTTGAAAATTCAAACACTTTATTTCCTTCACGTAGTCAGAATACTACGATATTCCGATACATTTAGGTTATAGAACAACCTTCATCTGACTAACACATAATAATAACAAATAATATAATTTTATTCATTATTTAATTAAATAAAATTATTTTATAATTAATTCGATTTTCTCGGTCGTTACAATACGGTTGTGGAGGATGTGGAGGGTTATGATCATGTGCGCTAGCGCAAGTATTCACCATGTTGATTATTTGGATTATGAAAAAGAGTCAACCTTTTGTTCTTTTCCCATAGATAGTGTCAATTTGATGTGTCAATCAGTAACCTTCATGTTAGTTCCTAGTAGGCACAATATAAATCTAGAAGGGGGGGTTGAATAAATCCTTTTTAAATTTCAAATACTTTTCTCGTTTATTTTGTATTGCTAATTATTTAGCATATGACAAACATAAGAATCTTTTCAAGCACAGCGGAATAAGTAAAAGATCCCCTTCATTGATATATTCATAATCATACACACATTGTTCTTAGAGTTAGTTCGGTTGTAAGCAGTTAAAACATACATAGCAGTTATAGCAGTTAATGTGTATAATGTAAATGACATAAAGTAAAAGACACGTGGGATTTTAAGTGGTTCAGAGACTCAAGCTCCTAATCCACTCTTTTGCTTTCAACTAGCAGGATTTCCACTAAGGAAGGGCAGCACCCTGAATCACTAAGATTCCTTCAAGGCCAGCAGCCTTGGGACTTCAGTTCACTAAGAACTCTTCAAGGCCAGCAGCCTTGGAACTTCTCTAGTTCCCTAGGAACTATTCAAGCCCAGCAGGCTTGGAACTTCATTTAGTCCCTCCGGATAAGGACCCCTCAGGCCCTGGCTTCTTGTTGATGTTTTTTGTTGTTGTTGTTGGTGCTGAGCTGCTAAGATGTCATTAAGCTTGAACATCTTGTGTACTTAGCAGCTTGGTATGGTCCTCTTTGCATTCTTCTTCGAGTCTGGACACATCTTCTTTAGTACAGCTGATCTTCACTCTTTTTTGGTCATCTTCATCTGATGTCAGCTGTGCACCATCACCATCTGGATTTGCTAAGTCTGTGAGATTTTAGTAGACTTCGTCTGGCACTTAGCAATCCCTAAACCCTTCTTGAATGTTTTGCTGACATGATTCTGCATCTGTTCTTTTTCAGCTTTTGGTTCATGGTTATCTGTAGAGTAGCTCTCTTGATCTTCTTTGTACTCTGCCACTTTTCTGAATGCTATCTTCTTGTCATTCTCGGCTCTCAGCTTAGCTGCCATCTTCAGTGGCATTCTCATCTTTGTTGAGTGAAACTCTAGTCTGTTTAAGTCCTTCTTCAATGCTGCTTCACTTTCACCTTTTGTAGTCTCACTGTCACTGAGACTTGTTCTGTTAATCTCTGGTGGAACTCGTAGAGTCAACAATTGCATTCCAACAACTCAACGATTCTATAACTTAGCAATCATCAACAACTCTTGATCATTGAAGCTCTGGCATATTTATACTCCTTCCCAATCTTCTCGTTGAAAAGTAGCCGTTGAAAGCTCTTTGAATTGCTTCACAGATCTCGAGTTATTTTGTGTAGACTGCAGATGTGACATGACATCCCCTTTTCTGACTTTCTCACACTGCAGTCTACTTTTTCACCTACCCCGTCAGATATGTTGTTTTGATGTCTTGGGCAGGTCGATGACTTTATTTCCTCCTTCTGATTTCTTGATCAGAGGTTGTCCTTTTGCATCGATGCTCTCAATAAGCTCTTGTCCGAATATCAATCTTCAGATTAAACCGTTGCCAATGCTTCAATCTTCAGTTGGCTGAACTCTACGATTCTGATGCACATCTTCTTGGACCTTATCGTAGTGTCTTGTTGAATGTTGCTCATTAACTGGAAGAGTCAACACTACGATCCTGAAGAGTGTTTTTTGGATCTTCAATGTAGAACACCTCTTCCTTCTTCTATGCAGTGCTTCAACGCTTCTGTTTGCCTCAACTGCTCTCAGATATTGATGGCTTGACTCCTTGCTCTGGCCCTTTCTGAATAGCAAGACACTTCAGATTTATGGCGTGTCCAGCTCGCTTTCTCCTTTTGATCTCCTGTTCACTTATCATCAATGGACTGACCCAATGCTTAATCACTTTAGCCTTGTTCTTTAGAGGATAACCAGTATCTCTGTGTACACTCCATCAGTTCTTTCTTTGTTTGGCAAACATTACGATCCTGGTTGCTTCCCAGATCGTTGTCTTCTATTCACTTGACAGCTACTGCACTTGCTGATTTTCCTTAGTCGGTTACTGAAGTCATCTTCTAATCAACTTGTGGAAGACTTCATCTCGAATGGCTTCCCAACTCAATCTGAATGCTGATTGGGTTGGTGCTAGATCTTCTGTTAACTTGCATGTCATTCGTTGAGTGCTCTCTGGTTTCCTTCTGGTTGGATGTAACATTGCAGCTTGGACCAGAGGCTTCATTTCTTTGGATATTCTAGGAGTGCTCATTTGTTGAGAATCGTATTTGCTCTACGATTCTGCTTTGGCATTGTGAGCACTTCTGTTGAAGTCTTAGTTCTGCACTCTATGATTCAGCTTCGGCTGTGTAGACACTACGACTCCGAGATTAGATCTTGACACACTATAATTTCTTTCCTTGTGCTCGTTGTCTTCATCTGATCTTGCTCGACTACGATCTCTGCCTCAGATATGATCAGTAGACTCTATGACTTTGAATGTAGTCTACGATCCTGAATTGGCTTCGTCATCAGTAGACTCTACGACTCCGGGTGTAGTCTACGATTCTTAACTTGGCTTCGGCAAATGCTCGGTCGGCTCGTAGGCAGGCTGTCTCTACGATTCTAAACATGACTTCCTCAGCAGACTACGGCTCCGAGGAAGTTCTTCTCGACACACTACGATCCTTTCTCGTCTCTCCTGGCAGTCTACGAACTTCGAGATCTACTATCTTGCAAACTACGATTCTGCCTCGATAGCTCCCGAGTTTTCCTTAACTCTCCTGGCAGACTACGATTTTTGGTGCAGTGCTCGACGATCAAACAAGCCTATCTATTACATCATAAGATCAACCTAATATGCTTGATCTTTTTATATTTATAGTCTTTGTACATCATTTCTTTTTAAGGACTTTACAAAGCTGTTTTGCTTATGTAGGATCAACCTAACATATTTGATCAATTCATTCTAAGTCCTTGTACATATGTTCCTATTATCTATCAAAAGACTTTACAACTTTTCTTAATACAAGCATATTTGCATATTCATTCATATATATCATAATCAAATCATAAATAAATAGGAATAATATTCTCATGCTTATTCCTGACACTTCAAACAAGGGTTTTGGTCAACTCACGAACTTTGACTTTAACCATCGTCTGACTACTCGATCTCACCGAAAAACCTGCAAAAGGTCTACCGGAGTGGGGGGGGGCTCCGGGAGGACTCTTAGATACTTAAATTAAAACGTTAATATGAAGAGAAAAAATAATTACGAGGGTCAAAATTGTGTATAGGATAAGAGTCCTCTCTTACATGAGTTATGAATAAGAGTCATGCTTGGATTTAGAGACCCATTAGGTTGTCAATCTTGGCTGATTAAACATTCAAGACTTCTAATCCCTACTAGATTGAGTATTCTTGCAGAATACTTAATGAAGCCAAATTATTATAATGCCCCTCATTAATAGGGTCACCAAGATTACACATGACACTTTACTATTCATAAATATTTTTATCCACATCAATTTTCAATATCAAAAATATTTAGGTCGATTTTTCAACTAATATAAAGGTTATATTTGAAAATATAAAATTATAATTCGGTGTTGTTATTTTACAAATAAATATCTACATATTGTTTTTTTAAATGCAAGGTTTTCCATAAATGAACCCGAGTCCTAGGAAATTTTATTTCCTTTTTTATGTATGTTTCAAATATAGAAAGTAAGGAAGGTGAAACATCCCATCTTCAAACAACTAATTTTAGTGCTTTCTTAATGTGTTTGTTGAACGAAAATTGGTTGGGTATTTACCTGTTAAACAAAACTGGTTGAGTATAGTTATTTTGTTAGGTGACTTCCTTCTCTTGATGGCATTTTCCTTTTATATAGGCTTGGAAGGTTAGAACAACAAGCGATTAATAAAAATGAGATAAATAATGACATGTGTCAACTTTAACTAATTATTATAATTTGACAAACTATTTAGTATTTATTTATCTATAACCACGTTTTGTCACCATAGCAGCGCCAATACTGTTAGAAAAAATATATTTGGAATTTAGAAAAATGCAGAGGAAAAGAAAGAAAAGGAAAACAACAAAAAATATACAAAATATCCTAATGATTAACTTTGTGATTTGTTATATATTATTTGATAATTTATGACTGATTTAAACCTTTTGTTTTAGGTTAGTTTCATTTAATTATTCTACACGCTCGGTTCTCTCTAGCGAACAGGAGGGAGCGAACTAAGAACGAACCGGCTATAGCGACGGTTTTTTCCATCGTTATAGCATATAAACCTATGCTATAGCGACGGAAAAAACCGTCGCTATAGCCGGTTCGTTCTTAGTTCGCTCCCTCCAGTTCACTGGAGAGAAGCGGACTGCATTCTACACACTAATATAATATTTATAAAGCTATGAAAGAATATGAGAGATGTTGCATTTTCACGTGAAATATTTATTTAATTGTTTACTTATTGATCTCAATAAGAATAACAATTATTTTTCCTATTCTCAAAAAGACGACCTAAGATACAATTTTTTTTATCCTCAAAAGAATGAATGAGGAGTAATAAATACAAAGGTCAAATATGTCATTTAGTGAAATTCACATAATATTCATCTTTACCTGGTTATAAATAAAAAATCCATGCTCCTTTTGATCTCTCAGAAATTTCATAAAACGGATTTTCTAGATATCCCCAACGAAACCTCAACGCGCCCATAAATGAGACCATAAACTCTAGTCGACAGAGTTTGTGTAAGGAGTCATGTCGTCTCTAATCAATAGAGCATGAGATTGCACCATATTCAACTACTAGTAATTGTTCGTGCTTAAAAGCAAGGCGTAACGAAATTCTCTCTCTCTCTGTGCCTCCCTCTCTCTCCGTTTCAACAATCTGAGAATTAGAATGAATCTGAACCGTCTTTGTGCTTTCCCACCCAAATTAATTAAAATAAATCTGAACCGTTCGTTTGCTTTCTCGCCCAAATTCAAATTGGGTTCTATCTTATTATTATAGATATCCATGAACTTTTTTTGTGTGGCTAATTTAACACACACCAATATTGAAAGGTCACGTCTTTAACTCTACTAGCAAACTCTAACTCAAGTAATGCATAAACCACCCATACATGGGAATGGTCAAGGTTTGAGCTTCAGTGAAGGTATTATTTAAAAAATTGTTTGTAGTTGATATGGCCATATTTTGCTGTAAATTCTGAGATTCATCAAGAAAGCAAAGATACATATAAAAATTTTCCTGGTACTAAACTTATCGTCCCTTTGTATAAAGTTCATAACCACCCTCATTTTTTTAACTTACGATCATCCATGGGTCTTAACCCTTCTTTTTGAATTGGCAAAATGGGAATATTCGTTGCAATATAGCTGCACGGATTCCTTTTAAACTACTTGCATTTGCAAACAGAATATAAGGATAAATGCAGAACAAATTAGAGATTCATCAAAATGATTAACTTAATAGATGATAAAATAAAATTTTTGACAAACAAACATATACGCCAATTTTAAAGTTTCGCCTGTCCGGCGGCAGATCTTCCCCATCCAGATGATATATTGACAATGACCGCTTGTTCGCTCACAATCTTGATGGATCGACTGATTTTACTGTACAAATAGGCGAGATAAATACAAACTCAACACACGAAATTGTTGTGTATGTAAAAAATGAAACCATGAAGCTAAGGAACCTTGCGAATATCAGATTTTTTTTTCACTTTGGCATTTTATCAAACAGGTAACTTGCATATGACAGAGACATCAATAAAATTGGAACAAATCAAATTTTCATATGTAAAAGTAAATATAAATTTGGAGGGAGAAATACAGTAATTGGGGAGGCTTAAGGAAATCAGGATATATATATATATATATATATATATATATATATATATATATATATGATGTAAATTTGGCAACGAATTCAAAACAAATTGTTGATAATGAATACACCTAAGCTTGTTATGATTCAGACGAGAAAGGGGTTGTCGCTGCTCCTGAAGAAATAGGACCCACTGATTGTGGAATTTGAAGTTTCTTAAACCCTTCGAGGAGTTGATTGAATTTTTTAAGCGAGAAGGAAACGAAGAGGAAGCGACGAAGCTGAGAAGGGTTGAGAGGAAAAGAATCGATCGAGAAGAAGAGAAGGAGTCGGTAGAATGAAGGATGGTGTGACGCCCCCAAAATTAGGTATATATCACCCATCTTGAGTCGCCAGATACATGGTACAAAATTCAAATACAACTTAATAATACAACTGTCGTGTACAATACAACAAAACATAAACTGTGAGTTTGAATACAAATATTGTCTACTAGAGAGTATACAAACTCAAAAGGAGTCCTCATTACAATTATTATCACACTATTACATAGAATAGTGAGGACTATTAATGCTATCATCTGGTCCATCACTCCGTTTCTCGACTCGTCCCAACTATATTCTCATTTGCTGAAGAGATCAGTGAAAGAAAGGGTGAACTCAACTAGTCCAGTAAGAAATATTATGACTAAGATAATGCAAAATAAATTATCATTAGTCTTCAACAATGTTAACCTGATAAAATACAATAGACATCAAGTTTAACTGCAGCGGATCAAGCAATCCATTAAAAGAGTCAAGTAGAGACTAAAATCTACTATCTTTTATGATTTAAAAGATTTTTCATGACTTTTATCGTTGAGACCCAGCTTAATAAATAATCCACATCATCCCTGCACTACGGCCAAGGATATTCATTAGTATCACAACCACAAATTATCCATGCATCACAGCCAAGGATATTCGTGTATTCATCAATGGCCATGATCATGCCAACAACTGTCCATCAATGCACTACGGGTCAATGAGGACTTTTACCACATTATTTGTAACATTACGGTCATGATTATACCGAATAATCCCTGGTCATAATCATACCAAGTCCATCTATGCACTACAGGCCACAGATGACTTTTAACATAATATAAACATGAGGATGATGACAATGATATAAGAATTCAAAAAAACAAGTTCAAGAATTAATTTATCTATGAACTGATAACGTCCAAATTGTCAACATGATACTGCTTTGTAGAGTAAAATTCAAGAATGCTCAGAAAAATATTTTCATGAAAAGATACTGGATAAAGCGCAAATATCAAGGATATTCTACTAATTTCATGGAGTATAGAAGTCAAAGTTTTAACCAACTGAGTATAATAAAGAATGGAATAACAAAAGAAATTACCATGCATGCGATAGACTGCACAGACAGGTTATTCCAACAGAATAATTAATAACGAAACTAGGTCCGGCGAAATTCGCACCGACAGGATGTTCCAACAGAATAATAAAGAATGGAATAACAACAGAAATCACCATACATGCGGTACTTCGCATAGACAGGTTATTCCAACAGAATACTAAATAACGGAACCAGGTCAGACGTAATACGCACCGACAGGATGTTCTAACAGAATAATAAAGACGGAACCAGGTCCGGCGTAAAACGCACAGACAGGATATTCCAACAGAATAATAAAGAATGGAATAACAGAATAATTTCACCAAGTATAGGGTAGCCCGCGTATACAGTTTATTCCAACAGAATAATAAAGAATGGAATAACAGAAGAATTTCACCAAGTATAGGGTAGCCCGCGTATACAGGTTATTCCAACAGAATAATAAAGAATGGAATAACAGAAGTTCTCTTCATGAATAAGAAAGAAAGAATACTCTTTACAAGTACAACAAATACTATCCCTTACCTTGAAAGGAAAAGTACTGGATATAGGAGTAGTGAAGTAGCAGAACACTTTTCTTCTCTCTCTATAATTTTCTCTCTAGAGTTTTAGTGAATTCGTAAGAAATAATGAAGGAACGAGCTTCTATTTATAGAAAAATAGCTGCATAGTAACTAACTCATGAACGGTCTAGATTGATTTACTTTAATCTGACGGTCCATATTTAAAGCAAAATCTTTTAAATAAAATATAATATATTCTATTTATAATCTAATAAAACGAATAACTTTATAAAAGATTTTACTATGCAAACACTATGCACTCACTATGCAAACACTATGCATAATAAAATATAATATATTCTGTGACGCCCCCAAAATTAGGTATACATCACCCATTTTGAGTCGCCAGATACATGGTACAGAAATCAAATACAACTTAATAATACAACTGTCGTGTACAATACGACAAAACATAAACTGTGAGTTTGAATACAAATATTGTCTACTAGAGAGTATACAACTTAAAAGGAGTCCTCATTACAATTATTATCACACTATTACATAGAATAGTGAGGACTACTAATTGTAACGCCCCGAAATCCGGCCTATCTTCACACTCGGATTCCGTACGTCATGAGTACATCATTCAGCCAACATACATCATTATATATTGAAATATAACAACATACATTCTCAATTCTCAAGTTCTCGAAATCTTATAACCTTTCTCATTGCAAATAATGATAATTACATTATTCCTTTCATCTTATAAGAGTGACTTTTATCCGCCACCAAGGATACATACAGTTCATTAAACTAATCTATAGTTTAATTTTCTTCTTTCTACATTACAAGTCTTCGCTTGATCTTCACGCACATTCACATACTGAATGGCACTTCGTCTGGATACCGCTTAGCTTAATCTTTACGGGATCCTTAAGTTCTTTCTAACATCGTTCGCTGAAAATATTTTTTATTTAAAGCAAGTGTGAGCATTCAATTGCCCAGCAAGTCATCACAGTTTGAACAAACAAGTTCAGAATTCAAACATTTCTTTAGAACTTCAATAACAGAACAAAGGTTATGAAGCAGCTTGAATAATAGGAATAATCTCGATTCCTATCATCTTAAAACCATACTCACTTTCACTTTGAAATACTTTCATTCTTCTACCTTTTTCATAAACATTCTGTCTGGCTAGAATCATCAGCATAGACTTAACAATAACGGTTCATGAATAAACCGAGCATACTTGTATTGAACAGTTCGATCACAAAATAGTTCATTTCATAGAAACACCGAAGTGATCACATTGTGGCATAAGGCCTCATACATTCTACCACCTTGTACAAATATCGCACATTCGCACATAGACAGAACTTCTCAAGTTCAACATCTGAAAAGTTTTAGAAACTAGCATTCATTTAAAATATGAATGAAGTTAGGAAACTTGCCTTACGCACAGCTGCAGCTTATAGTTTACGCTGAACTGCTCATTCCAAATCCCTATATAACATATAAGGAAATAACACGTACACCAATTAGTCATATACTTAACTTACGCATTGGTTTACTTAATTTACTTCTTAAGGTTCGCGTTCTTGTAATTTAAGCTTACGCGACTAACTTTCATTACCAGATTATGGCTTTATGACATACTGAGATGTCTTATTCATATATTTATCATCTTTGATGATTTACATTCTTATCTTCTTCTTATACTTCTCTTAGGACTCAGTACACATCGCTTCTCTGCTAGTAGTCCATATGGTACTCTGAGTGGTTTCCCACAAACAACCAACAAACAAGTTCCCGTCTCATCTACACTGCCATCACAGTGAGTTAGATCGGTTGCCAGTTTCGTATATACCTTCGCTCTCTGAAGGAATTGTTTAGCCCAGCTCCCATATGTCAACCATCAAAGGTTACGATTGTACTACAACCTAACTTCTCTTAACTTATACGAACCATTAAACTATAATGTTCGTTAAGTTAAACTTATATTCCTTACAACTTACTGGCAACTAAATGTCATACCTCATGATTCATTCTTTATCGTCTAAGTCATACAGTCTTTTGTACACTCGGAACGATCATTCAATGTCAATACTATGAGGTCATAGCGTTAACCATTTTATATGAATTTATTCATATCTTCAAACGTCCAGTTCCTTCCACTCAGAACGTTTATCCAAGTTATAATTATTAACTCGGCTTCTTAACGTTATACGTTATTATCTTTAACTTAATTTCTTCACCGTTCACGGCTAAACTTAGTCTTCATTACATTACGGTTAAACCATACACGGAGAGTAGGTTCTGCCTGTTTAACACTCGCTTACACTTAACCCTTACGCTGGTTAAAGTGTTCAGCGCTTACTTTTCATTCTATCATTCTCATCTGACTTATATTCGGCTTTCAGTAATCTTATTACCGTTCGTTACGGCTCTCTTGACACCATTTGTATCTTACTTACTACCTTCATCAACGTCTATGTCATACAACCAGGGTATACTTAGAACATTCGTCAAACGCGAATACGATTTACGAAGATCATTTACGCATTCAATCACGTTGCTCGTCTCTTAATCTCTCATTCAACCTTTATTCAAGGTTTTTAATCACTTTTGATCGTTATCCATCCCATGAACCCCATATTCATTATTCTTTCTTAATGTCGAAGCCATACCGTTCGTTGTATGCTAAGACCGATCGTTCTTCGCAACAACGTTGCGTTCACAGCGTCTATACGCTTTACGTTCATCTTACAATGCCATGCCATAACATCGAAATGTTATTCATTACCTTCATCACTCAACGTCTAAGGAATCACAATCATAGCAATCCCTCACGTTCGTTCATCGTGACTACGGTCCCCAAATATCGGTTCCGTAACCTGCGTTTGCATTCTTTATCTTTTAATCTCGTTTAATCTTTTTTTTTGTTCAACCTTTATTAAAGGTTTAAGACACTTGATTAAGTGTTACATTACGTGAACTATATATTCATACTTTTTTCTTGCACATCCCCAAGTAATTGAGACAAAAATCTCATTTCTGGGCATTGCCCTGCACCGGCGCTGCGGCGCCATGCCCTTCCTTTCCTCTCGTGGTGCGGCGCGACCTACTTCTCTATCCTCTCTTCCCGGACTGGCGCTGCGGCGCCAAGTTCTTTGTTATCTCTCGCGCTGCGGCGCCACTCTCCAGAAGATTATGGCTGAGCTCGCGCTGCAGCGCCGGCCTCCAAGGCACGACTCGCGCTGCGGCGCCGAGCATGAAACCTAGAAAAAATTTTCTAAGTCTTTTACAAGCTTGAGACATCGATTTCGAAATCTCATAACTTCTTCGTTATAACTCGGAACGAGGTCGTTCCAAAGCTATTTTCTTCCTTATCTTACATACTTCGATTACCTTTAGACATAACTTTGTTCTGAATCTGTTAACATGCCATTCAATTGGCTTAATCTTCACTCTTCGTTCATTTTAACGTTTTTAACGTTCTTCGTTCGTTCGTCCGTAATTCGGTCATCCGAACTCGGAATTCGTTCGTTCTTGAGTCTACGACTCACGTTTTATATGTTCTCTTATATTCTTATGAAACCCTACACGTTCGGGTTCATTTACTAACTTTCTAATTCTCGTTCGCCTTTTACGAAAATTTCGCCATAACTTCGTTATAGCTCCGTTTTAATCCGTTCTTCATGAACGTTTCTAACATTCCTAACCAAGCAATAAGCATCTAACTTATACACGATGGTTTTAAACTTATCCATCAACAACATTTATCCTACAATGGTTTTCAATTTGTCCATCAACAACGTTTTTCGTGTTCTTCGCGTTCTTCGTTCGTTCTTCATTTTTAATCGATATTTTGGATTACGATTCTACTTTTTCTTGGAATTTGATGTTATAAAACACCATTCCTTACTTATTTGACCTACTCATTCATAAAATTCATTTGGATCGCTCAAAATCCTCACGAATCTTATACTTCCTTAAGAAATTTATAAACTAAATTTCTTATTCTTATTTCTTCATTTTCTTACGATTTCAACAATATGAAATCATTCTCCATATCTTTTACTTCTTATTCTCATTAAGTTATGTTTTTAAACATAAAAACTTAAAGAAAATAAATAGAAGAACTAGGGTTCGGATTACCGTTCTTCTTTAATCCTCTTCCGTTAGACAAAGCCGACGATTTGCGAGCTTTTCTATTTCTCTATCACTTTTGATATGAGCATTCATGCTCAATCTCTTCCTCTTCCTCTCCCAACCTAGCTCTCTCTCTCTCTCAAATTCTAGGATTTTCAAAATCCTAGAAAATGAAAGTTTAGCTTTCTATTTATAGATTTTCAAGGCTAGGGCAATTTAGTCATTTCCCTTCCTAACCTCTTTACTATTCACACCTCCTCCATCCCTTAGCCACCAATTTTACTTGGCCACCACCCTTACTTGGTGGCCAAGTGGCCGGCCCACATGCCCATGGGTCATCCCATGGGTTGCCCCAATGGTTTTTACCCATCCGTTTACCCATCGGTTCGATCCGCGGTTTATCTTCTTGGTTTGGGCCTTAACCCTAATTCTTATTAGGCCTAACTTGGGCTTAACTTCACAAATCATTGGGCTTGACATAATCCAAGTCCAATTGAATTCTACAAAGTCCATGAACTCAAAGTCCATTTAGACTAATCGTATTCTACACATTCTATTCTCGTTTTCTCGTATTCTCTTCGTATATTGTTCGTACGATATTCGTATTATACGTCGTACTACTCTTCATACTATACTTGTATAATAACTCGTATTATACTCATATTTCTCACGCATAATAATCCTAATTATTATACGCGATCATAACATTCTCGGAACTCACTTTTCTAAACCCTTAGGTTTTGAGTCCGCAGGCAAAAACTTCGTTTTTGCCATAACTGAAATATTATTGAATATTTCATCACGTCTCAGAATTAAACGTAATCTATAACTTCTCGGAATTTCAAAATAAATCTCCGAGCAGAAACTGATGAATAGTGCCTATTTCGTCTTTTTCCCCTAAAAATATTTTGTTCCCGGAAAAATTTCATTTTCGTCTTGAAAATTCTTACTCGTTCAATCTAGCTCGTAGCCAGAATCCTCCCGATTAATAATCATTCTAGGTTATAGAACGATTAATAAACACTTAACACAGAATAGTATTAATAAAAATTCATTTTATTAATGACTAATTCTTAAAACTTAAATTCTGGACAAACCGAATTTTCGGGTTGTCACACTAATGCTATCATCTAGGACCATCACTCTGTTTCCCGACTAGTCCCAGCTACGTTCTCATTTCCTGAAGAGAACAGTGAAAGAAAGGGTGAGCTCAACTAGCCTAGTAAGAAATATTATGACTAAGATAATGCAAAATAAATTATCATTAGTCTTCAACAATGTTAAACTGATAAAATACAATAGACATCAAGTTTAACTGCAGCGGATCAAGCAATCCATTAAAAAAGTCAAGTAGAGAATAAAATCTACTATCTTTTATGATTTAAAAGGTTTTTCATGACTTTTTTCGCTGAGACTCAGCTTAATAAATAATCCACATCATCGAATCACCCCTGCACTACGGCCAAGGATATTCTTTAGTATCACGACCACGAATTATCCATGTACTACGGCTAAAGATAATCATGTTTTCATCAACGGTCCTGATCATGCCATAAAATAATTCATCTTTGCACTACGGCCAAAGAGAATCCATAGCCATAATCATACCAAAAACTGTCCATCAATGCACTACGGGTCAATGAGAATTTTTTTCACATCATTTGTAATATTATGGTCATGATTACACCGAATAATTCCTGGTCATAATCATATCAAGTCCATCTATGCACTACAGGCCATAGATTACTTTCAACAAAATATAAACTTGAGGATGATGACAATGATATAAGAATTCAATAAAATAAGTTCAAGAATTAATTTATCTAGGAACTGATAACGTCCAAATTGTCAACATGATATTGCTTTGTAGAGTAAAATTCAAGAATGCTCAAAAGAATATTTCCATGAAAAGATACTGGATGAAGCGCAAATATCAAGGATATTCCACTAATTTCATGGAGTATAGAAGTCAAAGTTTTAACCAACTGAGTATAATAAAGAATGGAATAACAAAAGAAATCTCCATGCATGCGATAGATCGCACATGCAGGTTATTCCAACATAATAATGAATAACGGAACCAGGTCAGGCTTAAAACGCACAGACAGGATATTCCAACAGAATAATAAAAATGTAATAACAGAAGAATTTCACCAAGTATAGGGTAGCCCGCGTATACAGGTTATTCCAATAGAATAATAAAGAATGGAATAATAGAAGTTATCTTCATGAATACAAAAGAAATAATACCCTTTACGAGTACAACAAATAATATCCCTTACGATTACAAGAAATAATATCATTTACCGTAAAAGAAACTTGATATCGGAGTAGTGAAGTAGCAGAATATTTTTCTTCTTTCTCTCTATAGTTTCTCTCTCTAGAGTTTCAGTGAATTCGTAAGAAAATAATGAAGGAATGAGCTTCTATTTATAGAAAAATGGAATGCATAGTAACTAACTCATGAACGGTCCAGATTGATTTACTTTAATCTGACGGTCCATAGTTAAAGAAAAATCTTTTAAATAAAATATAATATATTCTATTTATAGAATAACTTTAATAAAATATTCTGTTTTATATAAAAAGATATTTCTGTTTTATTACGTTAATAATACGAATAAAACAAAACTTCATTATCGCTAAATAATTCATATTATTAATTGACAATAATTGAATCAAACTGAGTGACTTCTCACATAAGCATTAACAATCAATACTGTGTGCTACTATGCAACCACACGTATTACTGTACTTTTACTACCGAGTAGTTCAACAGTATCAACGGTAAAACTTCCACCGTTATTTTTAATAAAATATTTTTGTTGTTTTCTCAATCCGACAATAATTCCATTGTGGGGTCCACCAATGATTGTACCGTCGTACGGATATTTCCTGACAAAAAGAATATTCTCCGACCAAACGAATATTTTATAACAACTTGCTTACTTTGCAAAATTTATAAATATTATCCCCAACTATAACAATATAACAATTTTACTCCATAATATTCAAAAATAATATTTATAAAAAATTCATCTTTATTCAAAAAGTTGGGGTTTTACAATCTCCCCTTCTTATGAAATTTCGCCGTCGAAATTAGGGTACGTACATGGTATGCCGAACAGATGAGGACACTTCTTCATATTCTAACTCTTGAGGTATAACCTTTGAGTGTTGAATACATTCCAGGATTTTAACAGGTACATCTTCATACGTTAAATTATCCGCTATCTCGTCCGGTTCTAAATCAATAATGTGGTTCAGGTCGTCCACACATTTATGTAACATCAATACGTTAAAAATGTTATGAACACGTGACATACTTGGCGGTAAAACGAGTCTATAAGCCACAGTTCCTACTCGATCGAGGATTTCAAATGGGCCAATTAAATCGAGGGTTGAGATTTCCTCTCTTCATCGATTCTTGCTTCTAGAATAACGCCTTCTGGAACCTTCTTCTTAGTATTCATCAACTCCGGGTCCGTAGCTTGCACGGCTTTAACTTTATCGATTAAAGTCGATTCTAATCGTATATTCGTTATCTTCACATGGGTCCCTAGAGTCTTTAACTCTATCTTCATCATTTGTAGGTTATACGAAATGGGTCTTTGTGTTAACAACATCTCACTCGCATACGATCTTCTACTCAACGCGTCAGCTACCACGTTCGCACTTTTACGATGATATTGAATGGTACGATCGTAATCTTCAACAGTTCGAGCCAAAGTCTGTGGCGCATAATACGTTCGTTTTAGTTGAAGAAATATTTAAGGGTTTAAGAAATGGGTTTTGTACTGGGGTCAATACAAAATTCTATTTCACGCTCTGTGGTAGGCTAAGAAGTCTTCACGAATACGTCAGAAAATTTATTAACAATAGAAATATCATTCAAAACTGTGACCCTCATCCAAGACTTGGATAACACGTCACATTGATACCTATCAACTTGCCATCATCGTTCACAACGTCTCCTACGGAAAGTCTGGCTTCGGAGCATTCCACATAAGGAAGTCATCAGCGAAAGGCTCGGGGCTCTTTACTTATGGCTTGATATGACAATGATTGACTTTAGTGGTTTGGTTACTTGAATTCGCATAATAGGTTGGTTAGGAATATGAAAGCTAACAACCTTACGAAAAGCATGATGAGCAGTTAACCAATCGTTTCCAAAAATCACATCAATGCAAGTATTTTCAAAGAGATAAGATCGACAGGTAACGTGAAAGTGTTGATTTGAACAAGATTTATAAATAGTGGAGGTAACGAAGGTTTCTCCCAACTGAGTTTAAACAGATATATCAAAGTTTAACTTCTCCGGAGTTAAGTTCAAACATTGAACACAACTAGGTGAAATAAAAGAGTGAGTAGAATCGGTATCTAACACGGTATAGACTTCGCAAGAGTTTATGACTAACATACCCGTGATAATTTTATTCAGGTTCCTCGTCACGAAAAAAAATGCTCTCTCTTAAACTACCGGCTTTGGCTTGTCTGGGACATCCTTTGGCATCACTATCCCAGCTGGACTTGACTTCACCACACGACAAAATCGAGCTAGGTGACCTTCTCTTCCGCAATTAAAACACGCTTTGGATTGCTGCGTACAGTTTGGACGGATGTGTCCCTCCTGTCCGCATTTGAAACATACGACCGGTGGTCGTTCTTCTTCCTTTGAAACGGGTGCTGGTACCGACGTCTTCACGTCATTGTTGAACCTTCTCTTCTTGAAATATCCATTCTTATTGTTTTGGCCATGATTTCCACCGAAGTGGTTACCATTTCTGGCATATTGATTCCCTCCATACTTATTGTCACCGCTTTGATGACTGTTATCACCAGTATTATTATTTTGTCGATTGCTCTCTTTTGGTTGCGTTGACTCGTTATCGCGCTCTACTAACTGAGCCCTATTTATAACATCTGAATACAAACACAGTTTATGAGAAATCAGATATTGACGTATCTCTGGCTTCAAACCTCTTAAAAACATCCGCGTCATTCTTTCTTCATTATCAACCAAGTGGGACGCAAATCGGGACAACTCGACAAACTTGGCTTCGTACTGCGACACGGTCATGTTGTTTTGCTTCAACTTGATAAATTCCATCTCCTTCATGTAATGAATGCTTTTGAGAAAGTACTTGTCGTTGAACAGCTCCTGAAATTTCTCCCAAGACATCTTGAGTGCGTCAGGCTGGGTACGTTTTACAGATTCTCACAAGTGATCTGCCTCTTCACGCAACATAAAGGTGGCAAAGGGAACCTTTTTCTCCTCGAAGCATCCCAAGACATCAAATATCTTGGTGATCTACTTTAACCACGTCTCCGCCTTAAGTGGTTCTGGCTTTTCCAAAAACTCCGGTGGTCCCAGCTCCTTGAATTGCTTAGCGGTGACCAACCGTGGGTTACCATTGTTTCCTCCTGCATTATGAACAGGAGCCGCATTCGCCTGATGTTGCATGAATTCTAAAAAGCTCTTAAACGTACCGTCGTTCGTCAATTGATCAGTGTTGTTGTTTACAGGAGGATTATCGCCATCCTGTTGCACATTGTCCTGATTATTGATCTGTGGAGACTCAACGCTCTCCTGTGCTCCATTGTTTATCTCAACATTTTCAGATGCCATTTTCAAATACTGTTACAAAATAAGGGTTAATTAACATATCACATATTATCTCTATACTCTGAACAACCAATTAAATAACAAGTAAACTTAGGTAGGTCATACTAGCGAAGGAATTCTCCGTCTCTCCCCTCCTAGTTCTATTCTCACATCCTAGCCATGGATCATATCCCTAAGCTCTGATACCAACTGTGACGCCCCCAAAATTAGGTATACATCACCCATTTTGAGTCGCCAGATACATGGTACAGAAATCAAATACAACTTAATAATACAACTGTCGTGTACAATACGACAAAACATAAACTGTGAGTTTGAATACAAATATTGTCTACTAGAGAGTATACAACTCAAAAAGAGTCCTCATTATAATTATTATCACATTATTACATAGAATAGTGAGGACTATTAATGCTATCATCTAGGACCATCACTCTGTTCTCCGACTAGTCCCAGCTACGTTCTCATTTCCTGAAAAGAACAATGAAAGAAAGGGTGAGCTCAACTAGCCCAGTAAGAAATATTATGACAAAGATAATGCAAAATAAATTATCATTAGTCTTCAACAATGTTAAACTGATAAAATACAATAGACATCAAGTTTAACTGCAGCGGATCAAGTAATTCATTAAAAGAGTCAAGTAGAGAATATAATCTACTATCTTTTATGATTTAAAAGGTTTTTCATGACTTTTATCGCTGAGACTCAGCTTAATAAA
This sequence comes from Panax notoginseng, assembly GCA_016801055.1. Lineage (NCBI taxonomy): Eukaryota > Viridiplantae > Streptophyta > Magnoliopsida > Apiales > Araliaceae > Panax > Panax notoginseng. The sequence continues at coordinate 51,095,890 of CM029022.1, forward strand.
TAATTCACATCATCGAATCACCCCTGCACTACGGCCAAGGATATTTTTTAGTATCACGACCACGAATTATCCATGCACTACGGCTAAAGATAATCATGTGTAAGACCCCAACTTATTAATGAATAAAATCAAATTTTCTCTAAATATTATTATGAATAATAAGGGGTTAATTTGATATAATACTTTGGTTATGGGTGAAATGTGCAAAATTTGCAAAATAAGCAAGTGGTTATAAAATATTCATTTTGTCGGGGAATATTCGTTTGGTCGTGGAATATTCTTGCTGTCGGGGAATATTCGTACGACGGTGCAACTTTGTGTGGGCCCCATAACGGAAAGCGATTGGATGAAGAAAACGACAAGTATAAGTTATTTATAAATAACGACGTAGTTGTTACCGTTAATACTGTTGGAATACCCGGTGGTTCAAATACAGTAGCACACGGTATTGCACCAATTATTGATTCTTACGAAGGAAGGCACTACTCAATAATTGTTACAGTAGTTACTGTTCAATATTTTATTTTATTGATTCAATAATTGCTGCGTTGATATTTTATATTATTGTTGTTTCAATAATTATTGTTGCACAGTATTTTCCTTTATCAGATCAATAATTCATATTATTTGAATAATATTATTAGATAACATTATTGGCAATGTCTAGAAAGTTCTGTCTAAGGAGAGGTTTGGTCATCTAATTGCGCGTCAGTAAGGAGAAATCCTTATTGGAAAGTCCCCTATTTCCTGGGAACGGCCTGGTTGTCATAAATGTGATTCTGTAATATTATTTGCGAATAATTAATTATTGATTCATATGATAAGGAAATATTTATTTTATATGGATATAAATGAGAGATATATTTTTGTGGTTAAAAATGAAGGAGTTAATGTTGAGGTTTTTATCAGTATTTTTGTCGGAATGGAGGTATTAAAAATCAGGGTTTTTGAGATATTTTGCGGGGGTTATAATTTTTAATTCGACCGTTGGATCATGGTAATTTTTGGATATGTTATACATATATAAGTTGAGTATATGTCCACAAATTTTAAATCGTTAAAAATGAACGTATGATTTATTATGAATTTTACGAGATGACTGATTCAGAAATTGTTGAATTTTTGGAGTTAATCATTTTGGTGGAAAATTCTAGAATTGGTGGGCCCCACTCTTGGTTGGTGAAGAAATTTGCTGAGATTTTTATTCAAATGTGGTGGGTGAGAATAGTAGCAGGTAAAGCCATCACTTTGCAGGTTAAGTCTGCTTCGGCGTGCTAACATTTTCCTATAAATAGAGGGCTAAGTTAGAATTGAAAATCACACCAGAAACAAGTTTTCTCTCTTTCTCTCTCTAGATTATTGAGTGTATTTTTTGAGTATTTAGATACTTTGAGAGTTTCTATTCATCAGAGCAAGTTTCTTTCAGCCTTATACCGGTATTCCGACCAGAAGTACTGATATTTTGAGGTAAGGGATATTATTTTCTTCTTAATGATATTATTTTCTTCAATATCATTATGCTGAAATATTGATATGAACTTTTTATCAAATTTGGAACTTTTTGTGTCGGGGTTACTATTCACGTATACGTTACTATTCACGTATACGGCACTATTCACGAATACGGCACTATTCACCGAAAAATAAAATTTTCCTTTTTTTCCAAGATGTCTATTATGGTTACTATCTTTGATTGTATCCATGTTTTGATCTTTATTTTTGAATTCTGCTTCACAATTGATTATTATGAAGTATTATTGATCTTGGATAAACTGTTATACGAATCCCTACTATTTGTCCTTCTGTCTCACTGGATTCGTTCTCTTTAAGATATTTTTCATCATCCTCAGTCCTAAATGATGATATTACTGAATATCTTTGGCCTGTAGTGCAAAGATGTATGATTACTTGATGAATATATTTGGCCTGTAGTGCAAAGATGAATGATTAACTGATGAATATCTTTGGCCCGTAGTGCAAAGATGAACAGGTGTTGAGATGAACATGACCGACTGGTGATACAAATGAATATCTTTGGCCTGTAGTGCAAAGATGAATATTTGGTTAAAGATGATTATTAATTGATGTTACAAGGATAAAATATTGATGATGGACTTTTAAATCTTAGAAGATAGTAGAATTCATTCTCTACTTGACTCTTCTAATGGTTTGCTGTTTCCGCTGCAGTTGTTGATCTAAAACTTGTTGTCGATTATATTCCATTAGATTTTTCCCTGTTGAATACTAATGATAATTTGTTGTATATTATCTTAGTCATAATATTCTTTACTGGGCTAGTTGAGCTCACCCTTTTCCTTTTTGTTTCATTTTTCTTCTCAGGAGGTGAGAACATAGCAGGATCTAGTCGGGGTATGGAGTGATGGTTCTAGAAAGATGTTTTAGCAGTCCTCACTATTTCTGTAAAATAGTGTTTGAATAATTGTAATGAGGACTTATTTGAGTGTGGATATTGTCTAGAAGACAATATTTGTATTTAAACTCACAGTATGTATTGTCGTATTTTGCACGACAATTGTATTATTGAAGTTGTAGTTTGCATTTTGTACCATGTATTTGGCGACTCAGAATGGGTGTTGTATACCTATTTTGGCGGCGTCACAGTTGGTATCAAAGCTTAGGGATATGATCCCTGGCTGAGATGTGAGACAAGAACTAGGAGGGGAGAGACGGGGAATTCCTTCGCTAGTATGACCTGACTAAGTTTATTTGGTGTTTATTTGGTCGGTCAGAGTATAGGGATAATATATGGCATTACTATTAACCCTTGTTTTATGGCAGTATTTAAGAATGGCAGCTGAGAACGTTAATAATGGAGTAAATCAGACCGTGGAGACACCTTTGATCACCACCCAGGAGAACGTTCAACAGGAAGGCAATATTCCTCCTATAAACAACGTTACCGAGCAAACGATGAATGATGGAATGTTTAGGAGCTTTTTGCAGTTCATGCAAAATCATACGAGGGAGACTCGTGTGCAGAATACGGGTGGAAATGATAACAATGCGCGGTTTGTCATAGCCAAGCAGTTCAAAGAATTGAGACCACCAGAATTTAAGGGAAAGCCGAATCCGATCATGGCGGAAACGTGGATCAAGCAAATTACCAAGATATTCGATGTCTTGGGATGCACGGAGGAACAGAAGGTTCCATTCGCCACCTTTATGTTCCGCGGTGAGGCAGACTACTGGTGGGAGTCTGTGAAGCGTACCCAGCCTGACGCACTCAACATGTCCTGGGAAACATTTCAAAAACTGTTTAATGACAAGTACTTTCCTGAAAGTATTCGTCATATGAAGGAGGTGGAGTTTATCAGACTGGAACAAAATAACATGACGGTGTCCCAGTACGAGGCGAAGTTTACAGAGTTATCCAGGTTTGCACCGCATTTGGTCGAAAATGAGGAACGAATGACAAGGATGTTTCTGAGAGGTCTAAAACCTGAGATTCGGCAATATCTTATCTCTCATAAATTTTCTTTATATTCAGATGTTGTAAATATGGCTCAATTATTAGAGCGAGATAATGAGTATGTGCAACCGAGGGACCACAACCAGGGTCATACCGGTGGCGGCAGTCATCGAAGCAATAAAAACCAGCAGGGAGGAAAACATTCGGACAAAAGCGGTAACCACTCTGGTGGTAATCGTGGTCGTGATAATAAAAGGAGCGAGTCGGGAGGAGATTTCAAGAAGAGAAGGTACAACAATGATAACGTGAAGACGTCCGCACAAACATCAACTGTTTCTAGGGGAGGAGAACGACCACCGGTCGTATGTTACAAATGTGGGAAAGAGGGACATATCAGCCTAAACTGCCCACAACAATCCAAGGTATGTTATAACTGTGGAAAGGAGGGTCAAATAGCTCGAGAGTGTTCTGTAGAAAAACCAAGTTCAGCGGGGATGGTGACTCCAAAAGCTATCCCGGATAAGTCAAAATCAGCGGTTCTCGGAAGAGCGTTTGTCGTGACTGGCCAAAACGCGAGAAACCCGAACGAGGTGATCACGGGTAAGCTAATCTTGAATTTTTGAGAAGTTTATACTTTACTAGATACAAGTTCTACCCATTCTTTTATCTCTCCTGCTTGTGCTCAACGTTTAAACTTGACTCCGGAGAAATTGGACTTTGACTTATCTGTTGAAACTCCGTTAGGTGAAACCTTCGTTACATCTACAGTTTATAAATCTTGTATGATCCAAGTTGGCACTATCACATTACCTGTTGATCTTATCTCTTTAAAGATACTTGCTTTTGATGTGATTTTAGGAATTGATTGGTTAACCACTCATCATGCTAAAATTGATTGTTTTCGTAAGGTTGTTAGTTTTCATATTCCTAACCAACCTGTCATACGAATTCAAACTACTAAACCACTAAAATCAGTCACTGTCATATCAAGCCACAAAGCTATTCGTTTATTGAAAAACGGATGTCAAGCTTTCTTAGCCCATGTTATGGATTTGAACAAAGACAAGTCAGATTTGAATAATATTTCTATTGTTAGAGAATTTCCCGATGTATTTCCTGAAGAACTTCCTGGTCTACCCCCAGAACGTGAAGTTGAATTCTTTATTGACCTTGAACTTGGTACAAAGCCCATTTCTAAAACCCCATATCAAATGGCTCCTATTGAACTTCAGGAGTTAAAAGTCCAACTACAAGAGTTGTTGGACATCGGTTTTATTCGTCCTAGTACATCTCCTTGGGGTGCTCCAGTGTTATTCGTAAAGAAGAAAGATGGGAGTATGCGACTTAGTATCGACTATCGAGAATTGAATCATGTCACCATCAAGAATAGGTATCCGCTACCTCGCATTGATGACCTGTTCGACCAGTTACAAGGAGCACAATTCTTTTCAAAGATCGATCTTCGTTCTGGATATCATCAGCTGAAGATTAAAACTGAGGATATTCCAAAGACTGCCTTCAGAACTCGGTACGAGCATTATGAATTCTTAGTCATGTCTTTTGGATTGACTAATGCTCCTGCTGCCTTCATGGATATGATGAACCGTGTATTCAAAGAATATTTAGATCAGTTCGTTGTTGTCTTTATTGATGACATCCTCATCTATTCCAAAAGCCGTGAAAATCATGAGCGCCATTTGAAGCTGATATTCCAAAGGCTTCGTGAAAACAAGCTATATGCCAAACTGAAGAAATGCGAGTTCTGGCTTGAGAAAGTAGCATTCCTTGGGCACGTGGTGTCAAAACATGGAGTATCTGTCGACCCGGCGAAGATTGAAGCCATACAAAGTTGGGAGCAACCAAAGTCGGTGACCGAAGTACGTAGCTTTCTGGGCTTAGCTGGGTATTATCGGAGATTTGTGGAAGGATTTTCTCGAATCGCTACTCCGTTAACTCAGCTGACTCGGAAGGATACAAAATTCGGTTGGAGCGAGAATTGTGAAAAGAGTTTTCAAGAACTCAAGAGGAGACTCATTTCGGCACCTGTTTTGATAATACCATCTGGTTCGGATGGATTTGTTATCTACAGCGATGCTTCAGGCAAAGGGTTAGGATGTGTTCTCATGCAACATGGGAAAGTCATAGCCTATGCCTCGCGACAACTCAAAGAATATGAGAGGAATTATCCTACTCATGATTTGGAGTTGGTAGCAGTCGTTTTTGCGTTGAAGATTTGGAGATACTACCTGTATGGGGAGAAAGTGGAGATCTATACAGATCATAAAAGCCTCAAATATTTCTTCACCCAAAAGGAACTCAACATGCGGCAGCGACGTTGGCTCAAGCTGTTGAAAGATTACGATCATACCATCCAATATCATCCTGGAAAAGCAAACGTAGTAGCTGACGCATTGAGTAGAAGATCATATGCGGGTACGAGTGCAATGTTGTTAACACAAAGGCCCATTTTGTATGACTTGCAAAGGATGGAGATAGAGATGAAGGCTCCAAGTACCCACATGATGATATCAAATATACGAGTAGAACCGACTTTAATCGATAAAGTTAAAGCTGCTCAAGCTACGGACATAGAGCTGATGCGTATGAAGAAGAAAATGCAAGAAGGTGCTATTCCAGAAGCAAGAATCGATGAAGAAGGAATACTTCGAGTCAACTCCAGACTTTGTGTTCCTAACGATTTTGACTTGAAGCATAGAATAATGATGGAGGCACACAACACACCGTTTGCAATCCATCCTGGGAGTACCAAAATGTATCACGATCTTCGACATACATTTTGGTGGAGCAATATGAAAAGAGAGATCGCGGAGTTTATCTCGAGGTGTTTAACTTGTCAACGTGTAAAGGCGGAGCATCAAGTGCCAAAGGGTCCATTGCAACCACTTGAGATCCCGAAATGGAAGTGGGAACACATTACTATGGATTTTGTTACGGGTCTTCCCAAGGTTTCTCAAGGCATAGATGCGATTTGGGTTATTGTTGATAGATTAACCAAGTCTGCCCATTTCTTGCCGATACGTGAGACTTATTCCCTTGAACGTCTTGCTAGTATGTACGTGAACGAGATTGTGAGATTGCATGGCATGCCAGTATCCATAGTTTCGGATCGTGACCCAAGATTCACTTCACGATTTTGGGTTAGCTTGCAAAAAGCTATGGGCACAGATTTACGATTCAGTTCGGCATACCATCCTCAAACGGACGGACAATCAGAGAGGACTATTCAAACTCTTGAAGATCTATTAAGACTCTGTGTCCTAGATCTCAAAGGGAGTTGGGATAAGTACCTACCATTGGTGGAATTCTCCTACAACAACAGTTATCAGGCGAGCATAGGTGTGGCTCCATTCGAGGCGTTGTATGGAAGAAAATGTCGTTCTCCAGTATGCTGGGACGAGGTGGGTGAAGCAACATTGTTGGGACCAGAGTTGGTACGCATGACTACAGAGAAGATCCAAACGATTCGACAACGTATACAAACGGCACAGGATCGACAAAAGAGTTATGCGGATCTTCATCGGAAGGACGTGGAATTTAATATTGGGGATCATGTATTGTTACGTGTTGCACCATGGAAAGGGAGTTACAAGATATGGAAAGAGAGGAAAGCTCAATCCAAGATTTGTTGGTCCATTTGAGATTCTTGAGCGAATAGAAAATGTGGCATATAGACTCGTATTACCTCCAAGCATGTCTCGTGTTCATAATGTTTTTCACATATCTATGCTTCGTAAATATGTTAAAGACCCGAACCACATTATTGAGTTAGAACCAGACGAGATAGCTGAAGATTTAACGTACGAGGAGGTACCTGTTAAGATTTTGGATAGGAAAGAGCATGTCCTATGCACGAAGGTTATACCACAAGTTAAGGTTTTGTGGAGAAACCATGCTATTGAAGAAATGACCTGGGAGTTAGAATCAGAAATAAAAGCGAGGTATCCTCACCTTTTCGAAATATCAGGTACGTACGTCAATTTCGAGGACGAAATTTCATAAGGAGGGGAGGTTGTAAGATCCCAACTTATTAATGAATAAAATCAAATTTTATCTAAATATTATTGTGAATAATAAGGGGTTAATTTGATATAATACTTTGGTTATGGGTGAAATGTGCAAATTTTGCAAAATAAGCAAGTGGTTATAAAATATTCATTTTGTCGGGAAATATTCGTTTGGTCGTGGAATATTCTTGCTGTCGGGAAATATTCGTACGACAGTGCAGCCTTGTGTGGGCCCCATAACGGAAAGCGATTGGATGAAGAAAACGACAAGTATAAGTTGTTTATAAATAACGGCGTAGTTGTTACCGTTAATACTGTTAGAATACCCGATGGTTAAAATACAGTAGCACACGGTATTGCACCAATTATTGATTCTTACGAAGAAAGGCACTACTCAATAATTGTTACAGTAGTTACTGTTCAATATTTTATTTTATTGATTCAATAATTGCTGCGTTGATATTTTATATTATTGTTGTTTCAATAATTGTTGATGCACAGTATTTTCCTTTATCAGATCAATAATTCATATTATTTGAATAATATTATTAGATAACATTATTGGCAATGTCTAGAAAGTTCTGTCTAAGGAGAGGTTTGGTCATCTAATTGCGCGCCAGTAAGGAGAAATCCTTATTGGAAAGCCCCCTATTTCCTGGGAACGGCCTGGTTGTCATAAATGTGATTCTGTAATATTATTTGCGAATAATTAATTATTGATTCATATGATAAGGAAATATTTATTTTATATGGATATAAATGAGGGATATATTTTTGTGGTTAAAAATGAAGGAGTTAATGTTGAGGTTTTTATCAGTATTTTTGTCGGAATGGAGGTATTAAAAATCAGGGTTTTTGAGATATTTTGCGGGGGTTATAATTTTTAATCCGACCGTTGGATCGTGGTAATTTTTGGATATGTTATACATATATAAGTTGAGTATATGTCCACAAATTTTGAACCGTTAAAAATGAACGTATGATTTATTATGAATTTTACGAGATGACTGGTTCAGAAATTGTTGAATTTTCGGAGTTAATCATTTTGGTAGAAAATTCTAGAATTGGTGGGCCCCACTCTTGATTGGTGAAGAAATATGCTGAGATTTTTATTCAAATGTGGTGGGTGGAAATAGTAGCAGGTAAAGCCATCAGGTTGCAGGTTAAGTCTGCTTCGGCGTGCTAACAGTTTCCTATAAATAGAGGGCTAAGTTAGAATTGAAAATCACACCAGAAACAAGTTTTATCTCTTTCTCTCTCTAGATTATTGAGTGTATTTTTTGAGTATTTAGATACTTTGAGAGTTTCTATTCATCAGAGCAAGTTTCTTTCAGCCTTATACCGGTATTCCGACCAGAAATACTGATATTTTGAGGTAAGGGATATTATTTTCTTCTTAATGATATTATTTTCTTCAATATCATTATGCTGAAATATTGATATGAACTTTTTATCAAATTTGGAATTTTTTGTGTCGGTGTTACTATTTACGTATACGTTACTATTCACGTATACGGCACTATTCACGAATACGACACTATTCACCGAAAAATAAATTTTTACTTTTTTTTCAAGATGTCTATTATGGTTACTATTTTTGATTGTATCCATATTTTGATCTTTATTTTTGAATTTTGCTTCACAATTGATTATTATGAAGTATTATTGATCTTGGATAAACTGTTATACGAATCCCTACTATTTGTCCTTCTGTCTCACTGGATTCGTTCTCTTTAAGATATTTTTCATCATCCTCAGTCCTAAATGATGATATTACTGAATATCTTTGGCCTGTAGTGCAAAGATGTATGATTACTTGATGAATATATTTGGCCTGTAGTGCAAAGATGAATGATTAACTGATGAATATCTTTGGCCCGTAGTGCAAAGATGAACAGGTGTTGAGATGAACATGACCGACTGGTGATACAAATGAATATCTTTGGCCTGTAGTGCAAAGATGAATATTTGGTTAAAGATGATTATTAATTGATGTTACAGGGATAAAATATTGATGATGAACTTTTAAATCTTAGAAGATAGTAGAATTCATTCTCTACTTGACTCTTCTAATGGTTTGCTGTTTCCGCTGCAGTTGTTGATCTAAAACTTGTTGTCGATTATATTCTATCAGATTTTTCCCTGTTGAATACTAATGATAATTTGTTGTATATTATCTTAGTCATAATATTCTTTACTGGGCTAGTTAAGCTCACCCTTTTCCTTTTTGTTCCATTTTTCTTCTCAGGAGGTGAGAACATAGCAGGATCTAGTTGGGGTATGGAGTGATGGTTCTAGAAAGATGTTTTAGCAGTCCTCACTATTTCTGTAAAATAGTATTTGAATAATTGTAATGAGGACTTATTTGAGTGTGGATATTGTCTAGAAGATAATATTTGTATTTAAACTCACAGTATGTGTTGTTATATTTTGCACGACAATTGTATTATTGAAGTTGTAGATTGTTTTTTATACCATGTATTTGGCGACTCAGAATGGGTGTTGTATACCTATTTTAGGGGCGTCACATCATGTTTTCATCAACGGTCCTGATCATGCCATAAAATAATTCATCTTTGCACTACGGCCAAAGAGAATCCATAGCCATAATCATACCAAAAACTGTCCATCAATGCACTACGGGTCAATGAGAATTTTTTTCACATCATTTGTAATATTATGGTCATGATTACACCGAATAATTCCTGGTCATAATCATATCAAGTCCATCTATGCACTACAGGCCATAGATGACTTTCAACAAAATATAAACTTGAGGATGATGACATTGATATAAGAATTCAATAAAACAAGTTCAAGAATTAATTTATCTAGGAACTGATAACGTCCAAATTGTCAACATGATATTGCTTTGTAGAGTAAAATTCAAGAATGCTCAAAAGAATATTTCCATGAAAAGATACTGGATGAAGCGCAAATATCAAGGATATTCCACTAATTTCATGGAGTATAGAAGTCAAAGTTTTAACCAACTGAGTATAATAAAGAATGGAATAACAAAAGAAATCTCCATGCATGCGATAGATCGCACATGCAGGTTATTCCAACATAATAATGAATAACGGAACCAGGTCAGGCTTAAAACGCACAGACAGGATATTCCAACAGAATAATAAAAATGTAATAACAGAAGAATTTCACCAAGTATAGGGTAGCCCGCGTATACAGGTTATTCCAACAGAATAATAAAGAATGGAATAACAGAAGTTCTCTTCATGAATACAAAAGAAATAATACCCTTTACGAGTACAACAAATAATATCTCTTACGATTACAACAAATAATATCCCTTACCGTAAAAGAAACTTGATATCGGAGTAGTGAAGTAGCAGAATACTTTTCTTCTTTCTCTCTATAGTTTCTCTCTCTAGAGTTTCAGTGAATTCGTAAGAAAATAATGAAGGAATGAGATTCTATTTATAGGAAAATGGAATGCATAGTAACTAACTCATGAACGGTCCAGATTGATTTACTTTAATCTGACGGTCCATATTTAAATTTTTTTTTTTAAATAAAATATAATATATTCTATTTATATAATAACTTTAATAAAGTATTCTGTTTTATATAAAAAGATGTTTCTGTTTTATTACGTTAATAATACGAATAAAACAAAACTTTATTATCGCTAAATAATTCATATTATTAATTGACAATAATTGAATCAAACTGAGTGACTTCTCACATAAGCATTAATAATCAATACCGTGTGCTACTATGCAACCATACGTATTACTGTACTTTTACTACCGAGTAGTTCAACAGTATCAACGGTAAAACTTCCGCCGTTATTTTTAATAAAATATTTTTGTCGTTTTCACAATCTTACAATAATTCCGTTGTGGAGTCCACCAATGATTGTACCGTCGTACGGATATTTCCTGACAAAAAGAATATTTCCCGACCAAACGAATATTTTATAACAACTTGCTTACTTTGCAAAATTTATAAATATTACCCCCAACTATAACATTATATCAATTTTACTCCATAATATTCGAAAATAATATTTATAGAAAATTCATCTTTATTCAAAAAGTTGGGGTTTTACATATTCTAATTATTGTCTAATAAAACAGATAACTTTATAAAAGTATTCTGTTTTATATAAAAAGATTTTACTATTAGCCTAATAAAACGAATAACTTTATAAAAGTATTCTGTTTTATATAAAAAAAATTTCTGTTTTATTACGTTAATAATACTAATAAAACAAAACTGAGTGACTTATCACGTAAGCCTCAATAATCAATACTGTATGTTACTATGCAACCACACGTATTACTGTACTTTTACTACCGAGTAGTTCAACAGTATTAACGGTAAAACTTCCGCCATTATTTTCATAAAATATTTTTATCGTTTTCGCAATCCGACAATAATTCCATTGTGGGGTCCACCAATAATTGTGCCGTCGTACGAATATTCCCCGACAAAAATAATATTCCCCGACCAATCGAATATAATACAACAACTTGCATACTTTACAAAATTTATAAATACTACTCACAATATTATCTCAAATTCACACTATAATATTTAAAAAATATTTTGAAAAAATTATATCTTTATTCATAAAATCTGGGGTTTCACAGATGGACTCGTTCGTGAATTTTTTAATTGAGCGAATTAATATTTAATTGACTCAGTGAGTTTTCCGATTTAAAAAATCGCCTTTGCTACTTTTATATACAAGGTATTAATTACCTTCTATTTTCACTCTGACACTACTTTTTTACCCTTAACTTTTCACCGTGAAACTTCTAAAATACATTTAATCAATTTACAAACAAAATCACACAATAAAAATTTAAAAATTAGTCTTAACGCTAATTTTCTAAACTTGTCAAATAATATCTTCGCCTGATCGTTAAAATTAAAACCCTATAATCATTAGGTCCCATCAGGCTCTATTCTTGTTCCTTTTTTATTGTGGGACATTATTTTACCTCTTTATTGTGGGAGTTTATCTTCTCTTTATTTGTGAGGATGAAAGTTTATTTAAAATTATTATAAGAGAATATGGAGATTGAGTATGTGGTTTATTATATTTACACTAATATCCTTCTGAAACGTTTAAAAAACACACTTCCTAAGCTCAAAGCCTCATCAAATTTTGCCCCTAGATCCAATTTACTATTATAATAATTTATATTATTATATGGTATATCATCACAAATGAAAATAGTTAGTATAAAATTTATTTTTAAGTAAGTTGGTCAATTGACCAATAGAGTGTTGACACGCAGACGACATTCTATGTATTTTAGCATTTTAGTGACAAATTGACTAACTTACCCAAAATTAAACATCACAAACACTTTTCTTAATATTTGGCAATCCATGACCAATTGGTCAATTGATATGACTCATTTGTATTAATATAGAGGTTGAGTGTTTGATTTTATCGAGTAGTATGACTTGAAGACAGGTCCAGAAGACAGCAATGCGATATGAAGATTGAAGATATAAAGTTACCCCTCCTATTAGGTTATGATAAATTATTGTACTCTTTTTGTCTTAGTCTTAAAATTAAAGATAAAATTTAATTTTTGAGATCAAATAAAAATATATTAAATTTTAAATTGATATGAATTTAGTATTTAATTTTAATTGATACAATTATTATAATATAACAAAAATTATTAACCACAAAATTTATTACATTTTAATTTTTTATAAGTCATACTAATTTTAAAATTTAATATACCCATCGTTTAAACTCAAAAGGCAAATTCTTGATAGATTAGAATATTTCAAAAAATAAATAAATTTGGGCAGGAGTGCATACTTTTATTTTTTTAATTAGTCCTTCACCAAATCAAATCCGATGTATGGAATTCCGTTATCACGAAATTAAATTCGCGATAAATTGGATCAATATAGTATTGATACATAAAAGAGATCACCAAATTTATATATGGACACTTTATTTATCGATTAATCAAAATTAAGTTTATGCACCAAATTTGGCTCACCCGCACCCCATATACATTTCTTGTTTTCGGCGCCAAGCAGTACTAACCTGTCTCTCTCTATCTCTTCTCTCTTCATAGACTAGTACTACCAGTGATCAGACACTGTTTCTGTCTCGTTTTCTCTTTCTTGATCTCGTGAAATCAATGGCGGTGGAAGATGATTTAACAACCTGCGTAGTGTTAGGCGGCCGGAATTTCGTCGGAAGATCGCTGGTCTTACGTCTCTTGTCACTCGGTAATTGGATCGTCCGAGTCGCCGATTCCGCTCAGTCGTTCCAACTCGATCTCGCCGAACAGGACTCGCTTCTTTCCCATGCCTTCTCTACTGAACGCGCTTCCTATTTCAACGTTGACGTTCGCAACAAAAATCAATTGATCAAAGGTATATACGTATGTTCGTGTATTTGTGTTCAGTTCTTCAGTTTATGGAGTTATATACTTATATTAGTCTGTTTAAGGTTGAGTTTTTTGTAGTTGTTGTTAATGAGAAAGAATGTGAGATGAAATTTATCATAACAATAGTTTTTTGCTTATGTTGCTCAAGATTGGGATTTCCATTTACTGGGTTTTTTTCTTTTCCAAATGTGTAATTAATTTTTATTTCATTTTTTTCCTTTTGTGAATTGAGTTTGTTAATGTTTTATTATATGAGGTATTTTGGAGAGAGAAATTGATACACACTTTTCACCGAGGAAAAGTAAAGATATATTTTCATTATTAATCTTCACTTCTTTACATTACGGAATTATACGAGTTTGATTAAGTTTAAGCTCTTTGTGGGCTTGTGGTTGTTGATTATGAGAAAGAATGTGAGATGAAATTTATCAGAACTATTGTTTTTTTTATGTTGCTCAAGATTGGGATTTGTACTTGCCGGAATTTTTCGAAATGTGTAATTAATTAGTATTTCATTTTATTTTTCTTTTGTGAATTGAGTTCGTTAATGTTTATTATGAGGTCATTTGGAGAGAGAACTTGATACATAGTCTTTTTAATAGTTTTGAGAATATATAGATACATATGTTGTGTTTATAAATCTCGAATTGGCCTGAAAATATGGTGTGTTATTTGAAATAAATTGTTAGAACAGACATATATCTCTAATAGTAAATTGTATGAACAACTAACGCATATATGTATTGAGTTTAGCAAGATTGTTTACAATGCACATGCTTACATTAAATATGTATTTTAGTTTTTAGAGCAATTTGTTGCTACCTAAATATTCATTTATGCATCATAGGAATCAGTATATTTACAATTCCCATGTAGTTTTCTGTCAGACCATTGCTGTAAGTTTTGGAACTCTTGTAATAGCTTTATGATTGCTCCGTCAAAAATTGTATCCACTTCCATTATTAAGTAACAATTTACAATTTACAGTTTGTAATGATAAAATTGGTTAAATAGTGCTTCTTGAAGCTTATAGCATATACATAATCCTCGGCAATTAGTTGCACTTGTCTTTGTCTTGCATTTTATTTCTTTGTTATATCTTGCAGCTATTCAAGGTTCATCTGTTGTATTTCACGTGGATGATGGTGATTCCTGCAGGGATGATTTCTTTCTTTGTTACACAGTAATTGTTCAAGGTATATGCCTGTTAATGCTATTAATTAGTTTTACCCAGTGAGGCTTTCTTTGTATTGTAAGCTTATAAGGAAATCGTCATTCTTAAATAAATTTGAATTTTACAGGGGTAAAAAATGTTATAAATGCTTGTCGAGAGTGCAAAGTTAAAAGACTTATATACAACAGTACCGCAGATGTTGTTTTTGACGGGGCACATGATATACATGATGGAGATGAGTCACTGCCATATGCTTGGAAAGTATGTCTATGTTATTATTAGCCCTTTGTCATGTTTTAATAGAAGAGTTGGGACTTTTCTTACTAAGCAAGCTTGTGTATTTTTTTTCTTCTGTTTTTGGCCTTTTACCCCTTTTGGGTGATGGATGCTGTGATGCAGTTTGACAACACATGGGGTGACCTTAAGGCCCAAGCAGAGGCACTTGTCCTGTTTGCTAACGATATTGACGGCCTCCTAACATGCGCTCTTCGTCCTAGTAATGTCTTCGGACCTGGAGATAAACAACTTGTTCCGTCTTTAATAGATATAGCAACATCTGGTTGGGCGAAGGTATATCTTTTGTACGTCAATGATTTGCAATTCATTGCGTCATAATGCAATAATATTTTTGGTATTCCTTGTGATGTTGAATGTATTAAAGTACTGATTATATATTATTTATACCTAAACATACAATATATCTCTATGAATTTCTTATTTTCATTTTCATGTGTTATATCTCTTAGTCTTTCTGCTTATCGGTCTCTTTCTGCATATGATAGCTTTCTGCATATGGGGAAAAATTGGTTGGGGGTGGGGAGGCCCAGGTTATAACTTTTGATCATATTTGGAACTTCTGCTCAAGGCTCAGTCCTTATTTGGCTAATATATATAATGTGTTTTGATTCTAAGCATGTACCGCTTTTTCACTTTTTCTTTTTTGAATAAGTAATATAGTTTCTCATTTCAGTTTATTATAGGAAGTGGTGAAAATATGTCTGACTTCACCTACGTGGAGAATGTTGCTCATGCCCTTGTTTGTGCAGAAGAAGCTCTAGGTTCTCGGATGGTTTCTATATCTGGAAAGGTATATCTAACTTTTTCTTATTCCAACTCTTCATAGATGAATAATGACAAATTGACAATATTTCTTAATGATGTTTTGTAGGTTTTCTTTATCACTAATGTTGAGCCAATGAAGTTCTGGGATTTTGTCACTTTCATTTTGGAGGGCCTGGGATATCAAAGGTAAAGAAATCATCCCATTTTGTAATTTGAGAAACTTTCAAGGAATACAACTGTAATTACAGTACACACATTATCCATGCATACTTGCATTGCTTGACTTGAGTTTGGAGTATGTTATCACTTGGCCTACTGACATTGGTCCTGTAGACTAAATTTATAGTCGAACTCTTTCGTAGGTGCGCAACCAGCAGTACTGTGTTATCTCCTTTCGTCTCAAACAGTTTGAATGCACCTTGATCTAATCCTCCAATCTTAAGCTAATTCCTTTCTGTCTAGATTTGAATCACAAATGAGGAATATCAGTTATTGCCATAACCATTTATGTGTTCGATTGATAACTGAAGTATCTATCACTTGCTCTTATATTTTTAGTGGGTAGCTTCTTGATAAAAATATTCGAGGCAAATTTCATTTCAAGTTTGTTTACTTCAATTATTGTTTGATACTTTGATCTGTTTATACTTTTGTTCTTTCTTCTCATCTTGTTTAACTCTTGTATTCTTTCTCTCACTTTCTTCTTTTTCTTTTTGCTGGCTCTCATATTAATAGCATCTTTGGGTCTACTCAGTAATACTACATGTTGAATAATACTGCACTAATTCATTCTTTATCTTTGTCAGTAACTCTGTATCCTGATATTGTTTAAAGATTGTGCTGCACTTGTAATGTTCATGCACATTTCTACTTTGTTTTTACTTTTGCCTTTCAATTTTTCAATTTATATTATGTTCTCCTTTTGTTTTTCTTTCTCCAATCCCACTGTTTTGTACACTGAAATAAGGACAACTATTCAAATTTGTAATAGGATGAATTATGTAATCCTCATTTTGATACTCTCTTGATAGATTTCTACTTTACTCTCTGAAATGGAGTTTCCACCTACTTCTGATGATTACAGACCTATGATAAAGCTTCCTGCTAGAATGATCATGTATACTGTTTTGCTCGTCAAATGGATGCATTCACAGATGAACTCCAGAAAGCTCAACCATGCTGTGGGAATTCAAAATGTTGTTCAATTAGCCTCGTGCACCAGGACATTCAACTGCGCTGCAGCTCAGAAGCATATTGGATACACACCAATTGTCTCAGTGGAAGTAAGTCTTTGAAGTTTTTGTTCTAATGTATAATGTTTTGTTTCTGTTGTCTTTTCACTTTCTTCTCTTTGAAAAAACTATAGCCCTGTTACCAAATTATTTAACCTTCTTTACCTATATTATTTGTTACATTGTGTTTGCTGTTGAGCGTAAACATGTGGATTTAGTCATATGGATAGCCTTTTTGTTACAAATCTTGCCAAGGGTGGCCCGTAGCTCTAAATTTCCGAACTGCCTGTATTTGCTGGAATTATACTGTAAACTACCCTTATCAATTCTATTTTAACGGAATTTCCTTTATTCTTCCCCCTCTTTCTTTCTGGAATTTATACAATTTAGGAAGTAGTAATTGTCTCTTTTTTTTTTCAAACAATAAAGTGAATGCTTTAATTACTTATTAAGTGATGATGAAGTTATGCTGCCTACTGTAGTTGGTCAAGCTGTAGTACGATTGTATTCTCTTGATATCACAGTTAGCTAAAACTGATGAAGGTTTCTTGAATTTTTAGTGACTTGAGTAAACACCACGACGATCATGAATTGTTATGATTTAGTTGCTTAATCACTGTTATGGGAGCTGCGAAATTTAGTATTTATTTGTGTTATTATTGATTGGCAGGAAGGGGTCAAATTAACCATTGATTCATTCCCTCATTTATCGGAAGCCTTGTCTTTTATGATGTACAAAGACTTTGGTGAACCATCAAAAGTGGAGAAACTGCTTGGCGGTGGGACAGGTAGGAACCTTATCTCATCATGTGAGAGTATATCTGAATCTCTGCAAATATAACGAAGGTGCCACTTTTATATTGTATGGCTGAAATATATGGTTTCACTTGGAACTTTTGTGTAGTGTGTTAATTGCAATTTGCAATTAATAGTGCGTTGGAGTTAAAGATCACAACCCTTTGAGCCTGTGTCGGCTTTATGTTTGGGTCCATTGGTTTGTTCTTGGATTATGTTAGACTGCAACTGGAATCCTGGATTGGATGTTAACATCATTATGCTATACTAATCCTTGGCCGTCAGGGGTGGTACAACTGTACAAGACATCATTTTTTTTAATGAATTGCAGTTTGTCATAACATGCCGTCATAAGAATGATTTATGTTAACACGTCAATGTTGACACCTTAAACCTTTTTAGACACGGAATTGAGGAATACATCCTTAGTCTTCAATACGACTGTTTACAAGAGGTTGGTCACATGATTGAATCTCACCTTTTGGGCTTTGATTTAAGAAAATTTTGCTAGTGATTAATGGTATAACTAATATTATTTGAGTACTTAAACAACACATCATATTTCTGGAAATGATCTATTGTGACGTTGTGCAGAATGTGCATTTAAATTTTTATTGTTATATTATTTATTCTTTTTCTCCATAGAAAATGACAGGATACAATGTTACTGCAGTTTCGGACATTTTACTATGGAGAGATGAGAATAAATCATTTACATATTTTCTCGTACTGGCTCTGCTGTACTACTGGTTTTTCCTTTGTGGAAGAACTTTTGTATCCTCTGCTGCCAAACTTCTATTGCTTATTGCCACTATCCTTTTCGGATATGGTTTTCTGCCTTCAAATATGTAAGTACATATCAACGCCGGGCATATTCCCCTGGGATGGTTATGTTATTTTTATTTTTTTTGTTTGCAATTTACTTTTTTGAAACACATCATCTTAAGATGGCACGTCACAATTGGAAATTGAATGGTCCATCCTGAATTCTCTATAATATAAAGTATAAACTACCTACTGAGTCATTATTTGTATTTTTGTTTGCAATTTACTCATTTGAAACGCATAGGTTAATATGGCAATTCACAAATTGGGATTTTAATTGGTCCGTTTCGAATTGGCTATAGTATAAGGTAGCTACTGTATCATTATTACTGATGCAGCAGATTCAAGGGTTGAAGTGTTTCCAGCTTAAATGTGTATGATCTATTCTTAGTAATTGAGAGCATTCTCTCCACAATTATTTCAGGTTTATTGATTATGATGCCTTTGCAACAGATCTGGTTTAACAATTCCGAGGATATCCCCATCTTGTTTTGAGATTTCAGAAGTGGAAATGAAAAATTCTGCGACATCTGCGGCACATCTGTGGAAGAGAATGATCTATATGACAAGATCATTGGCCCAAGGAGAAGACTGGTATACTTTTTTTAAGGTAAGCAATGAGTGAGTTGTTGGGTCAATGTTTTCTGCTGAGTTGCTTTATCCATGTTCCCAGTGAATTCATAAACCAACTTCTTACACAGCGTAGTTTAAGATATTTGTTAGTCCATCTGATTCTAGTGAGGCACTGTTACCAATTTATATTCTCGGATAGACTTTAATAGAATTTGCAAGGAGAAATAGAGAGAGAAAGAAGATAGATTGGGTAAGAAGTTAATTCATTTTATTTTATACCCACTTCTTTACAATGATAGAGTTATATAATAACATTGAAAAAGTTGAGACTAATCCTACCCGTTGATTGAAAACACCTAAGAGAATTAATCTTAGCCTTCCATTTTATTTAATACTCCTCTCAATTATGTAATCCATAACAATACCCTGCTCTTCAAAATCCACCTTGTCCTCAAGGTGGAACTCAACACTTTAATCGTAGCCCTTCATTCTTATCCAATACCTCTTTTAACAAGGCTCGAATCATGATTCGTAACAAGCACTTGATATATAATTTTTTTGGAGAGAAAGCTTTCTTAGTTTTATTGCTTGTAAATAGCATCTGGATTATTTTTTCTTATATTTTCTCTTTACGGAAAAAAGAAAGTGGGGGGGGGGGGGTGGCGTGGGGGGGTGCCACTGTAACTTGCTCATGTATCAGTTTACTTCAAGATATCTGGGTTGTTCATCTGATACAATTGAACACTTTATTTTAATTTTTTTTTTTTGGTTGAGAAGCTTTCTCATATGAATAAATAATCAGGAATCATTGACTGAGAGCCCTTTTGCTATTTTATATCCTGATGGGCCTAAATACCATTTGATCAAATATACCTGGGCTGGTATGCATGAGTTCTGGTTGTCTAGGTGGCATGACATTTTGGATTCACATTCCCACACATAGAAGAATCATATTGTATACACACGCGCTTATATGTATTCACATATATATGCATATTTGTTTGCATAAAGTGTTGGTCTTTTTCTGCATATCATGTCTTTGTGGCATATCTCTTCTCAAGTAATTTGCTGCAACTGTTTGTATTTTTGAGCTACCTTCACTTTAATATCATTTTTTGACATAAAATAAGAAGATTTAATTACGAAGAATATAGAAAAAACAAGGACTAACAGTCACAGAGAAATGAAGAAATATCAAAGTCCCAATAAAGTTACCCTCAACTTTATTGCATTTCTAATAGTTAGTATATTAACTGATACAGGTTGCAGTTCCATTGTACTTTTTCAAGCTGTACGTATTACATTCCTTGACAGCGGCTATTGGTGTAGGTAAGAAATATTCTCTGAACCTTTTGGTTTTATGTTTTACATTATTGTACTCCTTCAGTTCTTCCCAAAAAAAAAAGAAAAAAGAAATGAAAGAGTCCTATTCTTCTTTTTGATCCCCACCTTTCCCGAATATTAAGGATTTGCATAGCACTATAAGGCCAAGGACCTTGAGGAAACTTATTTGTACAAAGGCGCCAAAGGGTTCCATGCAAATTAAGTAAACCTTTTTTTTGCTTCCCCAAGTTTAGGGCAAGATAGCCTAACTTAGTGTTACATTTTAGTGTGAGTAGTAATTTAGTATAAATTAGTGTGAATTATATCAAAGAATATGAATAGATTGACTTTTGTCCATCTCCATCAAGCTTTTGCTATCTTCTCCAATTTCTTTCCAGTGAAAAGTATATGCCCTCCATTCTCCATTCGAAAATATAAGATCATTGTTGACCTTTTAAAAGTCAATTTTAAACATTTTCAAACATAAAAATCGTTATGATGCATTTACCAAATAATAAATTTTATAATTATATAATTAGTAGTATTTTTTAGATAATCTACAATATTCATCATTTTAATATTCTAATGACTAAAATTGAATGAATCTAAATCGATTGTGTATTTGAAAATGTTGCAATTTGACTTTCAAAAAGTCAATAATTATCCTATATCTTGGAACGGAGAGAGTGCTGTTCTAGGATGGGGAGGGAATATTTCCGTTGGACCTTTTCTTTTCAATTGTTGTCAATCTTCTGTCTGACATAGCTTGAAATTGCAGCACTTGTTCTTGCTTTCACTTCATTCTTTGTTTACGAACAATATGAAGAGGAAATTGACGGAATAGCAGAGTTTCTGTTAAATATTACAAGGGCAGCAGTGACATTGTTGCTGAGGAACCTACCTTTATCTGTGGCTTCTTTACTTTCTAGTAATGATATGTTGCATTTAGACGAGAAACTTAACAAACCGAAGGAGCAGAGATAATCGGCTGGAAAACATCACACTTAATTTCTCGCTCCTATTTTCGGACTGTAGATATTTGATCTGCTAGCTGAATTTGTTCTTGTACGAGCTTCAAAATGCGGGGGAATGTTAGTATTATGTTACTAGCTTTGAGTATTGATACAAACTCGAGGACACTGATATTACAGTAGATGTCTAATATCTGTAGCGATGAATTTTCTGTAGACATGACGCTGTAGTTTTAATACAAGGTTTACTGCATAATTGTGAATGGAATTTGAGTTCCCCCACCCCCACCCCACCCCATCAAATCAAATTTTATGATTTCATGCTCTATTTGTTTCAATTCAAAGTTTATTTACGGGGACGGGAAAATAGAACCTCAGAGAATTCAATTAAATGGGAGAAATGGGTCTAAAATATGCAGTCCAGCATTATGAAACGCCAAATTCTAAAGTACTGGGTTAAATACACTTCTTTTCATTGTACTGAGGGTGGTCGGTTTACAAATGTTTTATTTTTTTTACGGTCAAATCATTGAAATATATATTATTTATAAAAAGTGATTTTATTGTTCATATCTGTTAATTATTTAACAGTAAAATGACGTAACAATACATGGCATATATATTATTTATAAAAAGTGATTTTGTTGTTTATATCTGTTAACCATTTAACAGTAAAATGACGTGGCAATACATGGCATGAGAGAGAAGTTAAGCCGGATAACTAATTAAATTAAATTATACTTAATTTTATAATAAATAGTTAAACAAAATATAAATCAAATTAATATACATATCAAATAATTAAATTAAATTAATTAATAATAAAAAATATTAATTAAATTAATAATAAAATATATTAATGTATAATTTTATTTTTTTATATTTTAAATATTTTAAATTCATTTTAAAAATATAAAAATATCTAATATTTTGAAAGGGGATGATTAATGTTATTGCCTTCTTCTGATTCAAGCTTCTTGCCATGTTGAATAAATTCATTTGCAAAATCCAACTTTTTTTTGTACCCTCAATCTTCTTCTTAAACTACACTTTTTTTCTTATTCTAATTTAATTAATAAACTAAATTCAAACAAAAAAACCCATATCTTATGTAGTGTAAATTCCATGGATTTAGATTCAAAGTGAAAATTTTAATTAAATTAATTCCAACTAAAATTTAATATTCATCGAGGATTCAAAGTGAATCTGAATCAAACCCAAGTGCCAAAAACTATCATTGTTGGCCACTTGAAAAACTTTAACCCAACTTAATTTACACATAAAATCGTCCTCAAATATTCAGTATCCAAATTTGGAGAGAAAAAAGGAAGGTTTCAAATTGAAGAAAAAAAGAAGCATCAACCATTGGATGCTGACTTCTTCGTTCTCCCTCGTTGAAAAGCCAGATCCGTTAGATGGAATGAGAAAAGATCCAGATCTGCAGAAAGTATGTGAAAAATTTCTCATCTAAGCTCTGTTTGGGCACCATAACCGACTGATTTGAGCTCTTGATTACCGTCATTTTCTGAGATGGTTTAATGGCCTTCTGTTAGTTGAGGCGGCAGAGACGGCAGAGGCGACGGCTCGATTCTCTCGACGGTGCTCGATCCATTTTGTTTGAGAGGAAACAGATCTATTGTTTTGATCTATTTGTTTGAGAAAATGATCCACTTAGACGCGGTGATCCATTTTTGAGAAACAGATTTGCAGTTTTGACAAGACTTGGTGATTTATTTTACTTTTCATTATTTTTTCTTTAAATATTTTAATTTTTTTATTTAAAATAATTTAATTTTTTAGCAATATATATAATATCTTATTTAAGTTATTAATTTTTTCTATTTTATAATTGTGAAGTTGGAAGATTTTATTTGGTTGCTTTTTTCTATTGTTGGCTTTTATAAAGATAGAACTTTTAATTGTTGGCTTTTGGGTATTTTTTTTTTCACTATGACATGCAACGTGGACATATATTTGACATGTACAAAATCTATCTGTCATGTTCTATTCAATCTGTTAAAAGTCAAATAATTTAATAGAATTTGTAACGGTTTGTTAAAAAATTATAGTTCAATGAAGTGAATAAAAAAAATTTAATTTAATAATATATTTATAAATCGAGTTCGAGTAGAGTAAAAAAAAATATATTTAATCCGTAAAGTATTACCAACATTTTTGTGGTATTAGTGGCTTAATAATATTCAGTCTACCTATAGTCTAAGGACTATAATTAGAAATGTAACTATAGTATTGGAGTGGACTAGGACCAAGACGGAAAGCATACATCTTAGTCATACCGCATACGAGTTGCAAAATCATGAAACTCAATGGAGAACAATTTAGTTGGCTACTGCTTTGACTATCCAAATAACAATAAGGGTTCTTTATATAAGAATACAATAAATAAAAAGTATTTATAAGAATAATGCATCAATCAAATAATTATAAAAAGAGTGTAATTAGAATTCATATTATAAAAATAATACAATTCACATTAATAAGGAAACCTAAAATCAAGGACAAATAACTGCCATAATTAATAATTCAAATTCAAATATTTAGATCTAATAATAAAAATAAATTCAAATTCAAAATAATAATTTAAATTTAAATATTCAAATTCAAATCTTCATCTCCCTCACATATACTTTGAAATAATAGTCTGCCGCTACACCTCACATACTCCGCCGCTACATCGCCGCGAATCTTCGTTGTCCAAAACGCCAATGCGAATAAAAAAAAGATTCGCCTTACAAAAAGTTTAAAAATAAATAGATGTAACTTTTACTGTTCTGAAATTTTTTTTATAACTATTTTGTTACTCATAAATAATAAAATGGTTACCTTTGTATGAAT
Organism: Panax notoginseng; assembly: GCA_016801055.1. Taxonomy (NCBI): domain Eukaryota; kingdom Viridiplantae; phylum Streptophyta; class Magnoliopsida; order Apiales; family Araliaceae; genus Panax; species Panax notoginseng. The sequence goes on from CM029022.1 coordinate 51,120,551, forward strand.
GGTTGGCTACCAACTGTATCATATTCAAACGAAATTGGTAACTTAATAAAATTGAATTGGTTACCTTGTTCTGAAGGTTTGGCTACCAACTGCACTATGAAAAAGCTGCAGATGTGGATGTAAATTAGTTACTTTGGTATGAAGGTTTTGTTACCTTGGTACGAAGGTTTGCTTACCTTGATCTGAAGGTTTGGTAACCAACTGTACTAAGAAAAAATTTAAAGTGTAGATGTTGATTGGTTACTTTGATATGATAGTTTGGTTATCTTGGTATGAAAGTTTGGTTACCATCATCTAGTATTTGAATGAACACATTCAACACATCAGAATGGACTTTGTCAATCTCATATGCATATTGCCTCCTGCGAAGAGTACCTGAACGGCCATGCACTGCTGCCGTCTTCTCCGCCGTGAACCAATATATTCTGGCGTATATTCTCCACGGTCTTGTCGGATTTGACTCTCTTCAGCAAGAAATTCCACACAGGAATCATGTTTCCACGGCAAATCTTTCGAAGAGAATCGGTGGACGGCATTGAAGCCTTGGTTGAAGCAATGTAAGGGCCTAGAGGTCGATATCCCATCTCTTTATGAAGCCAATCAAGTATCGCATCAAGCTGAGCCACTACCGACGAGCTCATTGAGCTCTGCATTGTGTAGAAACCTTAAAATTATTAAATGAAATGAAAAATGAATCTTGAACTAGATCACCCTTGAACTCAAATCCAAATCCTTTATTCTTTGAAAATTGAAACATCATCGTTACTAATGAATACGTTGAACATCATCCTTTATATATATATAGAAAGAATACGTTGAATGAAGAAGAATGGTGATGACTAACTAATGCAGTTGTTATAGATGAGGAGAGAGAGAAGAAGCTCTAAATTAAGAAATCCTAATTACATATTAATTCTCTAAATTAAGGAATCCTAATTGCACTAATATTGTAAATAAATATGAAATTGTATAAATTGTGTAAACATTCTATGAGTACACTATTGTTGTAATTATTTTCAAAAATGTAATAGAATATGTAATTTACCCTAACAATAATTCTAGGGGGATATTGAAGTAGGGACATTTCTAGCGACATTTTTTTTTGGTTTTTTTTATAGTACCTTTTAAAAAATGTATAGTATTTATTCCAACTTAAATTTTTATAAAAAATAGTGTTTTAGGTGTAATTTGGACTGTACATACCATGTTTCTTGTATGTATCTAAATTATACCTAAAACACTGTTTTTTATAAAAATTTCAATTGAAATAAATATTATATTTTTTATGAGAGGTACTATAAAAAAAATCAAAAAAAAAATATCAGATAGAAATGTCGCTATTCAATGTCGCCGTAGAAGGACTCATCCACATAATAGATTAAATCAATTGAAAGAAAGATTGCATGGAAATAGACTAGCAGCCCCCTTTTTCTTTTCTTATTCTGTGTCGTACTTGTATAGTAAGTAAAATATAAGATTAGTAGCCTGTAGGGGTGCTCATCGGTAAAAAATAGAACTGGTACCGAAAAAATCGAACCGGTATCGATCCGAAATTACCGAAAAAATAAGAACCGAAACCGATACCGAATTACCGGTTCGGTACACAATCGGTACCGATTTTTTCGGTTCGGTTTTCGATAATACTGCATGCATGGTGATATATGTAATTATTAATAAATAATACTTAATAATTAATTGAAATTGTTATACATAGATTTTTGGATAGATTGATAATAATAATGATACAGCTATTTAGCTTCCTTTGCAGCTTACATAGATTTTTGGATAGATTGATTGTATTTTGGTTGGGCTTTAATGTTGCAGACTTACAATATAAAAATGTTTAACGCATGCACAATATAAAAATGTTAAGGCTATGGAATTGAAATTCACAGATTAATTGGATTAAAATATTTGAAAGAGAGGTGGTTTATGGCTTCGGCCTTTGAGTACAACTTACAATATCAGGCTATGAAATTTTAATATTATATGTTCATGCTATGGAATTAAAATGTCCGGAGGGGTTTTAATATGTTCAATTCCATAGTTGGGCTTTGATGTTACAGACTTACAATATAAAAATGTTCACGCATGCACAATTCATTCGGTTTTTTATTTGGGTATTTCGGTTTTACCGAATTCAAAAAATTCAGTATCGCAACCGGTACCGAAAATTATAAAAAAGCCGAAAAATCGGTACCGAAAAAATTGGTACCGAAAAAAATCGATATCTCCAGTTTCGGTACAGATCGGTTCGATAAAAAACTAAAAAAATCGAATTTTTTGAGCACTCATAATAGCCTGTTTGTAGCTGCCTACCAAAAGGAAGTGATTGTGTCTCCTTGCCTCGTTCGGAGTGATAGTACCAACTGTTTAAGCATTGTCAGTAAGTACTATCACTGACTTAGAGATTTAGAGTAAGGTTTTCGTTTATGATTGACATTTATGGACAGGGTTTTTGCTTTTGTTTTTACATATATACATATTCAGTCCTTCTACGCCGACCGGTTTTTTCCGACCGGGGTAGTGACCGGCCGGAATTTTTTTTTTTTTTGCTTTTGATTACAAAATAATTAATGTGATTTATTGGAACTGAAATTTTTATAAAATGCAGTGATTTAGGCGTCCGTTTGGATACACGTAACAAACAGGGTTGTACAGACTGTATAACCTGTTTGTTACGTGTATCCAAACGGACGCCTAAATCACTGCATTTTATAAAAATTTCAGTTCCAATAAATCACATTAATTATTTTGTAATCAAAAGCAAAAAAAAAAAAAAAATTTCCGGCCGGTCACTACCCCGGTCGGAAAAAACCGGTCCCCCTAGACTTTTTCATACACATTTAAGACATCAGAATATTTTAAGAGGGGGTCAAAATATATTAATAAAAAAATATTATTTATTGACGTTTAGAATATTTTTTTTTAAATTTATTTTGCTCAATTATAATATTTTACAACATCCTATTTCAATCATTGTCAACATTTAAGTTATGAGTCTAATGATTTTAAAAACACACACACACACACACACACACACACACACGTATATATATATATATATATATATATATATATATATATATATATATATATATATAAAATATATGTACACAACTGTGTATTACATATTTGACTATGACGACATATTTTTGGACTATAGCGATGATTTCACCGGTCATCATAGTTATTCCCCGTCGTGATAGCCCAAAAAATCCGTCGTCATAGCTCTACTGTGTAATACACAACTGTATATATATATATATATATATATATATATATATATATATATATATATATATATATATCTTTTTTTTAATTTCCCCCCAAACTATGAGACTATTAATCAGATTTTGAAATTTTTAGTCAATTGATTAGTTATTTTTATAAATAAATTATAAATTATAATAATATATATTCAAAACTTTATACTGTGGTTCATGAGATTAATTAGCTTGAAAAAAGGAATTCCAACAAAAAAATAGAAGAAGAGAGATTTAATAATCTTGATAGGATAGAACTATGGTGCTCTTATGGTCACTATAATGGGATCCAAAAAAAATTATTTTATTTCTTTAGTTTTTTATTTTTAATTAGTTTAAAGAGAGAATTACTACTAACTTTTTTGCCCTGCTTTGATGATAAAGTAAAATAAAGAGAAAAACAAAATAGAAAAGAAAATACATAAAAAAAAGAAGGGAAAAAAAAAAAAAATAACCCTCCAGATATTACCGGCTGGGTGGTCATATGACCCCTTCGACCCACCCTCGGTTCCGCATTGTAATTAAGACCACTCCGAAAGTTGAAGACTGAAATCACTGAATGCAAATATTTGAGAAAAATACGTCACTCAATTAAAGATGAAGAAATTGATTGGAGGTCTGAGAAACAAAGAGAAGATGTGTATAACGAGGTATCAAGTAAAGAAAAACAAAAAATAAAAATGAAAGTAAAAGTAGAACAAAACACAACCTCATAGAACTACCACCCCCACAAGTAAAACAAACATCTAACATAAAAATGCTTCAAACGTCTACATCCCTCTCCATAGTACGCATCTTTCACATAAAAGCTCAGTTTATACCTCAAGAAAAAGCCAAATTCCTGGCTTTATGATGCTGCCGTTAATGGTTTTCGTTTTCCTTTTACGAAGAACCTTCACACTATTCATAACATCCTGCCTGACAAAAAAGAATGGAGTTTATGCTACAATGTTTCAAATAAACATATTAAATCCATACAGCATATTAATTTCAACATGTTTTGATAAAAACTCAATTTATTAAGAATGCTGCAATTTTGAGCATAAATGAGCTTTTTTAAAATAGTGAATAAAGTTGAAGAATTAAGGGAAAAATATTTTACGCGTAAAATAATATTAACTAAGCATGGCCAGAAGGGATAAAAATAATAAGGTATCTATGTGCCTTTATAAATATGTTGGGGGTCAAGAAAGTTAAGAAAAATAATTAAAGATCGATTGAAAAGTTACATAATGTAACTTTTCGACTTATTTGCAATAAAAATGGATGAACAAGACTAAGAAAGGGTAATATGGTCATTCTTATATTAATAGTATAATAATGTTGTAATGTAACGATCAAGTGGAGTTACGATTAAGGAATTAATTACCGGCCTAAGCTACGATTATTTACCAATGTTATGCACTATTGCTTAATAATTAAATTAATCCTCTCGGATGTTGTAGGAAATCTGTCGAAGGACGGTAATAGCGTATTTAGGAACGTTTCACCAACTTTAGTCAAGTTCTTTCACTAACTTGTTGAATTGTTTGAATATGTTGATATACATGATGTGAGTGCTCAATTATGTATCAATCTTTCACTGTTTTGTGGATTACATGTGAACATGAGTAAAGTGTGCACGTTGTGCAACTATGTGATTGTATTGTTCTATGCGGAGTTCGAAATTCTGTAAACATGCAGTATGCAATATATGTTGCATATAAAATGCATGCCATGAGATGTAAGAAACATATGTACACGCATTGCATAAGATTTATGATGCATATATAATGCATAGAATGAGGAACATGATGCATGACTAAAATGCATATTATGTATGAAACGTGAAGCTTGAAATGTAAAAATTGTTAGACTTTCTGAGCCGCTGTGCTCAACCTTGCAAAATATAAAATTTGCATATATAAGTTGGTTTATCAGATGGTCATAGCAACGAAGAGTTGAAACGCGACATGATTAAAAAAGGGTATTGCTACTTGTTGTAATAAAACTTGATTGAAAGTTAAGTTTGTACCAAGCCGGTGCTACTTGTTGTAATAAAACTTGATTGAGTTGTAAAATTTTTGAAATACTCAATAAATAGATGTTGAATAAAAGTATTCATTTTGAATATGAGATATGTAACTTTACAATTACTTTATAAAGTAGATTAATATAATGACAATGGTGTATCAATAGTGTATAGTGAATATATATCTGTTGGATTACGTTGCGAATATTCAGGGGAATGATTAAAGTCAAAATTGAACTTTATGTTCACATATAATATTTTAAAATGGATCATTGTGACGCCCCCAATTCCGAGTACCTTTAAACCCCAACAATGGTGTATTACAGTACTAACCACTAGGCATAATCATAAAGGCAGAAATATAATTACTAAATTATTACAAACCATATTAATCTAACTTCCTAGGTTCTAAGACCTTTACAAGTTTGGAAGCTTCATAATATAATAATTATTACATCATTCTACTTAGTATGTAGCATTCATAACCTAAACTATTACATAATATCTTTTTGTTCTGTAACTTTTCCTTTTTCTTTGTCTTTCTTGCCCGAACTTTAGTCTGGCTCGAGTTTATAGCTGAAAACATTTTTATATAAAGCAAGAATAAGCTAACAAGCTCAGCAAATATAACAGTTGAATAACAACAAAATTAAGAATCATGTTTTCATTTCAACAACTGAACAATAATTGTGAAATTTTCTCGAATAAATAGGAATAATAACAATAAATTCATTTTTATTTAACATTCTTGATACTACATATTGAGCGGCCAAAAGGCCTTGAACATTTTCTTTTTCATAAAAGGTTTAACCGAAATTCATCTGTAACCGTCATTTTCTAAGTACGTTAGGGGATCAGCCTATTGTACTTATGTTGTGCACAACATATTTCTTTTAGCGACTATATGCGTTTACTTTTACACCGCGAAGGCTAGTAGGAAATTCGACCAAAAAGTTTCCCTAATAATAGGATTGTTCATCTCTAACTTAAAATTAGAGTTCTTACCAATTTAATTTGGTTTAGATATCATTAAAGAATTTAATAAATTCAAATCATGTCTTAACATGTGTGTAGCCGAAAAAACAAGGCATCGACGTAATTTTATAATAATTCATAAAATATCAAACTTTAAATATTTAGGTAACATGGAGTTTTAGCATACCGAATAACTTGTGCAATTTATAAAAGTTATCGCATAAGTTTTGATTTCACACAATATATAAATATTGTGTAAATTGACATTTTAATATAATTTGTAAAGGAAGCTAAAAATCTCTCACAATAATATAATTTGTGAAAAAAAATTCGCGAATTAGTTAAATAATACTTGCCTGAAGCGTTCTTTATTATTCACTTTAAAAACGCTCTTCAATTATCCTAAACATTTAATAATCAATAATATGCCAATCTGTAAGACCCCAAATTATTAATAAATGAAATTTAATTTCTTCTATTTATTATTTTGAAATAGTAAGGGTTAAATTGATTAATGAGGTTTGTTATGGGTAAAATGCGCAAATATTTCAAATAAGCAACTGGTTATAAAATATTCTTGTTGTCGGGGAATATTCGTTTGGTCGTGGAATATTCTTGTTGTCGGGGAATATTCGTACGACGGCGCAACCTTGTGTGAGCCCCATAACGGAAAGCGATTGGATGAAGAAAACGACAAGTATAAGTTGTTTATAAATAACGACGTAGTTGTTACCGTTAACACTGTTGGAATAACCGGTGGTTAAAGTAAACTAATACGCGTTGTTGCACAGTAGCACACGGTATTACACAGTATTTTTGAATTATTGATTCTTACGTAAGAAGGCACTACTCAATAATTATTACAGTAATTACTGTTCAGTATTTTATTGATTCAATAATTATTGCGTTGATATTTTATATTACTGTTGTTTTAATAATTGTCACTACACAGTATTTTCCATTATCGAAGCAATAATTCATATTATCTGAATAATATTATTAGATAACATTATTGGCAATGTCTAAAAAGTTCTGTCTAAGGAGAGGTTTGGTCACCTAATTGCGCGCCAGTAAGGAGAAATCCTTATTGAAAAGCCCCCTCTTTCCTGGGAACGGCCTGGTTGTCATTATTGTGATTCTGTAATATTATTTGTGAATAATTAATTATTAATTTATATGATGAGAAAAATATTGATTTTATGTGGATATAGATGGAGAAAATTTTTAATGTGACAATTGTTAAAAATTAATATTTTATCTTTTTCTGATAAAATAATTCATTTAAATATATTATTTTAATAATATATTAATGGTGATATTTTTACAATGAATGTGGGATATATGAGTATATGAGGAAGAAGAGTATTTTTGTTGGATTAAATGTTTAACACATGTTTTGTGTGTTGGTGGACACAATTCTTGATCGAAAATTTATTATAAACTATAAAATCGTCCGTTTGTGGATTTCGGTCAATTTCTGTTTGGAATTTGGAAAAATTTTCTTCTGTAAAGTTGTAGAGAATTAAATTTCCTATAAAAACTCGCGAGATTCAAATTTTCTGATAAAAGGGCTTTTTATTATGAATTATTGAAGTTCCGAAGCTCCGAAATAATTAATTTTTAGAAGTTTAAAATATTTTTAATATGAAAAACGTTTTTGGTGATTTGAGTGTGGGTCTTACATGTGTTTTGATAGCTGAATTCAGATTCTTGGTACGTAGGAAGTTGTAGAAATAATAATAATATTATTAAATTAAATTTTCTGCTTTGGTGTTCTAAGCATTTTCCTATAAATAGGGTGCTTGGTTAGAATTGAAAATCACACCAGAAATTACAGATTTCTCTCTCTTTCTCTCTCTATATTAGTGAGCGTATTCTTGCGAGTATTTTAATACTTTGAGTATTGCTATACGGTGCAAGTTCAAGTCATAGCCTATATCCGGTGTTTCAACTAGAAGTACTGTCTTTACGAGGTAAGGGATGTTATTTTCTTCGTAAATGATATTATTTCTTCAATATCATTATGCCGAAATATTTGTTGGAACTTTTTATCAAATTTGGAACTTTTTCATGTCGGGGTTACTATTCATGAGTTACTATTCACGAGTTACTATTCATGAGTTACTATTCACGAGTTACTATTCACCGAAAAATGAAATTTTCTTCTTTTCGTCCAAAATATCTATTCTGGATACTAGCTTTGATTGTATCCATGTTTTGATCATTCTTGAATGTTACTTCACTATGATTATTTATGAGGTATTTTTGGACATGAATAAACTGTAATACGAATTCTTAATATTTGTTCTTTTGCTTCACTGGATTCGTTTTCTTTAAAATATTTTTCATCATCCTCAGTCCTAAATGATGATAGTAATAAATATCTTTGGCCTGTAGTGCAAAGATGAATGATTTCTGATGAATATCTTTGGCCTGTAGTGCAAAGATGACTATTTGATTCAAGATATTTATTGATTGATGTTATAGGGATAAAATGTTGATGATGGACTTTTAAATTCATAGATAATCGTAGATTTCATTCTCTACGTAACTCTTCTATGAATTATTATTTTCCGCTGCGAATATTGATTTAAAACTTGTTGTCTATTGTATTCTATTAGATTTTTCCTTGTTGAAGACTAAGGATAATTTGTTGTATATTATCTTAGTCATAATATTCTTTACTGGGCTAGTTGCGCTCACCCTTTTCCTTGTTGTTCTATTTTCTTCTCAAGAGGCGAGAATGTAGCGAGTACTAGTCGGGGTGTGGAATGATGGTTCAAGACAGTTGTTTTAGTAGTCCTCACTATTTTGTAAAACAGTGTATCAATAAGTATAATGAGGACTTAATTGAGTATGAATACTGTCTAGATGACAATATTTGTATTTAAACTCACAGTATATGTGTTGTCGTATTTTGCACGACAAATGTATTAATAAAGTTGTAGTTGTTTCTGTACCATGTATTTGGTGACTCAGAATGGGTTGGGTGGAATGGACCTATTTTGGGGGCGTCACACAGTTAGTCACATAAAAACTCCACATATTGGTTTACATCGCATTATTACTCATTTTATATTGTTTGCGTTTTATAATTTAATTAGCGTGACAATCTTCTTTAAAAACATCTTACGACGTTGTGTCATTCTGGAACGCCACAACCCTCCTAACAACTCCGTAGGATGGTTTATGTCCATTAATATCCACTTTATAATATGTATTATTATTATTATTATTATTATTATTATTATTATTATTATTATTTTATTCTTACTATTTTTATTATTAAGTTGGAATACTTTAGAATAATTGTTAAAATATTGCATGTCGTCGCGACACGACACCTCGATATGCTCGTTAGACGCCCGACATGCACGACGCCGCACAACGTCGCCCAACACACCTTAACGTGCACCACGTCGCTCGGCGTCCCTTGACATGCTTCGACACACATTGCGTCGAGTGGCGTTGTACAACATGTCTTTCTTGATTAGTTTGACGCCCTTACTTCTGAACCTCATAACTTGGTCGTTACAAGTCGGAATCAGTCCATTCTCGCGTCATTTTCTTCCTTGTAACATCTACTACAATTCCTCCTAGATGAAATTTTTCCAGGTTCATTTTCAAGCTAAAACAGTGGCACAAAAGTTTCTACCCGAAACAGTTTTTCTACTTTGGCAGTTTTGACTAGTCTCCTTCCAAAGGGCATAACTCCCCCCCTCCGAACTCAGAATGAATTTATTCTTACGTCCACGGACTCGTTACTTAACATAGTACATAACCCTCAAAACGGAAATTTTTTCCAGCAAGCCAATCGGAACAGAAATTTGTCCGAAAGTCAGGGTTCACACTAGTTATTTTTAGTTTTTAACTAGTTTTACAAAAAAAAATCGCCATGACTTCGTTACACAAGCTTTTGCTTCTGTTCCAATTGGGTGATGTTCATAAATCCTAGGAGCATAACATGACACCCTAGAACTTAATTTTTAGATTTTATATGTTGCCTCAAAAGGCCATCAAAATAGCCCATAACAGTCCACTAATTAGTCCTTTTTCCATTCCTTTACGCATAAGTTTGTATTTTCATTTTTTGTTCCATTTTTCATGAAATTTAACAAGTAGTTTAACATATTATATATATCCTTATCATTCCAAGATCCTTCAATGATCATCAAATAACAACAACCACCAACAAGACACTTCTATTAAACTTTAAAACTTTTAAAGGAAAAGAGATGAAGAGGTTAGGGATTAAGGCTTAACTTCTCTTGCTTCTTCTTCTACTTGATCATTCTAATACTTGATTCAAGCTAGCACTTTTGATCTTTTTCCTTCTTTAATATTCGTCCCCTCAGTTCCTCTCTTTCTAACTTCTTTTGTTGTTTCTCTTGCTCTTTCTTTTCTCTCTAGTTTATGGAAATAAAGATGAAGGAAATGAAATGAAATGGCCAAGTGTTGGTTGATTAATTAAATCACCCAACACTTAACTCAACCAACCTTGAGTTAGCTTACTTAACTTGAATTAAAACTAACTAAAGCTAGACAACTTAAGGGCATGTTTGGCTTAATTAAATAAGTGGAGGATACCAAGAATTAAATTGCTTACTTGTTGGATGTATAAAAACTAACTAAATATAGTAAGTGACTCACCCACCTTGTCCCTCCACTTGTTCCATCCGCCCACTTCCCTCTTCTTTTCTCTTCTCTAAGTTCAATTAACCTCGTGCTCAAATTATGCTTGCAAGACACATGGCTATCATCTTATTATCAAGTGACACATGAAATTACAAAGCTTTGGCTCCAAGACTTACTAGCCTTTGGCTCTAAGTCTAAGTCCAAGCCAAATCATATTCATCTTAGCCAAGCCATCTTAATCCTTAGCCAAGCCATTTTATTCTTTAGCCAAGTCACTTTAAATTCTTAGCCAAGCTATTTAATTCGTAAGCTTCACTTAGCTTGGTTATTTTTTAACTTATTATTATTATTTCCTAGTTTCTTTTCTAACTTTTACATTTAATCAAATTATTTACCTTCTCATTTTCAAGTTTCGATTTCACTTTTCGTCCCCATTTCCCGAACAAACAATATGTTAAATTTCGAAAATACATAAATGTGTTTTTAGCGTGAATAGTGATTTTACGTCTTTTCTTATAAAAATATTTTTATTGGAGATTTCGTCTCATTTTTTCAAATAAACGCTATGTCATAATTCGAAAAGTTCAAAAAACGAAAAAACGTTTTTTGCGTTTAATGAATAGTAATTTAGATATTTCTTCGAAAATTTTTATTTCTTCGAAAAATTTCAACGCACATTCATAATCATATAACACAAAAATCTAAGTCAAAAATCAACCTTTAACCACATAAAACACATACATTTACACAAAAGTATTTATTTAATTTAATAAATTTTAATAACCCTTGCTACAAGGATGCTACATTCTCGATCATTACAATCATAGTATACATATAATCCTGAATATAAGTATAGATGATTAAGGTTGCAAAATCTGGAACTGAGAAAATATTTAAATAAGTGAGTTTTATTATCCATATTGATATAGATTGTTATGTATAGTAAGAACATAGTTGACTCGTGATGCAATTCAGGATATGAAAGAAAGTTATAAAAGTTTTAAATTTATACGTATTTTATCAATTATAGTATTGATTAATGATGTAGAGTTAGAATGAGATGGTATATTAACGCACAAGATCAGGAGTAAAAATAATACTGATTTTAGGGTCGTTATAGCTGGTATTTGAATTGTAGGTTATAAATCTTAGGTAAGAGTTTCTTAGGCTAAAATGATGAAGATGATAAAGAACAAACTCAAACAGAGTTCAATTAATAGTAAATGAATTCAAAAAATTCATAAAGTACAAGTTAAAATATAAACAAGATGATTCAAAGAAGAATCTCGAATAACTATAATAAAAGTAAAAAGAAGAGGATCAGGGAACATTGGAATTTTAATTGATAACTCATGTGGTAGCTGAGTTGTACAAGCCTTTGTATGGGCATGCCTTTTGTGTTTGGTTTAACAACTACTTAGTTTATCACATTGATAATCGTTGAAATGTTGGTATCACATATGGTGAGAATGTGATTCTTTTCTCATATTTATATTTGATAGTTAGAGAATATTAAGATTAGGTGTGAGTTCTTGAAACTCATGCTTATGGTAAATTTATGAATCATAATCATATGATATGTTTTGAGCCCCTAAGCGTAATGACAGTGCCTGATTTGTTCTTGAACTGCGTATTGCAAGGACAAATTTCTAAACTCATATTATTGTGGTAAGTTCCTAAAATCATAACATGTGGCAAGTTTGATGAACTATACTGGGGTATAGAAAGGATGTAGATTGAGATCAACTAAGATTGCAATGTAGTAAGAATTAGTGGTGTTAGAAATAAATAGAATTATTAAGTGGAGCAATGAAGAAAATTGAAGTTGATGGAGAAAAATGGATATTCCAAATCTTCTAGTTATGCTAGATTTCGAAATTTATTAACATCGTGCTAATATTTACACTTTTTTGAAAAAATATTGGATCAGATCATTGAACCAATAAGATTTAGAAGTCCTATTATTCATATGTCTATGTTAATTATTTCGGCTAGACAAAAATAATTTGCAATTATCAAAATGTATTTTATAAAATCATCTGTATCATTGAACATGGTGTAGAAATGATAACGATGAAGTCATCAATACAATTTAACCTGGTGTTGAATGCGATCATAGAATTGTCAACCCACTATGGTATGTTCTAGTATGACAAAGTTATAAAATGATGAATTCCTCAACTTACTGTTGAGACGATACGGTATCATGACGCCGTAAAATGATTTTTAGTTTTCTTTAAACTATGAAAAAGTATGCCAAATGAATTGGCTAAAATATTTTGATTATGTCTGAATTATTGATATTAGTCTAAACTATTTGAATTGTGACGCCCCCAAATTCAGGTACTTGAAACCCGAACTCGGTGCTTCACAATACCATTTCTTTGAGCGGAATAATAACAATAATATAAATACCAAACATAATTTATATATATCAGAGTCTAATCCCAGGTACGCGACCTTTAAACATTCATTACATGATAATTAATAGATATCATTGTCTTAATAAAGTCTAACTATTATATAGAATATTATAAAACTTATTTGGTCAGCTTTCCTTTCCCTTTGTTCTTGACTGAACCTTCAGGTTGATCATGCTTAGCTGAAAATATTTAAATTTAAAGCAAGAATGAGCATTTGATTGCCCAACAAGTAATAACAATAATAATTATTAGCTGAAATGATTAAACGTTTTCTTTGAATAACACTTCTACAACGAATCAACAGTTGTAAAGTAAGCTGAACCAATAATAACAACATACCAATTCTATATCAAATTTCTAAAACTACGTATTGACTATAAATGGTGAGCAGTCGACAGACTATGAACTTTGTTTTTAATTTTCGATAAGGTTTAATAGAACTTCAACCGCAAATCGTCATAACTTACAGGCACGGGGGTGATCAGCCCGTTATGCCCTGTATTGATCAATACTACATGCAAGAACGATATTTTCGTTCATCTTATCCTCCTTAGGCGCACAAAAGTTTTTCCATGTTCGGGATGTTCATACTTAGTCGGGAATCCGAACCAAAACAATTTGATTGGATAATAAAGTTCTATCATGTTAATTGTAACAATCCAATATTTTATTTTGATTGTTTGAGTTGTGATTCTGGGGATAGAATCCTTGTAAGGAGGAAATGATGTAACAATCCAAGATTTTATTTGTAATTTAAAATATTTATTAAATTAAATAAATATTTTATTGATGAAGTTGTTGTTTTGAAATATTTCTTAAATTAAATGAATATGTGATTTTGTTAGTAAATATTTATAAATTATATTTATTAGATAATATTCTAAATTAATTTAATATTTATATTGTTGTAAGATAACATGAGATGTTATATTGTTGTTGTGATGTGATAAATTAAGATGGTATATTAAATTATTAAATAAAATTATAAGAAAGTTATAATTTTGTGATGTTTGTTTAAGTGGTGTATTTATTTAAAATATAGTATGTATAATTATTTTATTTTTGATTAATGTTGGATATGGAAATCCAAATAAATAATATGTAATTATAAATTATAAACTAAGTTGTTTATTAAAAATAAATTAAAGTAGTTTAATTTAGTTCTGACCAAACAAGACTTAAATATATTAAGTCTTTATTTTTAAAGACTTTTTGCCAAACAAAGCCTTATGGCTTTTGGATTTCTTTTAATATTTGAATTATAAATAAAACAAATAAAATAATAAATAATAAATTATATATATTATAACTGATAACTTATTATTCTAATTATTATAACGTCGATTTTAGACGTTTGGGTGTCTGCGTTGGGTTAAGTTTTATTATACGTAAAAATCATTTGGCCTAAGTCTACCGAGAAGAGAAGAGAAGTTACAGAGAATAGAGAGAGTTGAGAGTAAGATTTTTGGAGAAGTTCAAAGAAAGTCGTGGTGTTCTAGCAAGAATTACCGAACAATAGAAGGTATTTCCATAACTTTGATAATATATATATAAACATGTATATGTGTTTCACGGCAAAATTCTTATATTCTGTGAATTCTAGTTTTTGCAAATTGTTGTTATATAACGTGTTTATGGTGATTGCATATAATTATGATGTTAGAGTATGTAGTTAGGCATGAATTTGTATGCTAATTTCGGTTAAAGGGAAGGAAAAGTAATCACAGTATATATTTTTCATATGGCTTGTGAAAGTACAAATTATGGTGGTCAATTAGTATGATAAACTGTAAATTGAGTCTTGTTTATACTAGTTCGTTAAGAAACAAAGATAACGTAATTTGAATGAGATGATTTGATCATGTATAGAGATTACAATGATGATTTTTCTTAGAGATACCAAAAATGAAGTTTTATATGAAAAATATGAATTTCGAGAAATTAAAATAGTTTTAGTTGTTAAATTGTGCTAAGTGGTTGTAAATGTTAGCAAACATATTTATGATAGTTGTATATTTATTTTACGTGTTGATATTACTGTCTATTGGGTGAAATTTGTGTTTGTTGGGATAAAATCGGTTACTGTTTATTAGCATTCTCTGCATCTGTCTGAACACCGGCGCAGCTGTGCCGGTGCCAAGGTAAAAAATGGCGCAGCTGCGCCGGTCCCAAGCCTTTGTATGGCGCAGCTGCGCCATACCCTAGTTTGAGATTCTAACTTCTTCTGTTATTGTAGACTTGGGGAAACATCATAGCATGGTCTGAAATTATGTTAGCATGTTAAATGTGTAATGTTAAGGTTAACATAACATAGTGAATTGTGGTTAGTAAGTTCAAAGTTACAAAAATGATTAGTAAATCGAGAATGTGTTATGTGATGACTTAGTTTATACAATGAACGTTAGTTAAAGTGTTGTGATGATTAACACTTGGGAATTCTGAAATGTAAATGGTAGCATAAGACTTGTGTTAAAATAACAAGTTTAGCTAGTAATGCGTTTTATATTGAAAGGTGAATATTAGTATGTCTAATAGATATTGCGATTGCACTAAAATGTGTAGGATATTGGAGTACGTGAATTGTAATTGTATAGCTTACGCAAGAGGTATGTTCCCTAACCTTTGCTACTTTATTATTCAGCAAGGTTACTTTTTACTATTACGTTATACTTATGTAAATTCTCTAACTCTAACCTCTTGTTTAACGATTTATTGTCATGCGAATTCCTTAACTCTCATTTAATTGTTGAACAAGTTAGTTAATCTTTATTTCTTTATTTCAAACGAGATTACCTTGTTTATTTAAAGTCAGTAATGTTGTTTATTCAGCTACTAATAACTGTTGTTTGATCTTCGTTCTCCAATATTATTGTACGATCTTACATTGTTGTACCAAAATCGAAGTTGTCTAGCGATTCTTTACCAATTCAACTAATCCTTAGTTGATGAATGTTCTAAACTCTAAATTTCCCTTGAAGTCAACCCAAACCAAACTTCCTTTGGTTTGCATCTATACTCACACAAATTTTGAAAGCATGTTGTCAATGATAACATTTGTTCAATTTAAAAATTGTTAATACTCTAGTTCTTATTAGTTCATCGATATACCTTGTTCATGAAAATATTATAATCAAACTCTTGAATAGTTATTTGTTTCTATCTGATTCAACTAGTACTTGGTTGATGAGCATTCTAAAGATCTAGAATTCCTTGGAAGCTAATTCCCAACCAAACTTCATTTGGTTCAGAACCTGATGATCTAAGCTGAGATGAACAACCCTATTATTAGGGGATTATTTTAGAAATACATAATAGCGTTAAAATGTTTGCGCAATACATAGTACAAAGGGCTGATCACCTGGAGTACGGAATGATGGTCCATATAGTCGTTTAGACTATTAAAGATTACAGTAGATACACCTGTTAACCTAGGACGAAGATGATGATTATAGTCTTTTAGACTGTTAAAGGTTAAAGTAGAAATACTTGAAACCTAGAGTATAGTTCGTGGTCTTGTGACCCTCAGTGTATTCTTTGATGTTGAGATCTACTGTTAATTTAATGTTCATTATTCCTTTGAACTCGTAGTTGTTGAATTAAATATTATTGTTCCGGTAAGAATACTTTACCATTGAAAACTCAGTGAATTATCATTCATAAACCGTTATGATATATTATTCTTTTTATGGGCAATTGTTTGCTCACTCTTGTACAAAACAATGCAGATAAAGTTAAGAAGTTTGAAGAGCTTTCTACATGCGAGGGCAAGGACAAAGTGCTTAATTAGACGACAACGTTTAAGTTATCTTTTATTTATGAAGCTTATGTACTAGATTTAATTATGATCATGTTTTAATTTCCACTGATAATTGTATTAAAGGTTAGATGACCTGAGATTTATCTTGAAATTATGTAACCCTTGATGGGAGATTTATTATTTAAGCTTTTGAGTTTAATTATATCCTTTGTTTATGGGTAGTTAGTTATGATTTAATTGGGTAGTGGACACTAAATCTGTGGAATTGAAGTACCCGGATTTGGGGATGTCACAAGTTAGTATCAAAGCTTTAGGTTATGAACCTTAGGTGGGGAAACCTATCATTAATAAGATCATTCGTTCGATTAGAATAACATAACATAACATATAGTACTGCTATTTGCAGTCAGCACATAACCTAATCACATTATCACATAAGTTTAGCAATCATTGGATCACAAACAAACACATATACAGTTAAACTATCTAAGTCCAGAATAATTTTTGAAATATTTCGGTGTACCGGCGACTTTATCGGGTAATTATCGAGTCTAAAACTCTACTCTACAGTTCAATATTAGTTTAAATAATTTAAATATCAGTCATATTATTTTTCGTAGCCGTATAATAATTTTTAAATAATTATTATAATTTATCATAATTTTTCAAACACTAGAATCATTTTTAAATGATTTAAATATTAAATAATTTTATTATTATTAATATTTAAATAATAATAAACTATTAATGAAACCATTGTCAAAATATTAAAGTTATTTATAATAACTCAAAATATTTTTAAAATATTTTTATTACCCTTAAATGATTTTTAAAATATTTAAAATTATTTTTAAATAATTACTATTAATATTTAAATATTAATGTATTATTTATCAAAATATTAAAAGTCATTAATTATAACTTAAAATATTTTTAAAACATTTATATCCTTTTTAAATGATTTATAAATTAATAAAATCATTTTAAAACAATTTATTTAATATTATTATTAAATAACTCTAATATCATTTAATATTAAATTATTAATGAAATTTACCTTTAAATATTAAAAGTTATATTTTATAACTTAAAATATTTTTAAACTATTTATTTTCATTTAAAATGATTTTTATAATATTAAAATTATTTTTAATTAATTTATTTTATATAATTGTTAAATAAATCTAATATCATTAATATTAAATAATTAGTGAAATTTGTTTTAAAATATTAAAAGTTATATTTTATAACTTAAAATATTTTTAAACACTTTATTATCATTTAAAATAATTTTTAATCAATTTATTTAATACATTTATTAAATAAATTAAATATCAATAA
Source organism: Panax notoginseng (assembly GCA_016801055.1). Classification (NCBI taxonomy): domain Eukaryota; kingdom Viridiplantae; phylum Streptophyta; class Magnoliopsida; order Apiales; family Araliaceae; genus Panax; species Panax notoginseng. The sequence goes on from CM029022.1 coordinate 51,138,959, forward strand.
TATCCAAATAAATATTAATATTTATGAAAAATATGCCAAATTATTAAAAATTAATTTTTATAACTTAAAATAATTTTTAAAACTATTTTTGAAATTTTTAATAATTAATTTCTATTTTTAAATGATTTTTAGAAAATAAATTAAATAAAATTAAAAAGTCTGTCGCTATAGCCTTTAGCGACAGAAACCGTCGCCTAAAGTGTTTTTGAGCACCAAGAACACTGACAGCCAGTGTTTAAGGGTCTCATTTTGACCATGATTATATGTCAGATCGTAATGTTTCTTGGCAAGATAATGATCAGGTCATGTAGAACTAGTGTAATACTACAAGATTCAACAACAAACATGATCAAAAAGCATAACACGAATGAGATCTGAGCATGCAAAGTGGCTGTCAGAGATGTTCTTCATTTCTAGGTTACCCAGAAATGAAGAACAGTTCGAGTGACCACTTTTGGGCTTCCACAACTTGCTGTTCATGTAACATTTTTGTGATCTAAAGAATCCAGTGTGTAGCCAACATGTAACTGAAGAGATCTATTACAAAACATCAATAAAACAACAACACAATCTACAGATCCGGACCGATCAAACCATGTCAGAATACATGATCATACGTTATCTGGGTTACCCAGAAAACGTATTTCGTGTTCATCCTGCTTGGTTTGACCGTCCATTAAATCCAACATGCTTGATGTTTAGGTGATCTAAAACCTTGAATCAACATTCCATATACCAAACTACAACCTAGATACAACAACAACAACAAAATAACTAACAACTAACAGATCACGACTTGACAAAAAATTATCAGACATTGGTTTTGAGTTTTTGGGTTACCCAGAAACTCTTTGGTCAAGCTCGGTCAACGGGGTTTGACCATGAATAACTTACATTCTATGCATGATCTGGTCCTGCTACAAGTTCTAGAACACAGATCTCATAGCATATTACATGTTCAAACATTTAAACAACCAAAAACATAAACAGATTAAGATCTATAAGGTCTGAGATTCGATTGTCAGACTTCATTTTCCAGTTTTTCAGATTTTGAAAAATATCAAATCCGAGCCTATAGATGTTATGGATCTAATATCTATCAACCCAGATCACTTAGTTATACTCCATACAACATGTTTTAACACAAAAATCTAACATCTAACCGAGGATCAAGGATCAAATTTTAGGTTTAGGTTTTATACCTCACTTTGACTTTTCTTGAATCTGAGCTTCTAATTTGATATGGGTGATAATGGGGCTTGATTTGGGAACTGGTCTACTACTATATTTCATGGGTTTGAGCTTGAGAGAGTTGGGTTGAGTGTTAGAGAATGAATGAGCTAATAATGCACATTTTTCTTTCTTTCTTGATCTATATGTGTTAGATGCAATGTATGGACTGGTCAATTGACTGATTGCTGGTATATAATAACACATGGTGAAGTCAAGAGTTGGTAAACAACTAAAGTATTGGAAATTTTCACAAGCAACTTAATAAAAAATGCAATAAGGGCAATATGGTCATTAGGCTTGTGATTTTAATGGCAATTTTGTAATCTTAGCAAACCCTTAGGATTTGACCATTTGGGTTTAACCCTAAGGTTTTCAAAAATTTAGTTTTTTAGGATTTTTATTTAGGGTTTAAAATAAAATAAAAATTTAACTTTCTAATTTTGAAAATTAGGGTTTCCTAATTGTGTTTAATTTTCTAATTACATAGCACATGAAAATTAGATTTAAGCTTCACAAATTATAATTAAGATTACTAATTTAGTAATTAGGGCTTACAATTTGATAATTAGGGTTTCTAAATAATAATTAGGATTTTTAATTTTAGAATTTAGAGTTTTTAATAATTAGGGTTTTCCCTAATTAAGTATAATACCAAACATTATTAACATTAACACGACAACATAACGACTTAACAAATTCTTAAAGTCATATTTGACTTTTTGAATTAGGGTTTATCAACAATACTAGGGTTTTGTCATGTTACACCATAATTGACCAACCATTAACAATCTAGACATACAATACATATTTATAGCACTGAAATATAATTAATATAATATTATTATTCTCATTCCTTAGTCGAAATCCAAAATTAGGGTTTGAATTCCATATCTGATATATCTTTCATATATACCATTATTAATTAAATTTAAATAATTAACTTAATTAATCTAAAATAAATTCATATAATAAAATAATTATTATAATAATTCTATAATCATTTCATATATTATATAAATAATATAATAATCATATTTTTATAGAAATTAATTAATAAAAATATTATTACTACCATATTAATTTGTTATTAGAATATAATGATCAATAATTCAAAATAAAATTATTTTTAATTATTCATGTAATAAATAAATTTTTATTTATCACATATATACATATACTTTACCTAACATATATTCTCACATTTGATTTCTTTTTAAAAATTTTTACGTAAAAATTTCTTATTTAATTATATAGAAAATATCGGCCTATTACATTCACCCTCCCTTATAAGGATTCCATCCTCGAAATTACCGTTTCAAAACCTATACACACTAGGGTAAATAGCATACGCATTCATTTCAAGTAGATCTCGATCGGACTGATCTTTAACTATTCAACATAAAGCTTGTCTATTTGATTAAACGGAAATTTAATTTCTAAAAGAACTCAAATTCCTCCTTCAAAATTTCTTTATAAAATAAATTACTATATATAGAAAAAATCATGTATAAGAAAATAAAAGTTATACGAATAATACCTGGAGTTCCATCACCAGCTACCACGGTATCCTGAACAGTCATGTTGAAGACTCTTGCGGTTGACTTTGTTGGTTTGCTTGTTAAAGTCGGTCCAGTTATCGCCAGAGTCTCGTTGCCTTTTCCAGTAGACATACTCCCTGCCTCCATTCTCTTTTTCAGACAATCCTTCACCTTATGCTCCATTGACCCACACATGAAACATCCACTGTTCATCCTTGGATTAGGGCAGTTGGGAGAGATATGGCCCTCCTGCCCGCACTTGTAACATACAAACTTACCTTTCAGACACTCTCCTGAGTGATTCTTTTCAAAGTTTCCACACTGAACCACCTGCTTCACCTGGATTTGCTACCTTTTCTTTTCTCACCCCTACTTCCACTATTAGTTTTCACCTTCACAGTTCCCTCGACTTTGCCCTTGCTCCTTTTCTCCTTATTGTAGAGGCTCATGGCCTCACTTCCCTCCTCTGCTATGATAGCCTTTTCCAAGAGTGCTGCAAATGTAGAGATCTGCAACACCGCCACCTTGTTATAGAGCCAAGATTTTAAGCCCAGCTCAAACCTCCTTGCCTTCCAAGCCTTCGTATCCACCTGGTGTGGAGCGAACCTAGCAAATCATTGAATTTTGCGGCATATTCCGCAACAGTCATGTTATCCTGTTTTAACTCCAAAAATTTTACCTCCATCCTAGCCTGCATACTGGACGAGAAATAGTTCTCGAAAAACAAAGTTTTAAACCTAGCCCACGTAACTACACCTTCTCCTGCCCTAGTTTGATTTGCCTCCCACCAAAAATTTGCCTCCCCCTTCATCATATAGGTGGCAAAAGCTGTCTTTTGCCCCTCATCTACCCTAGCAATCACGAATGCCTTTTCTATCTCCTTTACCCAAGTCTGGGCTTCTACAGGGTCAGTTGTCCCCTTAAATTTTGGCAGTTCGACCGCTTTAAAGTCCTTGAAGTTCGCCAATCGATTGTCGGGCTGATTCCCTGCAGCTGGCATTCCCTGCTGCATAGCTTGAGCTACCATGTTTGCAAAGTTTTGCATCGGGTCTGGTTGTTGTCCCCCAACATTGTTGACAGATTCTTCTGCCCTTTGGTTTCGAGTTTGACGTCTTAGCGGCATTATTTGGTTAAATAAAACACAATATATACTTTATTAACTTACATTCTAAACCTTATCATATAAGTTTAATATAATAAACTTGTTTCATTACTCAAACATAGATTCATAATCATTCAACTAATTCATAATATTTTACATAGCATAGCACATACTGCTTTAAGCATCCGATATCCCTTTGTGACCACAAAAGTCGGGATTCGCTACTACAACTTGTACAAAAGTTTGAGAATATTACATTACACATACATACTTATCATAACACACACATATATTTAAATAGTACTTATACTACTTGTTCACTACGTTTTTTTCTTAATCTTGGACAACCTTTAGCCTGATGACCTTCTACCCCACAACTAAAACAGACACCTTGCTTCGAATTGGGACAATGAGGAGAGATATGTCCCTCATGTCTGCAATTGTAGCAAACATTTTCCCCTTTTCTACATAAGCCTTCATGTTTCTTGTCACAGTTTGTACACTTTTTTATTCTGTTAAGGTTCCCTTGGTTGTTATTGAAATTTCCTAAGTCACGGTCTTTTATCTTTCTTTTTCCCTTCTTGCTCGGAGCTACACACGATTTGTTGCTTTTGGCTCCCATTTGATCAATTTGGATTTTAAGCTTATCTTGTTCTTCCATTATTTCGATTAATGCTTTTCGTAATTGATTATTTAGTAGCTTTTCTAGTTCCCATAGCTTTTCCAGAGAAGAAACCTTGTTCCTCAGATTCTGCACCTCCATTGAGGCCTGGTCAGCTCTAACTTTAGTGTCCGAATCACTATCTGTCAGTTCTATTATTTCTGGATCTGGTACTATATTTTCCAAAATAACCACCTCATTAGGGTTGCTTTCAAGGGGAGCCTCTATTTCAGCTATTGACTTTGATATTGGCTCGGTCATGGAGATTTGCTCCTTCTTTACGATCTGAGGGTATCCTAATCCTTTTCTACCTGACATCTACACACATAAATTATCTTGATTAGCATATAGTATATACACACAGCAAATAAAAGTTTTATATAAGTTATCTTTTAGTTTGTTATTAGAATATAATGATAAATAATTCAAAATAAATTTATTTTTAATTATTCATGTAATAAATAAATTTTTATTTATCACATATATAAATATACTTTACCTAATACATATTCCCACCTTTGATTTTTTTTTAAAAAAATTATACGCCAAAATTTCTTATTTAATTATATAAAAAATATCGGGATACTACATGAATCAGCTAGACGGATGTTGAAATATGTTTATGAAATTTCTAGCATTGAGAATCTAAGCTAAACTAAATTATTTTGGTGCAAAATTTTATTTTTAAGTTTAAGGTGAAACAACCCTGTAATGGGGGTCATGTTATCAGAGACTATAGTTCCGAACTATGCGTTAATACGTTGTGCACGATGTAGAGTACAAAAGGCTGATCACTTGGCGTATAGTGGGATTTGTCCATAGTCTTATGACTTTTAAAAGTTACGGTTGAAATACCTGTTAACCTAGGACAAGGTTCAAGTCGCTACGACTCCTCATCATAATATCAAAACGGAATTTTTTTTATTCCTAGTTATTCATAATACTTCATAATTATTGAATAATTGTTGAAGATTCCTGTTATTTTGGGAAACTGTATGAGGGACGAATGATTTTTGCTAGAAAGAAGAGGTCGTAGAACGCGATAATTCTAAATGCATTCCTGAAGAAGGAAAAATGTAAAGGTTAGCTTGAAAAAAGTGAAATTCTTAGAGAAACGTGTACTTAAAATAAAATGACTTTAGAAAGATTCTTAGAAGAGAAAATTGGTTATAGAACTCGATAAGTGAATAAAGATTAATATAAAAATCTATTCTGATGAATCGAATGAATGAAGATTAGTGAGTTAAAATTTCGAGGATGAAATTCTTAGAAGAAGGGGTGAGTGTGATATCTCGGATGTTTACGTGATTAATAACTATTATGGTTAAATGGTTATGACGATTGTGGTATACGATGGCCCTTTGAAAAGGAAATTGTTGGGTTAAAGGAATGATAATGCTCGAAATATAATCGAGTTCAAATAAAGATTATAAAAAAACAAGGGATAATTAAGGAAATGAATGAGATATGTAATATAAAACCTATATTGAAGCGATATGTTGAAATGATTCAACTATTAAGACTTCGAAAGAGGATAGACGTAGACCAAGTAAGGAGATTTCGACTTCCAAGGTTGGAATCCTTATAAGAGGGGAAGAATGTGATGACCCAAATTTTCAGAAATTATTAAATAAGAATTTAATAAATTAAATTCTTATTATGAGTGTTGACTGTTGGGTAAAATCTAATTATGCACAACACGCAAGTATACGTGGTCAACAAGTAATAAAGTGAAAGTAGAGTATCGTTCTCACGAGGAATTATTAATACAAATTACCAAATACTAACACTTAACCAAACCAATTTTATTTAAACAATCAATTTAATGTTATAAATTAAATTATTTAACTAAACTAATTCTAATTATCAATAATTAAAAATCAAATTATGGAGATTGAAGATCACAACTTCACTTATCGCTTCATTTAAATTAATACACTTCTTATTAATTAAGCTCACTATTCCGAATTGTTAATTAAGAACACAGAAGTAAATATGACCATCTCTCAATGTATCATACTCAAATCAACTTAATTCCACAGATGATAGAATTAAGTAGACCACCCTAATTAACTAATTCTGTGACGACCCCAAAATAGGTCCATTCCACCCAACCCATTCTGAGTCGTCAAATACATGGTACAGAAAATAACTACAACTTTATTACAACAATTGTCGTGCAAAATACAACAACACATATGCTGTGAGTTTGGATACAAATATATACCAAATGTGACATTGGACACCATCATGTATCAGCACCTCACAAAGGTACCTTACATAAAGGTACAGTCAAAAACTATTTTAGAAACTAGAATCTTTGGGAAGTGCTCAAGGAAACCTTCGTACATGGGACGCCATGCTTCTAGGTTATGATAGATATCATATGGCCACAGAATTATCCTTGGTTGACCCAATAGACCCCAAAGAAAAACGAGAAGATTACTATCATATTCTTCCCAATGGTGAGTCATCTCTTGACTTATCATTATCTCCACTGTCTCTAATTGAGAATTATACTTCAAACAAACACCAAGATTATATAGGTAGTGCTCGTAGATATACTCAGCAAGTGGATGAGCACAACCTTGTCTTATGATGACACGAGGTTGTATGTCATTAGACATCTTGTATGATAGTGACGAAACACCCTTCCAACGTTGTTTCGCCTCACCCTATTTTCTTCACCAAATATAACTACTAAATGATGACCACCGTTCTATTCTCTTGTTACCCCCGCTCGACCCAGCTACACTCTTATTACCTGAAAGGAATTGTGAAACAAAAGGGTGAGCACAACTAGCCCAGTAAAGAATATCATGACTAAAGATAAATAAATTATCAATAGTCTTCATCAGTAATAAATCAGAGATTTAGAACATATGGTAGATGATAAAAATTTCAACCATAGTTGCAGCGGAACGAGAAATCCATTAAAAGAGTCAAATAGACTATAAAGTCTATTATCTTCTCCATGTTAAAAATTCACCAACAATATTTTATCCCTGTAACATCAATCAACAATTCTGGTCCACAATCATATGAATAACTCATAATCATAACCGTAGTTCTAAATTTCTCTTCTCATCCAGGACGAAGATAATTTTCATCACCTATCTTTACCTGAAACATCAAAGATCATGGTTACACCAAATCACATTTTCTATTCATAATCATACTAATAACTTCATCTTTGCACCACGGCCAAAGATATTCATTTGTATCACCAGTTGGTCATGTTCATCTCAACACCTGTTCATCTTGGCACTACTGGCCAAAGATATTCAACAACATGTCATCTTTGCACTACGGGCCAAAGATATTCATCAACAATTTATCTTTGTACTACAGGCCAAAGATATTCATCAATAATTCATCTTTGCACTACAGGCCAAAGATATTCATCAATAATTTATCTTTGCGCTACAGGCCAAAGATATTCATCAACAGTTCATATTTGCACTACAGGCCAAATATATTCATATCTCAAAGAAATATATAATCATTTCAGAATTTATATAAACAATAATTATAACCATGTTAATCAATTCATCTTTACACTTAAGCTAAAGATATTCAATTATAAATTCAATGGTCATGATCATACCAGTTAACAATTCATCTTTGCACTACAGGCCAAAGATATTTTTCAGTTACGATCATACCAATAATTTACCCATCTTTACACTCAAGTGAAAGAGAAATTCAACATCAAGGTTATAAAAATGTTATATATAATAATAAAAACAATATAATCAACATATAGATTTAATCTCAAGAGTAATATTCATAACTCAACTATAATTTGGTCAGAAAAAGAAACCAATTTTGTCATGAATAGTAACTCGTGAATAGTAACCCATGAATAGTAACTCATGAATAGTAACTCGTGAATAGTAACCCCGACTCAAAAAGGTAGAAATTCTACAATAAAATTTATACCAATATTTCGGTATAATGATATTGAAAGAATAACATTTCTTAAATTTATAAATAATTTATTTTAATTGTTTATACTTTACTAAAATAATGTATTTAATCATTCAAAAATGTCAAACTCATAAGAATTCATCACCAATAACCAAAACCCTCATCAAAAATCTGCATATACCTCATATAGGATTCTCAAGTCATAAAATCCTATTTTTTAATTTTCTTACTTCACATAGCATATTTATTTCATTTACTCATAACTAGACCATTTTCATGAAAAATATCAAATCAGTTCCAAAAATATTTCTTTTCTGGAATTTAGCATAATATAGTCCCATAGTGAACATATATTTTTCTCAGAATTTTTAAAAGTCATTTACTATTTTTCATATGGCCAAAACAGCCGAATATTTAGAAATTTATCAAAAATTGTACTTTTGTCCAAAAATTCTAAAATTCACAGAGTATACTCCTATTATATACATGTACTCCCAATAAAAATTTTATCAATTTTGGAGTTAACCACAAGAAGTTATAAGCGGTTACTTTTAAAATAGTATTTTCTTATAAAATTCATAACTCTTAATCTATACATCCAAAAATCACCATTTTTGGACACAATCAAGAAAACTCATCAAAATATCATTTCATAGTTTTCCAAAATTTTTGAAGGTCAGAAAAATTACGAAACTGAAAAATATAACAACCCTTAAAATCCCTTACTATCCCTTACCTCAAAAGAGCAGTACTTCTGATCGGTATAAGGCTGAAGAAAACTTGCACTGATGAATAAAAACTCACAAAGTATCTAAATACTCACAAAATACACTCAATAATCTAGAGAGAGAAAGAGAGAAAACTTATGAATTCTGGTGTGATTTTCAATTCTAACTTAGCCCTCTATTTATAGGAAAATGTTAGCACGCCAAAGCAGACTTAACCTGCAACCTGATGGCTTTACCTGCTACTATTCTCATCCACCACATTTGAATAAAAATCTCAGCACATTTCTTTACCAACCAAGAGTGGGGCCCACCAATTATACGTTCATTTTTAACAAATTCAACAATTTCTGAACCAGTCATCTCGTAAAATTCATAACAAATTATACGTTCATTTTTAACGGTTCAAAATTTGTGGACATATACTCAACTTATATATGTATAACATATCCAAATATTACCACGATCCAACGGTCGGATTAAAAATTATAACCCTCGCAAAATATCTCAAAAACCCTAATTTGATTTTCAATACCTCCGTTTCGACAAAAATACAGATAAAACACCTCAACATTAACTCCTTCATTTTTAACCACAAAAATATATCTCTCATTTATATCCACATAAAATAAATATTTCCTTATCATATGAATCAATAATTAATTATTCATATATAATATTACAGAATCATATTTATGACAACCAGGCCGTTCCCAAGAAAGAGGGGGCTTTCCAATAAGGATTTATCCTTATTGGCGCGCAATTAGGTGACCAAACCTCTCCTTAGACAGAACTTTCTAGACATTGTCAATAATGTTATCTAATAATATTATTCAAATAATATGAATTATTGATCTGATAATGAGAAATACTATGTAGTGACAATTATTGAACAACAATAATATAAAATTTTAACGTAGCAATTATTGAATCAATAAAATAAAATATTGAATAGTAATTACTGTAACAATTATTGAGTAGTGCCTTCTTACATAAGAATCAATAATTTTAAAAATACTGTGCAATACCGTGTGCTACTGTGCAATAACGCGTATTACTGTATTTTAACCACCGGGTATTTCAATAGTATTAACGGTAACAACTACGCCGTTATTTGTAAAAACTCAAATTTGTCATTTTCTTCATCCGACAGTTATTCGTTATGGGGCCCACAAATAGCTGCGCCGCCGTACGAATATTCCCCGACAGAAAGAATATTCCACGACCAAACGAATATTCCCCGACAATAATGATTATTTTATAACCACTTACTTATTTTGAAAAAAAAATTCACATTTCACCCATAACTTTAAACTTTTATAAATTTAACCATTTACTGAATAGTAATTATAAGAAAAATTGAATACTTTTATTTCATAAAATTCGGGGTCTTACAATCTCCCCTCCTTATGAAATTTCGTCCCCGAAATTTACGTACCTAGTATTTCGAAGAGTTGAGAATACCTTGCTTCCATTTCAGATTCTATCTCTCAGATCATCATGATTTCTCCATTACTCATCTCCCATGATAACTTCATTTGGGTTCCTCATTTGTTGGGAAGTCATGACAACCGCCATCCCTCGAACTACTCGGCGTTGACTTGTCTGGAGCAGCATTTGACATCATCATTACCGTTGGAATATACTTTTCTATAGGACACATTCCTCCCTCAACTGCCTCTTCGTACTCCTCATTCATGATCTGAATCATCAATCTTCGATCCATATCGGATTCAGGTTGACCGCTATGTACTGGGTAATTCAAAACTCGATGTTGGGTTCTCCCAATTGCTTTCCAAAAAGAGAAATTCATATCATCTATTTTAGCCTTCTTAGATCGAACATCTCTTTCCACAATATCCACGTGTCGTGCGGCTTTTGCCCATGCATCAATTATTCTCAATCGTTCAGTTTTTTCTTCTTTCAGCTCAGATTCCATTTTTATCATCTTACACTCTGCCAAAGAATTCTTTTGTTCAAGCATCACATATCGGGTAACACAAGCTTGAATTGTTGCATCCTTTTGTTCCAGGACCGCCTGTCGTTCTTCTGCCTGCTCTTTTAACTCGTGAATACGATTTTGAAATTCTACATTTTGATCATATAATACCTCTAATAAACTCTCCTCAGGTACTTCTTCTTCCTCTTCTTCCTCAGTCTCAGCTGTTACCTCTGCGACTATATCGGGTGCAACTATCAATTCTTCACTCACCACATGGATATCTCTAATTTCTTCTTCGTTTGACATCACATTATCACGGTTAGTGATTAAAGGTATCCCCACAGTCTCATTCACTCCATTGTTAGCATTCTCAGCTGCCATTCTCAAATACTGCCATAAAACAAGGGTTAATTAAACAAATTAACATAGCACATAATATCCCGATATTATGACTGACCAACAAATAAGCTTAGGTAGGACACACTAGCGAAGGATTTACTCATCTCTCCCCTCCAAGTTGTATTCCCCGATCTCCGCCAGAGATCATATCCCTAAGCTCTGATACCACCTGTGACGACCCCAAAATAGGTTCATTCCACCCAACCCATTCTGAGTCGTCAAATAAATTGTGACGCCCCCAAAATTAGGTATACATCACCCATCTTGGGTCGTCAGATACATAGTACAGAATACAAATACAACTTAATAATACAACTGTCGTGTACAATACGACAAAACATAAACTGTGAGTTTGAATACAAATATTATCTTCTAGAGAGTATTCATACTCAAAAGGAGTCCTCATTACATTTATTAACACACCATTACATAGAATAGTGAGGACTACTAACTAATACTATCATTCGGACCATCACTCCGTTCCCCGACTTGCCCCAGCTACGTTCTCATTTCCTGAAGAGAACAGTGAAAGAAAGGGTGAGCTCAACTAGCCCAGTAAGAAATATTATGACTAAGATAATGCAGAATAAATTATCATTAGCCTTCAACAATGTTAAACTGATAAAATATAATAGACATCAAGTTTAACTGTAGCGGAACAAGCAATCCATTAAAAGAGTCAAGTAGAAAATAAACTCTACTATCTTTTATGATTTAAAAAGTTTTTCAACACTGTGATCGCTGAGACTCAGCTTAATAAAATAATCCACTTCATCGAATCACCCCTGCACTACGGCCAAGGATATTCGTGTATTCATTAATGGTCATGATCATGCCAACAACTGTCCATCAATGCACTACGGGCCAATGATGACTTTTACCACATCATTTGTAACATTACGGTCATGATTACACCGAATAATCCCTGGTCATAATCATACCAAGTCCATCTATGCACTACAGGCCACAGATGACTTTCAACATTTTATAAACATGAGGATGATGACAATGATATAAGAATTCAATAAAACAAGTTCAAGAATTAATTTATCCAAGAATTAACAACGTCCAAATTGTCAACATGATACTGCATTGTGGAGTAAAATTCAAGAATACTTAGAAGAATATTTTCATGAAAAGATACTGGATGAAACGTAACTATCAAGGATATTCCACAAATTTCATGGAGTATAGAAGTCAAAACTTAACCAACTGAGTACAATAAAGAATGGAATAACAAAAGAAATCACCATGCATGCGATAGACCGCACAGACAGGTTATTCCAATAGAATAATAAATAATGGAACCAGGTCCGGCGTAAACGCACAGACAGGATATTCCGACAGAATAATAAATAATGGAACCAGGTCCGGTGTAAAACACACAGACAGGATATTCCAACAGAATAATAAACGGAACCAGGTCCGGTGTAAAACACACAGACAGGATGTTCCAACAGAATAATAGAAGAATGTCACCAAGTATAGGGTAGACCGCGTATACTGGTTATTCCAACAGAATAATAACGAATGGAATAACAGAAGTTCTCTTCATGAATATAAAAGAAATAATATTCCCTACCTTAAAAGAACTGGATATTGGAAAAGTGATGTAGCAGAATACTTTTATTCTCTCTCTCTCTTATTCTCTCTATACTTTCTCTCTCTATAGCTTGAATGAATTCGTGAAAATAATGAAGCCCTAGGCCTCTATTTATAGAAAAACTGAGGGTGGCTCTTGGTCTTAACGAAGGGTCAAATGACTCTTGGTCTTAACGAAGGGTCAAATGACTCTTGGTAATATTGAAGGGACAACTACTATTGACGAAAGTAATTACTATTGACCAAGGTAAATACTATTGACGAAGGTAATTACTATTGACCAAAGGTAATTACTATTGACCAAGGTAAATACTATTGACGAAGGTAATTACTATTGACCAAGGTAAATACTATTGACGACGGTAATTACTATTGACGACGGTAATTACTATTGACGACGGTAATTACTATTGACGAAGAGACTCTTAGATGATGACATATGGCCCCCCATAAAATAACCAAACTTACCACAACGTCTCAATAATATAACATATTATACAGATGATACTATGACAATAATTTAAGAGATATGATGCAGCAATTACTGTAGCAATAATTGAGTATAGCTGAGTGACTTCTCACGTAAGCATCAATAATCAATACCGTGTGCTACTATGCAACCACGCGTATTACTGTACTTTTACTACCGAGTAGTTCAACAGTTTTAACGGTTTTAACGGTAACACCTCAGCCGTTATTTTTATAGAAAGATAATTCTGTCGTTTTCTCAATCCGACAATAATTCCGTTGTGGGGTCCACCAATGATTGTGCCGTCGTACGAATATTCCCCGACAAAAAGAATATTCTCCGACCAAACGAATATTTTATAACAACTTGCTTACTTTGCAAAATTTATAAATATTACCCACAACTATAACATTATATCAAATTAACTCCATAATATTCAAAAATGATATTTATAGAAAATTCATCTTTATTTATAAAAGTTGGGGTCTTACAACCTCCCCTTCTTATGAAATTTCGCCCTCGAAATTAGGGTACGTACCTGGTATGTCGAAGAGGTAAGGATACCTTGATTTCATTTCTGATTCTAACTCCCAAGTCATTTCCTCAACATCGTGGTTTCTCCACAAAACTTTGACTTGAGGTATAACCTTGGAGCGTAGAATATGTTCCTTCTTATCCAAGATTTGAACAGGAACTTCTTCATACGTCAAATCCTCCGCTATTTCGTCCGGTTCTAACTCAATAATGTGGTTCGGGTCTTCCACATATTTGCGTAACATGGATATGTGGAAAACGTTATGAACACGAGACATACTTGGCGGTAAAGCGAGTCTATAAGCCACAGTTCCTACTCGATCGAGGATTAAAAATGGACCGATGAATCGAGGATTTAGCTTTCCTCTCTTTCCAAATCTCGTAACTCCTTTCCATGGAGCAACACGTAAGAACACATGATCTCCTACATCAAATTCCACGTCCTTTCGATGAAGATCAGCATAACTCTTTTGTCGATCTTGTGAGGTTTTTATACGTTGTCGGATCGTTTGAATCTTTTCTGTAGTCATACGTACCAACTCCGGTCCCAACAACGTTGCTTCGCCCACCTCATCCCAGCATACTGGAGAACGACATTTTCTTCCATACAATGCTTCGAATGGAGCCATGCCAATACTTGCTTGATAACTGTTGTTGTAGGAAAACTCCACCAATGGTAAGAACTTGTCCCAACTTCCCTTGAAGTCAAAGACACAGAGTCTTAATAGATCTTCAAGAGTTTGAATAGTCCTCTCTGATTGTCCGTCCGTCTGAGGATGATATGCTGAACTAAATCGTAACTCCGTGCCCATAGCTTTTTGTAAACTAACCCAAAATCGTGAAGTGAATCTTGGGTCTCGATCAGAAACTATGGATACTGGCATACCATGCAGTCTTACAATCTCGTTTATGTACATACGAGCAAGACGTTCAAGTGTATAAGTTTCTCGTATCGGTAAGAAATGAGCAGACTTGGTCAATCTATCAACAATGACCCAAATCGCATCAATACCTTGAGAAACCCTAGGAAGACCGGTAACGAAATCCATGGTAATGTGCTCCCACTTCCATTCTGGAATTTCAAGTGGTTGCAATGGACCTTTTGGTACTTGATGCTCCGCTTTGACTCGTTGACAAGTTAGACACCTTGAGATAAACAACGCTATCTCTCTCTTCATATTGCTCCACCAAAATGTATGACGAAGATCATGATACATTTTGGTACTTCCAGGATGGATTGCAAACGGTGTGTTGTGCGCCTCCATCATGATTTCATACTTTAAATCAGGGTTGTTAGGAACACAAAGTCTGGAGTTGACTCGAAGTATTCCTTCTTCATCGATTCTTGCTTCCGGCATAGAACCTTCTTGCACTTTCTTCCTCATACGCATCAGCTCCAGGTCTGTAGCTTGAGCAGCTTTAACTTTATCGATTAAAGTCGGTTCTACTCGTATATTCGCCATCATCACATGGGTCCCTGGAGTCTTCAACTCTATCTCCATCCTTTGCAAGTCACACAAAATGGGCCTTTGCGTTGTTAATATTGCACTTGTACCCGCATATGATCTTCTACTCAATGCGTCAGCTACCACGTTCGCTTTTCCAGGATGGTATTGAATGGTATGATCATAATCTTTCAACAGTTCAAGCCAACGTCGTTGTCGCATGTTGAGTTCCTTTTGAGTGAAGAAATATTTGAGGCTTTTATGATCCGTAAAGATCTCCACTTTCTCCCCATACAAGTAATGCCTCCAAATTTTAAGTGCAAAGACAACAGCTGCCAACTCTAGATCATGAGTAGGATAATTCCTCTCATATTCCTTGAGTTGTCTTGATGCATAGGCTATGACTTTTCCATGTTGCATGAGAACGCATCCCAACCCTTTGCTCGAAGCATCACTGTAGATGACAAATCCCTCCGAGCCAGATGGTATTGTTAGAACAGGTGCTGAAATGAGTCTCCTCTTGAGTTCTTGAAAACTCTGCTCACATTCTTCGCTCCAACCAAACTTTGTATCTTTCCGAGTCAGCTGAGTTAATGGAGTAGCGATTCGAGAAAATCCTTCCACGAATCTCCGATAATAACCAGCTAAACCAAGAAAGCTACGTACCTCGGTCACTGATTTAGGTTGCTCCCAGCTTTGAATAGCTTCAATCTTTGCCGGGTCAACCGATATTCCACGACTTGATACTACGTGCCCAAGGAATGCTACCTCCTCCAGCCAGAACTCGCATTTCTTCAACTTGGCATAAAGCTTGTATTCACGAAGCTTTTGGAGTACCAGCCTCAAGTGTTGCTCATGATCTTCACGGCTTTTGGAATAAATAAGGATGTCATCAATAAAGACGACCACAAAGTGATCCAAATATTCCTTGAATACCCGGTTCATCATATCCATGAAGGCAGCAGGAGCATTAGTCAATCCAAAGGACATGACTAGGAATTCATAATGCCCGTACCGAGTTCTAAAAGCCGTCTTTGGAATATCCTCAGTTCTAACCTTCAGCTGATGATATCCAGAACGAAGATCGATCTTTGAAAAGAATTGTGCTCCTTGCAACTGGTCAAACAGGTCATCAATACGTGGCAATGGGTACCTGTTTTTGATGGTGACATGATTCAACTCCCGATAATCAATACAAAGTCGCATACTTCCATCTTTCTTCTTCACGAATAGAACAGGAGCACCCCAAGGAGAAGTACTAGGACGAATAAAGCCAATGTCTAACAATTCCTGCAGTTGGATCTTTAACTCCTGAAGTTCAATAGGAGCCATTCGATATGGGGCTTTGGAAATGGGTTTTGTACCGGGTTCAAGGTCGATACAAAATTCAATTTCACGCTCTGGGGGTAGGCCAGGAAGTTCTTCAGGGAATACGTCAGGGAATTTATTAACAATAGAAATATCATTCAAAACTGACGTATTTTTGTTTAGATCTGTGACATGAGCTAAGAAAGCTTGACATCCGTTTTTCAATAAACGAATAGCTTTATGGCTTGAGATGACAGCGATTGATTTTAATGGTTTGGTTGCTTGAATTCGCATAATAGGTCGATTAGGAATATGAAAGCTAACAACCTTACGAAAACAATCAATTTTTGCATAATGAGTAGTTAACCAATCAATCCCTAGAATCACGTCAAATGCAAGTATTTTTAATGAAATCAGATCGATAGGTAATGTGTGGGTACCAACTTGAACCAAACAAGACTTATAAACAGTGGAGGTAATGAAGGTTTCTCCCAACGGAGTTTCCACAGATAAGTCAAAGTCTAATTTCTCCGGAATCAAATTTAATCGATGAGCGCAAGTAGGAGAAATAAAAGAATGGGTTGAACCGGTATCAAATAAAGTATAAACTTCTTTAGAGTTTATAATAAGCTTACCCGTGATGACCTCATTCGGGTTCCTTGCTCTCTGGGAGTTCACAACAAACGCTCTCCCTTGCACAACCGGTTTTGACTTTTCTGGGACGGCTTTTGGTGCCTCCATCCTAGCTGAATTTGTCTTCGGTAAACGACAAAATCGGGCTAAATGACCTTCTCTTCCACAATTATAACATGCTTTGGACGGCATCGCGCAGTTTGGACTGATGTGCCCCTCCCCTCCGCATTTGAAACATATGATAGGTGGTCGTTCTCCTTCCTTAACGACAGGTGCTGGTGCTGACGTCTTTCCATCATTGTTGAATCTCCTCTTCTTGAAATGTCCATTCTTATTGTTTTGGCCCTGATTACCACCGAAGTGGTTACCATTTCTGGCCTGTTGATTCCCTCCACGCTTGTTGTCACCGCTTCGATGACTGCTCTCACTGGTATTATCATTTTGCCGGCTGCTCTCTTTTGGTTGCGTTGTCTCGTTATCGCGCTCCACCAACTGAGCCCTATTTACAACATCTGAATACAAACACAGTTTATGAGAAACAAGATGTTGACGTATCTCCGGCTTCAAACCTCTTAAAAACATCCGCGTCATTCTTTCTTCATTATCCACCAGGTGGGACGCAAACCGGGATAACTCCGCAAATTTTGCCTCGTACTGCGACACGGTCATATTATTCTGCTCCAATTTGATGAACTCCACCTCCTTCATGTGACGAATACTCTCGGGAAAGTATTTGTCGTTAAACAGCTCTTGGAACTTCTCCCAAGACATCTTCAGTGCGGCAGGTTGAGTACGCTTTATCGATTCCCACCAGTAATCTGCCTCTCCTCGCAACATAAAGGCGGCAAAGGGAACCTTTTGCTCCTCGGAGCAACCCAAGACATCAAATATCTTGGTGATCTGCTTTATCCATGTTTCAGCTACAAGTGGTTTGGGTTCTCCCTTAAACTCCGGTGGTCCCAGCTCCTTAAACTGTTTAGCGGTGACCGCCTGAGAGTTTCCAGTATTTCCACCTACGTTGTGGACAGGAGCCGCTTTCACCTGTTGTTGCATGAATTGCATAAAGCCTCTGAACATTTGATCATTCATCATTTGGTCAGTGTTGTTGTTTGCATGAGGATTGACACCTTCCTGATGCACATTATCCTGATTATTGATATGTGGTGAATCAACAGTCGTCTGTGCTCCATTGCTATTCTCAACATTCTCAGATGCCATTTTCAGATACTGCCACAAAATAAAAATTAATTGATATGTCATATATTATCCTTATATTATGACCGACCAATTAAATACCATGCAAATAAACTTAGGTATGTCATACTAGCGAAGGAATTCCCCGTCTCTCCCCTCCTAGTTCTATTCTCACATCTTAGCCAGGGATCATATCCCTAAGCTCTGATACCAACTGTGACGCCCCCAAAATTAGGTATACATCACCCATCTTGGGTCGTCAGATACATAGTACAGAATACAAATACAACTTAATAATACAACTGTCGTGTACAATACGACAAAACATAAACTGTGAGTTTGAATACAAATATTATCTTCTAGAGAGTATTCATACTCAAAAGGAGTCCTCATTACATTTATTAACACACCATTACATAGAATAGTGAGGACTACTAACTAATACTATCATTCGGACCATCACTCCGTTCCCCGACTTGCCCCAGCTACGTTCTCATTTCCTGAAGAGAACAGTGAAAGAAAGGGTGAGCTCAACTAGCCCAGTAAGAAATATTATGACTAAGATAATGCAGAATAAATTATCATTAGCCTTCAACAATGTTAAACTGATAAAATATAATAGACATCAAGTTTAACTGTAGCGGAACAAGCAATCCATTAAAAGAGTCAAGTAGAAAATAAACTCTACTATCTTTTATGATTTAAAAAGTTTTTCAACACTGTGATCGCTGAGACTCAGCTTAATAAAATAATCCACATCATCGAATCACCCCTGCACTACGGCCAAGGATATTCGTGTATTCATTAATGGTCATGATCATGCCAACAACTGTCCATCAATGCACTACGGGCCAATGAGGACTTTTACCACATCATTTGTAACATTACGGTCATGATTATACCGAATAATCCCTGGTCATAATCATACCAAGTCCATCTATGCACTACAGGCCACAGATGACTTTCAACATTTTATAAACATGAGGATGATGACAATGATATAAGAATTCAATAAAACAAGTTCAAGAATTAATTTATCCAGGAATTAACAACGTCCAAATTGTCAACATGATACTGCATTGTGGAGTAAAATTCAAGAATGCTTAGAAGAATATTTTCTTGAAAAGATACTGGATGAAACGCAACTATCAAGGATATTCCACAAATTTCATGGAGTATAGAAGTCAAAACTTAACCAACTGAGTACAATAAAGAATGGAATAACAAAAGAAATCACCATGCATGCGATAGACCGCACAGACAGGTTATTCCAATAGAATAATAAATAATGGAACCAGGTCCGGCGTAAACGCACAGACAGGATATTCCGACAGAATAATAAATAATGGAACCAGGTCCGGTGTAAAACACACAGACAGGATATTCCAACAGAATAATAAACGGAACCAGGTCCGGTGTAAAACACACAGACAGGATGTTCCAACAGAATAATAGAAGAATGTCACCAAGTATAGGGTAGACCGCGTATACTGGTTATTCCAACAGAATAATAACGAATGGAATAACAGAAGTTCTCTTCATGAATATAAAAGAAATAATATTCCCTACCTTAAAAGAACTGGATATTGGAAAAGTGATGTAGCAGAATACTTTTAGTCTCTCTCTCTCTTATTCTCTCTATACTTTCTCTCTCTATAGCTTGAATGAATTCGTGAAAAATAATGAAGCCCTAGGCCTCTATTTATAGAAAAACTGAGGGTGGCTCTTGGTCTTAACGAAGGGTCAAATGACTCTTGGTCTTAACGAAGGGTCAAATGACTCTTGGTAATATTGAAGGGACAACTACTATTGACGAAAGTAATTACTATTGACCAAGGTAAATACTATTGACGAAGGTAATTACTATTGACCAAGGTAATTACTATTGACCAAGGTAAATACTATTGACGAAGGTAATTACTATTGACCAAGGTAAATACTATTGACGACGGTAATTACTATTGACGACGGTAATTACTATTGACGACGGTAATTACTATTGACGAAGAGACTCTTAGATGATGACATATGGCCCCCCATAAAATAACCAAACTTACCACAACGTCTCAATAATATAACATATTATACAGATGATACTATGACAATAATTTAAGAGATATGATGCAGCAATTACTGTAGCAATAATTGAGTATAGCTGAGTGACTTCTCACGTAAGCATCAATAATCAATACCGTGTGCTACTATGCAACCACGCGTATTACTGTACTTTTACTACCGAGTAGTTCAACAGTTTTAACGGTTTTAACGGTAACACCTCAGCCGTTATTTTTATAGAAAGATAATTCTGTCGTTTTCTCAATCCGACAATAATTCCGTTGTGGGGTCCACCAATGATTGTGCCGTCGTACGAATATTCCCCGACAAAAAGAATATTCTCCGACCAAACGAATATTTTATAACAACTTGCTTACTTTGCAAAATTTATAAATATTACCCACAACTATAACATTATATCAAATTAACTCCATAATATTCAAAAATGATATTTATAGAAAATTCATCTTTATTTATAAAAGTTGGGGTCTTACAACCTCCCCTTCTTATGAAATTTTGCCCTCGAAATTAGGGTACGTACCTGGTATGTCGAAGAGGTAAGGATACCTTGATTTCATTTCTGATTCTAACTCCCAAGTCATTTCCTCAACATCGTGGTTTTTCCACAAAACTTTGACTTGAGGTATAACCTTGGAGCGTAGAATATGTTCCTTCTTATCCAAGATTTGAACAGGAACTTCTTCATACGTCAAATCCTCCGCTATTTCGTCCGGTTCTAACTCAATAATGTGGTTCGGGTCTTCCACATATTTGCGTAACAATGATATGTGGAAAACGTTATGAACACGAGACATACTTGGCGGTAAAGCGAGTCTATAAGCCACAGTTCCTACTCGATCGAGGATTAAAAATGGACCGATGAATCGAGGATTTAGCTTTCCTCTCTTTCCAAATCTCGTAACTCCTTTCCATGGAGCAACACGTAAGAACACATGATCTCCTACATCAAATTCCACGTCCTTTCGATGAAGATCAGCATAACTCTTTTGTCGATCTTGTGAGGTTTTTATACGTTGTCGGATCGTTTGAATCTTTTCTGTAGTCATACGTACCAACTCCGGTCCCAACAACGTTGCTTCGCCCACCTCATCCCAGCATACTGGAGAACGACATTTTCTTCCATACAATGCTTCGAATGGAGCCATGCCAATACTTGCTTGATAACTGTTGTTGTAGGAAAACTCCACCAATGGTAAGAACTTGTCCCAACTTCCCTTGAAGTCAAAGACACAGAGTCTTAATAGATCTTCAAGAGTTTGAATAGTCCTCTCTGATTGTCCGTCCGTCTGAGGATGATATGCTGAACTAAATCGTAACTCCGTGCCCATAGCTTTTTGTAAACTAACCCAAAATCGTGAAGTGAATCTTGGGTCTCGATCAGAAACTATGGATACTGGCATACCATGCAGTCTTACAATCTCGTTTATGTACATACGAGCAAGACGTTCAAGTGTATAAGTTTCTCGTATCGGTAAGAAATGAGCAGACTTGGTCAATCTATCAACAATGACCCAAATCGCATCAATACCTTGAGAAACCCTAGGAAGACCGGTAACGAAATCCATGGTAATGTGCTCCCACTTCCATTCTGGAATTTCAAGTGGTTGCAATGGACCTTTTGGTACTTGATGCTCCGCTTTGACTCGTTGACAAGTTAGACACCTTGAGATAAACAACGCTATCTCTCTCTTCATATTGCTCCACCAAAATGTATGACGAAGATCATGATACATTTTGGTACTTCCAGGATGGATTGCAAACGGTGTGTTGTGCGCCTCCATCATGATTTCATACTTTAAATCAGGGTTGTTAGGAACACAAAGTCTGGAGTTGACTCGAAGTATTCCTTCTTCATCGATTCTTGCTTCCGGCATAGAACCTTCTTGCACTTTCTTCCTCATACGCATCAGCTCCAGGTCTGTAGCTTGAGCAGCTTTAACTTTATCGATTAAAGTCGGTTCTACTCGTATATTCGCCATCATCACATGGGTCCCTGGAGTCTTCAACTCTATCTCCATCCTTTGCAAGTCACACAAAATGGGCCTTTGCGTTGTTAATATTGCACTTGTACCCGCATATGATCTTCTACTCAATGCGTCAGCTACCACGTTCGCTTTTCCAGGATGGTATTGAATGGTATGATCATAATCTTTCAACAGTTCAAGCCAACGTCGTTGTCGCATGTTGAGTTCCTTTTGAGTGAAGAAATATTTGAGGCTTTTATGATCCGTAAAGATCTCCACTTTCTCCCCATACAAGTAATGCCTCCAAATTTTAAGTGCAAAGACAACAGCTGCCAACTCTAGATCATGAGTAGGATAATTCCTCTCATATTCCTTGAGTTGTCTTGATGCATAGGCTATGACTTTTCCATGTTGCATGAGAACGCATCCCAACCCTTTGCTCGAAGCATCACTGTAGATGACAAATCCCTCCGAGCCAGATGGTATTGTTAGAACAGGTGCTGAAATGAGTCTCCTCTTGAGTTCTTGAAAACTCTGCTCACATTCTTCGCTCCAACCAAACTTTGTATCTTTCCGAGTCAGCTGAGTTAATGGAGTAGCGATTCGAGAAAATCCTTCCACGAATCTCCGATAATAACCAGCTAAACCAAGAAAGCTACGTACCTCGGTCACTGATTTAGGTTGCTCCCAGCTTTGAATAGCTTCAATCTTTGCCGGGTCAACCGATATTCCACGACTTGATACTACGTGCCCAAGGAATGCTACCTCCTCCAGCCAGAACTCGCATTTCTTCAACTTGGCATAAAGCTTGTATTCACGAAGCTTTTGGAGTACCAGCCTCAAGTGTTGCTCATGATCTTCACGGCTTTTGGAATAAATAAGGATGTCATCAATAAAGACGACCACAAAGTGATCCAAATATTCCTTGAATACCCGGTTCATCATATCCATGAAGGCAGCAGGAGCATTAGTCAATCCAAAGGACATGACTAGGAATTCATAATGCCCGTACCGAGTTCTAAAAGCCGTCTTTGGAATATCCTCAGTTCTAACCTTCAGCTAATGATATCCAGAACGAAGATCGATCTTTGAAAAGAATTGTGCTCCTTGCAACTGGTCAAACAGGTCATCAATACGTGGCAATGGGTACCTGTTTTTGATGGTGACATGATTCAACTCCCGATAATCAATACAAAGTCGCATACTTCCATCTTTCTTCTTCACGAATAGAACAGGAGCTCCCCAAGGAGAAGTACTAGGACGAATAAAGCCAATGTCTAACAATTCCTGCAGTTGGATCTTTAACTCCTGAAGTTCAATAGGAGCCATTCGATATGGGGCTTTGGAAATGGGTTTTGTACCGGGTTCAAGGTCGATACAAAATTCAAAATTCATAACTCATAATCATAACCGTAGTTCTAAATTCCTCTTCTCATCCAGGACGAAGATAATTTTCATCACCTATCTTTACCTGAAACATCAAAGATCATGGTTACACCAAATCACATTTTCTGTTCATAATCATACTAATAACTTCATCTTTGCACCACGGCCAAAGATATTCATTTGTATCACCAGTTGGTCATGTTCATCTCAACACCTGTTCATCTTGGCACTACTGGCCAAAGATATTCAACAACATGTCATCTTTGCACTACGTGCCAAAGATATTCATCAACAATTTATCTTTGTACTACAGGCCAAAGATATTCATCAATAATTCATCTTTGCACTACAGGCCAAAGATATTCATCAATAATTTATCTTTGCGCTACAGGCCAAAGATATTCATCAACAGTTCATATTTGCACTACAGGCCAAATATATTCATATCTCAAAGAAATATATAATCATTTCAGAATTTATATAAACAATAATTATAACCATGTTAATCAATTCATCTTTACACTTAAGCTAAAGATATTTAATTATAAATTCAATGGTCATGATCATACCAGTTAACAATTCATCTTTGCACTACAGGCCAAAGACATTTTTCAGCTACGATCATACCAATAATTTACCCATCTTTACACTCAAGTGAAAGAGAAATTCAACATCAGGGTTATAAAAATGTTATATATGATAATAAAAATAATATAATCAACATATAGATTTAATCTCAAGAGTAATATTCATAACTCAACTATAATTTGGTCAGAAAAAGAAATCAATTTTGTCATGAATAGTAACTCGTGAATAGTAACCCGTGAATAGTAATTCGTGAATAGTAACTCGTGAATAGTAACCCCGACTCAAAAAGGTAGAAATTCCACAATAAAATCCATACCAATATTTC
Organism: Panax notoginseng; assembly: GCA_016801055.1. NCBI lineage: Eukaryota > Viridiplantae > Streptophyta > Magnoliopsida > Apiales > Araliaceae > Panax > Panax notoginseng. The sequence continues at coordinate 51,164,013 of CM029022.1, forward strand.
GGTATAATGATATTGAAAGAATAACATTTCTTAAATTTATAAACAATTTATTTTAATTGTTTATACTTTACTAAAATAATGCATTTAATCATTCTAAAATGCCAAACTCATAAGAATTCATCACCAATAACCAAAACTCTCATCAAAAATCTGCATATACCTCATATAGGATTCTCAAGTCATAAAATCCTATTTTTCAATTTTCTTATTTCACATAACATATTTAATTCATTTACTCATAACTAGACTATTTTCATGAAAAATACTAAATCAGTTCCAAAAATATTTTTTTTCTGGGATTTAGCATAATATAGTCCCATAGTGAACATATATGTTTCTCAGAATTTTTAAAAGTCATTTACTATTTTTCATATGGCCAAAATAGCCGAATATTTAGACATTTATCAAAAATTATACTTTTGTCCAAAAATTCTAAAATTCACAGAGTATACTCCTATTATATACATGTACTCCCAATAAAAATTTCATCAATTTTGGAGTTAACCACAAGAAGTTATAAGCGGTTACTTTTAAAATAGTATTTTCTTATAAAATTCATCAAAATATCATTTCAAATTTTTCCAGAATTTTTGAAGGTCAGAAAAATTACGAAACTGAAAAACATAACAACCCTTAAAATCCCTTACTATCCTTTACCTCAAAAGAGCAGTACTTCTGATCGGTATAAGACTGAAGAAAACTTGCACTGATGAATAGAAACTTACAAAGTATCTAAATACTCACAAAATACACTCAATAATCTAAGAGAGAAAGAGAGAAAACTTATGAATTCTGGTGTGATTTTCAATTCTAACTTAGCCCTCTATTTATAGGAAAATATTAGCACGCCGAAGCAGACTTAACCTGCAACCTGATGGCTTTACCTGCTAATATTCCCACCCACCACATTTGAATAAAAATCTCAGCACATTTCTTCACCAACCAAGAGTGGGGCCCACCAATTCTAGAATTTTCCACCAAAATGATTAACTCTGAAAATTTAACAATTTCTGAACCAGTCATCTCGTAAAATTCTTAACAAATTATACGTTCATTTTTAACAGTTTAAAATTTGTGGACATATACTCAACTTATATATGTATAACATATCCAAATATTACCACGATCCAACGGTCGGATTAAAAATTATAACCCTCGCAAAATATCTCAAAAACCCTAATTTGATTTTTAATACCTCCGTTCCGACAAAAATACAGATAAAATACCTCAACATTAACTCCTTCATTTTTAACCACAAAAATATATACGTCATTTATATCCACATAAAATAAATATTTCATTATCATATGAATCAATAATTAATTATTCACAGATAATATTACAGAATCACATTTATGACAACCAGGCCGTTCCCAGGAAAGAGGGGGCTTTCCAATAAGGATTTATCCTTATTGACGCACAATTAGGTGACCAAACCTCTCCTTAGACAGAACTTTCTAGACATTGCCAATAATGTTATCTAATAATATTATTCAAATAATATGAATTATTGATCTGATAATGAGAAATACTATGCAGTGACAATTATTGAACAACAATAATATAAAATTTTAACGTAGCAATTATTGAATCAATAAAATAAAATATTGAATAGTAATTACTGTAACAATTATTGAGTAGTGCCTTCTTACATAAGAATCAATAATTTTAAAAATACTGTGCAATACCGTGTGCTACTGTGCAATAACGCGTATTACTGTATTTTAACCACCGGGTATTTCAATAGTATTAACGGTAACAACTACGCCGTTATTTGTAAAAACTCAAATTTGTCATTTTTTTCATCCGACAGTTATTCGTTATGGGGCCCACAAATAGCTGCGCCGCCGTACGAATATTCCCCGACAGAAAGAATATTCCATGACCAAACGAATATTCCCCGACAATAATGATTATTTTATAACCACTTGCTTATTTTGAAAAAAAAATTCACATTTCACCCATAACTTTAAACTTTTATTAATTTAACCATTTACTGAATAGTAACTATAAGAAAAATTGAATACTTTTATTTCATAAAATTCGAGGTCTTACAAATTCACTATATCTCTCTGTGAATTACAATTAAAGAGGATTTTAAGCACAAGTTCTTTATCAGATTACATGCGATGTTAGGTATATCTCTATCCTAGACATAAATTATGAATTCTAACGCTATGCAAAATATACAATCATATGCTACTATGATCATATCTAAATTTATACTTTATCTCTCGAGTTCATATAGATTATTACGGTAATTGTTAGCTAGACAATTAAACAATTCATCACAAACCATAATAGACAATCCAAGAATAATCACAATAATTAATAGAGAAGCATACTAAAAATAAACTATGCAATAAGTTCCATCATAATCTTAAACAAAAGATTTAGTTCATGATTAATGAATTAAAACCAAGAATCCACAATTGAATAAATATTAAAAGACAAAAATAAGAGTAGAGTAAAGAATAAATCTATTGTCAGCAAATCTCCATCTTCCTCAAGCTCCTGCTCTTAATCTTCAATGATCTCCAAGTTACATGAATCTCCAAAATCAATAAGAACTAGGGTTTTGATCCTAATCTACTTTAATCTACTCTAATGAAATTCTCTCTCTCTAATTCTTGTGATTCTCCTTGTGACGCCCCCAAAATAGGTATACATCGCCCATTCTGAGTCGCCAAATACATGGTACAGAAATAAATATAACTTTATTAAAACACTTGTCGCGCAAAATACGACAACACATACTGTGAGTTTAAATACAAATATTGTCTTCTAGATAATATCCACACTCAAATAAGTCCTCACTACAATTATTCAAATACTATTTTACAGAAATAGTGAGGACAGCTAAAACATCTTTCTAGAACCATCACTCCATACCCCGACTAGATCCTGCTATGTTCTCACCTCCTGAGAAGAAAAATAGAACAAAAAGAAAAAGGGTGAGCTCAACTAGCCCAGTAAAGAATATTATGACTAAGATAATATACAATAAATTATCATTAGTATTCAACAGAGAAAAATCTGATAGAATATAATCGACAACAAGTTTTAGATCAACAACTGCAGCGGAAACAACAAACCATTAGAAGAGTCAAGTAGAGAATGAATTCTACTATCTTCTAAGATTTAAAAGTCCATCATCAATATTTTATCCCTGTAACATCAATTAATAATCATCTTTAACTAAATGTTCATCTTTGCACTACAGGCCAAAGATATTCATTTGTATCACCAGTTAGTCATGTTCATCTCAACACATGTTCATCTTTGCACTACAGGCCAAAGATATTCATCAGGTAATCATACATCTTTGCACTACAGGCCAAAGATATTCAGTAATATCATCATTTAGGACTGAGAACGATGAAAAATATCTTAAAGAAAACGAATCCAGTGAGACAGAAGGACAAATAGTAGGGATTCGTATAACAGTTTATCTAAGACCAATAATACTTCATAATAATCAATTGTGAAGCAAAATTTTTAAAAATAAAGATCAAAACATGGATACAATCAAAGATAGTAACCATTATAGACAACTTGGACAAAAAGAAGAAAATTTTATTTTTCGGTGAATAGTGCCGTATTCGTGAATAGTGCCGTATACGTGAATAGTGCCGTATACGTGAATAGTAACTCCGACACAAAAAGTTCTAAATTTGATAAAAAACTCATATCAATATTTCAGCATAATGATATTGAAGAAAATAATATCATTTAAGAAGAAAATAATATCCCTTACCTCAAAATAACAGTACTTCTGACTGAATATCGGATATGAGGCTGAATGAAACTTGTGCTAAATAGCAACTCTCAAAGTATCTAAATACTCACAAAATACACTGAATAATCTAGAGAGAGAAAGAGAGAAAACTTATGAATTCTGGTGTGATTTTCAATTCTAACTTAGCCCTCTATTTATAGGAAAATGTTAGCACTCCGAAGCAGACTTAACCTGCAACCTGATGGCTTTACCTGCTACTATTCCCACCCACCATATTTGAATAAAAATCTCAGCACATTTCTTCACCAACCAAGAGTGGGGCCCACTAATTCTAGAATTTTCTACCAAAATGACAAATTCCACAACTTCTATAATTTTTGAACTAGTCATCTCGTAAAATTCATAACAAATCATACGTTCATTTTTAACGGTTCAAAATTTGTGGACATATACTCAACTTATATATGTATAACATATCCAAAAATCACAATGATCCAACGGTCGGATTAAAAATTATAACCCCCGTAATATATCTCAAAAATCCTGATTGATTTTTAATACCTCCATTCCGACAAAAATACTGATAAAACACCTCAACATTAACTCTTTCATTTTTAACCACAAAATATATCCAACATTTATATTCACATAAAATAAATATTTCCTTATTATATGAATCAATAATTAATTATCCACAATTAATATTACAGAATCACATTTATGACAACTCGGCCGTTCCCAGGAAATAGGGGGCTTTCCAATAAGGATTTCTCCTTACTAGCGCGCAATTAGATGACCAAACCTCTCCTTAGACAGAACTTTCTAGACATTGCCAATAATGCTATCTAATAATATTATTTAAATAATATGAATTATTGATCTAATAAAGAAAAATACTGTGCAGCAACAATTATTGAAACAACAATAATATAAAATATCAACGCAGCAATTATTGAATCAATAAAATAAAATATTGAACAGTAACTACTGTAACAATTATTGAGTAGTGCCTTCCTTCGTAAGAATCAATAATTCTAAAATACTGTATAATCCGTGTGCTACTGTGCAACCACGCGTATTACTGTATTTTAACCATCGGGTATTCCAACAGTGTTAACGGTAACAACTACGCCGTTATTTATAAAAATTCAATTTTTGTCGTTATCTTCATCCAATCGCTTTCTGTTATGGGGCCCACAAATAACTGCGCCGTCGTACGAATATTCTCCGACAGAAAGAATATTCCACGACCACACGAATATTCACCGACCAAAAATGAATATTTTATAACCACTTGCTTATTTGAAATATTTGCGCATTTTACCCATAACTAACCACATTAATCAAATCAACACTTTCTATTTCAGAATAATAAATAGAGGAAATTTAATTTTATTTATTAATAAGTTGGGGTCTTACACTCCTTATTTTATATGCCTCTTTATATGTCTTTAAGTCCTCCAAGAAGTCTTTGAGTCAATCAACTCGAACTAATCCTTCTTGAACTCAAATTCTGATAAAAACTATTTTTTCTACGCGTACCCCCTCCCCGGCGAGCTTTTTTGTACTGATAGGCCCACCACGGTTGGCTTTGCTACTGTTTTTGGGCTTGTACCACCCCCGGCGGGCTTTTGTATGTAAAATGCCCGCCCCAGCGGGGGTCCTTTTATTTGCTACAGTGTCCTCTAGTAAAATGACCATAACTGTTGATCCGGGAAGCGTTACGAGGCCTGCCACCTATCAAATCGAAGATCTCGACGAGCTATACAACTTTTATTCTTTGAGTTTTGAGAAATAACGAACGAATGAAGGTCAAAATTGGGTTAGAAGTGACTACTATGCAAATGGCAAGCCGAAAATGCGAATCTAGAAACCCCAAATGTCGATCCAAGTAGTTTTTGTCCCAATTCCTACAAAATAACATAAAACATGCATGAATAGACACAAACACTTAAAAACTTCTAAAAGATTAAGCTCAAATACACACAATTAATGGGTATAAAATCCACTCATCATCGACGCTAGGAAAAATCCTTAATTCCTAGGTGTTTGGTTCTTACCCTTTATGTTTTCTATATGATTTAATTTATCTTGCTTTAAAGGGTGAGATTTTAGGAAGAGACCGACATACAATTTCGCCGATTTAAAAGTTTAATTTTATTTGATTAGGTCGGATTAGACAAAGCCGCCAGTTGGTATGAGTTAAATGGTTGTACCAACTCAACTAAATTTTGAAAGATTTTCACAATATGGCCCAATATGTGACTATGTTTAATTGGTCTGGAAATCGAGATTCATAGAGTTTGGAGGACTTGCTTAAGCAAGGGGAAGGTGTTAGGAACCTCCCGACTTCTATGAAACACGGTTACCGCGTCTTTTCATTCCCTATGCATTGATTGTGTGTGTGTGTGTGATGCAAACAAATGTGCTCAAAGTGCTTTATTTAAAAGTAGTGCTATGCCTCTTTTGCACCTATATAAAAAGGGTTTAACTTATTGAAAAGTTTAATTTTAAGCAAAGAATATAAAAGTGATGTCTTGAAAACAGGTTTTCAAACCCTTATGGTCAAATAGGAATTGAGGCCTTTGATACTTCCATTTTATTCCGTATTCAGCTTGATTTAATTTTATTCAAGGTGCGAAGCATCTTTGACACACACACACACACACATATATATATATATATATATATATATATATATATATATATATATATATATATATATATAAACGTCGGACTTCTTATGGGCATGAAAGCCATCAAAGTAAGGACAAGCACCACAACCACATTATTCACTATTTTGGGGCCTTATACCCATACAACCGTTTTAAAGCCCTGGATTTACAAGTACAAAATTTGCAAGCTGGCTGTATAATCGAGAAAGTCCCTCACGGGAACTGGATTTAGATTCATTGATTGAATCGTAGATCCTATAGCTCCAAGGCTCATAGGATATCATATAAACAGCCTACATAACTAATATACAGAAATAAAACATATATTTATACTAGACATCACTGGACGAAGGATTCATCAGTTAAATCCTTGTATGCGAGTAGCTCAAAGCTTCCAGTTTCCTTTAGATACATATCTAGGGTCATATGGTTGCTAAATACTTACAAAAACTAGAAAGAAAACTAGATCTGTACAGATCTTGGCCATTCTAGATTTTAGGTTCAAGTTTTACAACTTTTAAACCAGTTGAAAGCTAGATCCGGCTAGATCCAATACAGATCTAGTCAATAAAGCTTAAATATTGACTATTTACAAGAAATAAACGGTTAAATAGTCAGATATGACGAATATAAGTTACTAACTATATATATATATATGTATATATATAAAACTTATATACGTAATATAGTAAGCGAAAGAAGTAGATTTGGCAAAATCTTACAGTATTGCGCTAGAATGGATATCGAACGGCTTCTAGTGCCTTAAAACTCGTATTCCACCGGTTAAAATTTGATATGTTGTAGTATATATGTATATGAGTGTTTAGAAAGAAGTTTTACAGAAATTAGAGTAAGATAGAAGCTCCATTTAGCTCTCCTAGCCTCTTTCGGTCTCTCTTAAGCCCTCTCATTCTCTATTCTCTCATTTAGAAACAAATGGGGGAGGCTCTATTTATAAACCTAATCAGCTATGGGTCTACCTACGGCAACTGCAGGTAGAGCTGCAGCTGGGCCTGGTGGGTCGGTCTGGTGGGCCTCGCTGTCTCAAAGTACGTGCACTCTGACGAACGTGGAGTTTGCTTGAACCTTCATAACTTGTAATCCGGGAGTCCGATAGAGGCGTGCTATACCTTTACAAAAAGCTCTTTTTGAGAACTACGCAATGATATAGGGCTTAAATGTTTTTGAATCTGGGAAGATGGGTCCATGACCAGATCTGCAAGTCTTCGCAGTAAGTCCGTTGAGCTGTCTGGCGCAGTTTTTACTCGGGATTGCTGCGATGGTTTGATATGACATTATTCATAGTAGTTTGATCAGTATTGATGTTGAATTAGAAAAATTACCCTTTTTCCTTTCCAGGTTGGTTTTCTGGCTTAACGCAGCTGCAGCTATCTTCATTCAGGGTTATCTCTAGGGTTTAACTGCTGTTAACTTATGTCTGTCCTTAGGGTTATCTTAGAGGTTGATTTGATATTTTCTCGAAGCTATCTTTGGGGGTCTGGTTTGATAATGTAGAATTCTAGGGTTATCTCTGGAAGATAAAAGACAGTTTTGCCCTCCTTGATGATTAGTAACAGGAATGCGAAATTTTGAATGTCTACAGATGCCCCTCTTTATCATGTTTATACAATGAAATGGAATGAACATGATAAAGATTACTAGACACTTGAAATATGACAAGGTATATTTAATGATGCAAATCGCAATGCAATGAATGTTATGATGAATGATAAAATATTTTCGTAAATCACATTTCGCACTTTGCTTTTTGCACATCGCACTTCGCATTTGGCCAATCGCACTTCGTAACTCGTACATCGTACTTCGCACATTTCAAATCAGACTTCGCAACTCATAAATTGGACATCGCACTTCGCACTTCACACATCATAAATCGCTTTACCATTACCGATTATTGTTGATGCCTATGTTGGTATTGACTCCAGTGATTTAATTTTCTTCGTGTTGCCGATACTTGTTTAATGAATGGAAACTGAGATGTATTCTACATCTCTATTGGGGATGATGTTTTGAAATCATCAGACTTTCCCGATGTGTACACTGGTAGTTGACAACGGTGCCTACCCTGCTAATAGTTGACAACAGTGCCTACCCTACTGGTAGCTTACAATGGTGCCTACCTTGCTGGTAGTTGACAATGGTGCCTACCCTTGTGGTAGTTGACAACGGTGCCTACCTTGTTGGTAGTTGACAACGGTTTACCTCATCGGGTTGATGACGATGCCTACCCTGCCGATAGTTTACAATGGTGAAATTTTTCTCAAATCTAGACATTTAATGTGCATGCATATTTAACTTTATTGGGGATGCATGCTTAACTTTTTAATGGAGATGTGCCCTGATATAGCGCTGTTGCACATGTGCAGACCATGCTTGACGTGATGATCTAAATTTATCCTTAGGAGTCTATTATCCTAGGCTGATGCACATGCTTAATTTAATTGAATAGATGTAGAAAAATACCTCACCCTTTTTGAGGCGATTTGGAGTTTCTTTCAGTTATTAGGCTCTTGTGCCCCATTTCCTTATGCTTGTTATTCGCGACTCGGCTGGACTGATGACCCGGGTGCCGCTAACGTCCCTGGAGGGTGCGACCCGTTCTTTCACTACCTCAATTTAAACTTCGGTGTAGAGGCCTCGACTTGTGAGGACTTCGTGCAGGTTGACATGTGATGATGTAGATTTCATTTGCTAGACCTTTTATCATCGGGCGTTTGTTTTTTATTTAAGGGCTCTCTTGAGAATTTTTCCTTTCTTTTGTCGGGGCAAACTTATGTTGCCGTGATTTCGTTTAAGAATTCTCCCTTTTCTTTTGATGAGAGGCTTAATTCCTCCTTAGAATCCTTCCACTTCTTGGAATCGAAAAATGCCCCAGTCCTTTTGCACGTTGTTATCGAGGTCTCTCTCTATTGACCAATTCGAGAGTGAGCAATATCCTGCACATCAAATGAAGAACAGAATGCGCAAAAGCTTGATGTCTTGGGCCATCAAGGTTAGTATAATCTTGTGAAAGAGGCATTTGAAGATAAAGTTTATGAAATTGAATGAGTTATAAAATCGTAAGGAAATTTTTAAGCATCCATGGTCATTGTTCATGGGTAGGATCAGATTTAAAAGACTTATCTCCCATTATTAGAGATACTTAATCTTCGCTCTAGACGTTATTCTTTGCAGAATTGATTTCATATGACACGTGCACTATGAGTGTCGCAACCCTTAGTAGGGGTTTCTCTTCTACGACTTTAGATGATCTCACGATCTTGCAGATTTTTCTTGATTCCAAACTTTCTGTTTTCTTTTTCTCTCGCCTAACTTGTCTCGTTTTTTTAGGCCATTCAGAATTACCCATTTAACGAGTTTTGGACCAATGACTCCCAAACTTAAAGGCTTTAGCGCACTAGGTGTAAAGACACCCCTTCGGGTTTACTTGCTCGAGTAATAAATGCCACACTTCGAGATAAGTCAGGTCGTCTACTCTATTTTCTCCTCGTTTGAGCTTGTGCAAGATTAATTTTCTTAGGCTTAATTACCCATGTAGCGAACGTTGGACCGATGACTCCCAAACCAGATGGCTTTAACACACCAGGTGTAAAGACACTTCTCAAGCTTAATTGCTCGAGTAACCTAGACCACGATTCGGATCTGCTCAGGTCTCGCCTTCTTCTTCCTCGTAAGGCTCGTCTTCTTAGGAACTAAGTTACCCATGTAATGAGCGTTAGGCCGGTGACTCCCACACCAGATTATTTTAGGGCACCAAGTGTAAAGACACCCTTCAAGCTTAATAACCCGAGTAACCCAGGACATAATTCGAGACATTAGGCTGGTTACCTATCTTTTATCTTGTCATTAATTGTCATTGTTTTCGCCATAGCTTCATACCCCACAACTAAGAGTCAGGGCAACCGCAAAGTGCAGACACGCATATGAGGTTAATTTTGTTCCAACTAGCGCTTTGAACTAGGATGTCATGTCCAATCAAAAAGGTTGAATAGTCTTAATTCTCTAATCATTCCCGTGATTCCTGCTTCATGGACGCTTATCATAATTAATCCAATTTATAACAAGTTAAGCAAAAAACCTTTTTCTAAGAATACTTAACATGTATATCATCGCTAGTGCATATAAATGGAGATTGAAAGCACATAAAGAGATGAAAGAGTCGTACCTTACATATGGGTCGCTATATTCTGAGAAAAGTATAATTGGAAAAGAGACCCACTGATCTTACCAGATCACTATGGAAATGATATGAGGAAAGCTCTGATGATGATGGGCCATGCTGATGGTGCCGAATAGTGCATTTTCCTTTTTAGGATGGTTGATGAATGCCCCAGTGTTGAGTTTTCCCTATTTTCAAAATTACCCCAGTCTTGTTTGATGCAATGGTCCCAATATCAGGTTGTCACAGATTTTAAAATTATCCCAGTCTTGCTTGTCGTCTGGGGTAATTGCTTTGACAGATGGGTTGATAAGATGCCAAAATTGTAAGAGTCTTTTAACTCATGGCCCACATAGTGAACATGTAGTGGAGCTTTGACATTTGGTTTGCCCCAATCCTCGTTTTGACTTGTAGGTGCAATTGGCTTTGATGATTTTCTTCTTCTATTTTGATGAAGGTTTCAGATTGAGGGTGTCAGCTCTTTGAAGGTCCTTGCTGATGATCATGCTTGATATATCGCTGTGTCATCATTTCAACTTTAATGATTAATGTCGAAAGGCCTTCGGACTCCACTGAATTGGATCTAATAGCTCAGCTTGGTTGGTGATGTGATAGCTTCAACTTGATTTAGTTTGATCTGTGGCCTTTTCTCAGGGAATATGTCATTGGGTATGAGATAGACTTTTCCATGACGGTCGCCCATGTACTTCTGTAGGTCAAAGGAGATCAATTCTTCTCACACTTTAGGAGTGATGAATTGCTGAAGGGTTGCAACTTTGGATGATGGCTATTTAATCCTTATGACTGGTTGTCTTTAACACATTATTGTCTCTTCCTTTTCGGGACTTGTGCCAAATTTGATGGAATGACATTGAGGTGCCGTTAAATCTTCTCCACACGGGGCGCTGACTTTGAGGGTTTTTCTTGGGTGTAGGCTTTTTAGGTTTAGTTTGGTGTCTTGAGACTGTTATTTGGGTTTAAAATTTTCTTTTGAGGGTTAGACCACACCATAAATGGTTATTTACGTACTCCTGTGGCTAGAGGGAGATCAGGTCTATCGTAGTTCAGGCTTGGCCTGAATGCTTTGAAAAGTGTTTATTTAGTTTGAGTGGGTTTTTGGGTTTTTGTTTGGTTTGAGTGGGTTTTTTGGTTTTTATTTGGTCTAATAAGTCAATTTTTGGGTTTTTGTTTGGTTTGAGTGGGTTTTCAGGTTTTTTTTTTGTGTATGTACTCCCGTTGATGGAGGCAGATCAGGTCTATTGTAGTTCAGGCTTAAACTGAACGACTTGACTGGTTTGATTTTTTTTTTGATTTTTTTTCAATATTTACATGCATGGAAAATAAAAGGCATAATGCTAAGAAAGTGATACCGTCCTAACATCTCCTGGGACACACAACTTTATCCTCTAGATCTACGTCTTCCTGGCTAGCTAAGGCCAGATAGCCCAGTTGTTAGTGGCTATATTTCCTTCGAGGCTCGCGATAAAGGTCACCTCCTGGGCATGAATATCTTCAATCACCGCCATAACTTGATTGCCTCCTGATTCAGCACATCCCTCAAGGATGCTTAAACTGGACCCATCATAAAAAGGGATAAACTCTTGATTCCTTGATGGGTTGGCTTCCCCGACAACTTCACTACCTTTTTATTCATTTGTTCCTTCATCTTTTTTATGGGTTTGAGAGGATTTAACTATGAAGTCTCTCTCAAACTATTGTTTTATTTCTCGCAAGGAACTTTCCTTTCTGGCTTTTTCTACACTGGGAAGGATTAATATTTCCTCCTAATCATCCAGGAGGGTAAAATCAGGAATGTGGTTGCTGACTTTGGGTAACAAGATGTTTGATGGTGGCTGGTGAATTTCCTTAGGGGACACTCTTGTTTCCTCTGCCACTCCCCGCATTATGACTAGTCCACCTTGTTCTTGGCCAGGATTGGTGCTCCTAGTCGTCAATTCTTTTGAACTGTCTGTCTTAAGTGGAAAACTTAAGCTCTTTATTTCTCTTTCGCCTTTTCTGGTCATGAGGATTTTTATCTTCAGCTTTTCATTTTCAATGAGATTCTGGATTTTATAACGCAAATACCAACATTCCTCAGTCGCATTTCCAGGTGAGTTAGAATGGTAGAGACATATCTTGGTGGAATCATAACTCTTTATCTTGGGATTTGCTGGAGGCAACAACTCAATAATCTTTCCTTCGCTTATCAAAAAGTGCAGCATCTCTTCATTTGATTTGTTCAGAGGGGTGAATTTTTTATCTCTTAATCGATCTTTCTTCTTTGAGATTTTGCATTCATTCGAGCAATTTTTTCGCGGGAGAGATCTTCTAGGAACTTTATCATTCCACTCTTGCCCTTTCAGCCTGCTTTGATCTTCTTCATTTAGCTGGCTCATCCTGGAGGGATATAGGCTTGAATTCTGGTAAACCTCTTTTTTCTCTTAGCTTTCTGATAGTTCAGTGAAAAGCTGTCTCGTAATGTGATGTTGGCGCACTACCAGATTGGTTAGCAAAGTTACTTGATTCTAGATCGTCTCCAATTTTTTCATTACTGTCATATTCTCTTCCGGATTTTCCCACTCTAGGACATTTATTCTGTTCCTTTGGGGGTATTCTTCCATCCTTCGTATGTACTTATGATTTGGATGCATTTCAGCGCTTCTTGACCCGTTTATGTTCATTCTCTCCGTATCATGCTTCAATAGAAGGTTGGTGTTGACATTTGACTGATCAGGTTGTTGGACCACAACATCGCCACTTTCGATTAGATTTTGGATTTTATGCTTTAAGGACCAACAATCTTGTGTATCGTGTCCCGGAGACCCTGAGTGGTAAGCACATCTCTGGATTGGATTGTATCTTTTACTTTTTGGATCAAGAGGTGGAGCCAATTCAGTAATTTTCCTTTAGTTGATTAATAATGTCAAAATGTTTTCAAGGGAATCGCCTAGTGGAGTGAACACCTGATTTTCTGTTCTTTCAAGTTTTCTCTTTCTGTCCTGGCACTGGTTGGATGCGGTCTGTTGTTGTAATGACACATTTCCTTCCTTCTTCCAAATAAAGGGACTATGGTTGGGTCTCTTAGCTTGCCCCTGTAAAATGAGGGATACATATTCATCGCCTTTCATGAGTGCCCTCTTGGGAGTGCTTGCATAGTTGTCAGACTGTATATGCTCGACGACTACTTCCAAGGTCGTGATGTCTTTAATCTTGCTCGCTTTCAGACCCATCTATACCATTTCACCATGTTTGATCACCTCTGAGAATGGCTTGCCTAATCCTGCTAAGACCCTCTTATAGTAAGGTGCCTCTTGGATGCCTATGAAAGTCATCACCATCTCATTTTCGCTAATAGGCGGGTTTACTTGAGCTGGTATTCGCCTCCATCTTTGTGCATACTCATGAAATAACTCTTTGTTCTACTTCTTGACTTTAGTCACCTGATACCGATCCGACGCCATTTGTGATTGGAAACTATATTGATTTAAGAAGGCATGAGCCAACTCTTCCCAACAATGGATTTTGGCATTGTCAAGTCGAGCATACCAAGCTCTGGCCTCTCTCGTTAGACTTTTCTGGAACAATTGTATTCTGAGCTTCTCGTCCTCTGCATATGATCTGAGTTCCCCAATATACACTTTTAGATGGGTATAAGGATCGCATATTCCATTGTACTTTTCAAAATCTGGGACTTGGAATTTATTTGGGTATCTGGCTCTGGGAATATGAAAAGATCTGTATAGTTAACACTTCCATATGATCCAGTTCCTTTTATAGATCGGATGGTTTCTTCCATTCCCTGGACTTTCTTTCTTATATCCCCAGTTTCCCGATCTTCTCTGAGATTTATGATTTTAGGGGTTTTGTTAGTTCTTTCACTGGATCGAGGTTCAAGTATCTGTACTTCACCCTTTTTGTCAGCACTTTAATTGCTACCCTATGAGGAGGACTCTGGTTGAACGGGTGTTGTCTGGCCCTAAGTTCTTTTACTTTGTTCTTTCAGAAGGATATCCAACTCTACTATTTGATTCTTAAATCCCTCAAACTTTTTTCGAGATACTGAACTTGATTCCTATTGGTCACTTTCAGCCATGTCGGTGGATAGGCTTTGTGTCTTCTTATACTTCAATCTGGTAATGGGGAGTATCTTACCTACAAGAAGAGTATGTAGTTTAGTCTGGATAAGCATTAACATACATTAATGCAATGTCTTGGATTTTTATAGTTTTTAATATTTTTCTGCAAAACAAATGTCAATTGTTTTGATGACAGGATAGCATGACAGGATTTGATAACTATATAATAATGGTATTGACATGGAATGGAAATGATATTTACATTTAATTGATATTTACATTGAATTGAAAGGGAAAGGCATTAAGAGACTTTCCTTCGCGTTTGGTTTATCAGAGGCTGACCTATCTTACGGTTACTCTCACGGCCTTTTCGACATGAAGGTTCCCAGATCATCGCAATCTACTAGATGAGAAGTTAATCTGATCTTTCAATTGGAACAGATCTGAGTGGCGCCTTTCCTGAGCCTCGCGAGATTATTCTCCTCTGAGTCTAGTAATTAGCC
This sequence comes from Panax notoginseng, assembly GCA_016801055.1. Taxonomy (NCBI): domain Eukaryota; kingdom Viridiplantae; phylum Streptophyta; class Magnoliopsida; order Apiales; family Araliaceae; genus Panax; species Panax notoginseng. The sequence continues at coordinate 51,179,186 of CM029022.1, forward strand.
ACCGACGGGTTCGCCTCTTGGTGAAAGAATCACACAACATACATTCTTAGCGTCTCACCGTATGCAATATGATGACATTATGCAAAGCACTAATATAAAGTGTTGTAAAGAAACATTCATTCACATCCATTCAATGTAAAGATAACATTCACACACATGCAGATAAACGGGAACTGAAAAGATTAAAATGCGACTTAAACCCTCTACCGTCCCCAGCAGAGTCGCCACCTGTCGACGTCGGGAAAAATCCTCAATTCCTAGGTGTTTGGTTCTTACCATTTATGTTTTCTATGTGGTTTAATTTATCTTGCTTTAAAGGGTGATATTTTAGGAAGAGGCCGACATACAATGTTGACGATTTAAAAAGTTTAATTTTATTTAATTGGACCAAATTAGACAGAGGCGTCAGTTGGTATGAGTTAAATGGTTGTACCAACTCAACCGAATTTTGAAAGATTTTTGCAAATGGCTAAATATGTGATTCCATTTAATTGGTCTAGAAACCGAGATTCATAGAGTTTGGGGGCTTGCTTAAGCGAGGGGAAGGTGTTAGGCACCCCCCATACATTGATTGTGCGTGTGTGTGATGCAGATAAATGTGCTCAAAGTCCTTTATTTAAAAGTAGTGTTATACCTCTTTTGCACCTATATAAAAAGGGTTTAACTTATTGAAAAGTTTAATTTTAAGCAAAGAATATAAAAGTGATGTTTTGAAAACAGGTTTTCAAACCCTTATGCTCAAATAGGAATTGAGGCCTTTGATTCTTCCATTTTATTCCGTATTAGGCTTGATTTGATTTTATTCAATATGTGAAGCATCTTTGACAATATATATATAAATATATATATATATATATATATATATGTGTGTGTGTGTGTGTGTGTGTGTGTGTGTGTGTGTGTGTGCGCGCGCGCGCGTGTGTGTGCGCGCACGCGCGTGTGTGTGTGACGCCCCAAAATAGGTATACATCACCCATTCTGAGTCGCCAAATACATGGTACAGAATTTAAATACAAACTTAATTATACAACTGTTGTGTAAAATACGACAAAACATAGTTGATAGTTTTAACACGAAAATTGTCTTCTAGACAATATCCAAACTCAAATGGAGTCCTCATTACAATTATTATCACACTATTTTATAAAATAGTAAGGACTACTACAGCCACCATCTCGGACCGTCACTCTATTCCCCGACTAGTCCCGGCTACGTTCTCATTTCCTAAAGAGAACAATGAAAGAAAAAGGGTGAGCGCAACTAGCCCAGTAAAAAATATTATGACTAAGATAATGTAGAATAAATTATTGTTAGCCTTCAACAGTGTTAAACTGATAGAATACAATAAATAACAAGATTAATTGGAGTAGAACTAGTAATCCATTAGAAGAGTCAAGTAGATCATAATATCTACTATCTTCTATGATTTAAAAAGTTTATCATCAATTTTATCGATGAGACTCAGCTCAATAAATAATCCACATCACTGAATTATCCATGCACTACGGGTTAAGGATATTCATTAGTACCACATCCACGAATTATCCATGTACTACGGGCCAAGGATATTTGTGTTATCACCAATGGTCATGATCATGCCAACAACTGTCCATCAATGCACTACTGGCCAATGAGGATTTTTACCACATCATTTGTAACATTACAGGTCATGATTATACCGAATAATCCTTGGTCATAATCATACCAATCAACAATCCATCTATGCACTACGGGCCAAAGATGACTTTCATCACAATATAAGCATGAGGATGATGACAATGATGTAAGAATTTAATTAAATGAGAGCAATGATAAATTTTAAAGATTTATAATTCAATTTATCCAGAATTCAATAATGTCTAAATTGTCAACATGATACTGCTTTGTGGAGTAAAATTTAAGAATAATATTGTATCAAAAATGATTTGGACGGAAAAAAATTAAATTTTGTCATGAATAGTACCCCGGATGAATAGTACCTGAGTAAATAGTACCCCATGAATAGTACTTCAGGAATAGTAACCCAGCATGAAAAGATTAAAAATTATCAATAATGCTCAAAATAATATTTCCATGAAAAGATACTAGATGGAGCGCAAATTTCAAGGATATTCTACTAATTTCAAGGAGTATATAAGCCATACTTTAACAAAATAAGTGTAGAATTCAGAATCTGAAACGAAATAATATTACTTACATACTACAGTGTATGGAAGAAAATATTTTTTCTTATGAATACTCAACACAAATAATATTTCTTACCTTAAAAAGAAAGTACTTCTGACTAGTAGGGTGGGGATATTCTTGAAGAAAACTTATACTGTTTTTTACGCTCAAAGCTTCCTTAAACTCTAAAGAAATACACTCAATTTTATAGAAGAAGAATTCTTTGATTCTGGTGTGTTTTTCAATTCTAAACTAAGCATCCTATTTATAGGAGAATGGAAAAGATATTATTTGAATAAAATCACGAGTGAACAGTATATTTTTTCTCACGGGCGCGAATTCGCCGACTGAAAATCACATGATTTGCTATGCAAACACTATGCATAATAAAATATAATATATTCTATTTTTCGTTAAAAATAAAACTTATTATATATATATATATATATATATATATATATATATATATATATATATATATAATAATAATACTCCCTCCACTACACGCAATCACTCCCCCCCTTTTTTTTTCTTCCCCAAACAACATATATATATATATAAAACAAAATTGAGATAACTTTCTACTGAAAGTTTTGAAAAATAGGTAAGTGGGGGTCCAAATAATAAGTCAAATTTACAACAAATACTTCATAAAAAAATTTCCTCAATATTTTTAACAATATTTATTCATCAATAATATAACTTGCAATATTAACAACCAGATCATTCTTAGGAAAGAGGGGGCTTTTCGATAAGAATTTCTCCCTATTGGCGCGCAATTAGGTGACCAAACCTCTTTTCTTGACAGAACTTTCTAAACATTGTCACTAATGCAAACAATAATATGAATAACTTGTTATCTCAATTATTGATTTAATAATATAAAATATTGTGACAATAATTGAATTAATAACGTGAGATACTATGCAGCAATTACTGTGACAATAATTGAATAAAACTGAGTGACTTCTCACATAAGCGTCAATAATCAATACTTTGTGTTACTATTCAACCACGCGTATTACTGTACTTTTATTACTGGGTATTTCAGTAGTTTAGCGGTAACACTTTCGCTGTTATTTTTATAAAAAGATATTTATGTCGTTTTTTAACTCCGATAATAATTTCGTTGTGGGGTCTACCAATAATTGTGTCGTCGTACGAATATTCCTTGATAAAACTAATATTTCCCGACCAATCAAATATTTTAAAACAACTTGCTTACTTTGTAAAATTTATAAATATTACCCACAACTATAACATTATATCAAATCCATACCATAATATTTAAAAATATATTTTGAAAAAAATTAATCTTTATTCATAAAAGTTGGGGTCTTACATATAAGCGTCGGACTTCTTATGGGCATGAAAGCCATCAAAGTAAGTACGAACACCACAACCACATATTTCACTATTTTGTGGCCTTAAACCCGTATAACCGTTTTAAAGCCCTAGATTTACAAGTACACAAATTTGCAAGCTGGCTGTACAATCGAGAAGGTCCATCAGCCTACATAACGAATGTACAAAAATAAAACATATATTTATACTAGACATTGTTGAACAGAGGATTCATCGGTTAAATTCTTGTATGCGAGTAGCTCAAAGTTTCCAGTTTCCTCTAGATACAGATCTAGGGTCACTTGGTTGCTAAATACTTACAAAAATTAGAAAGAAAACTAGACCTGAACAGGTCTTGGCCATTCTAGCTTTCAGGTTCAAGTTTTACAACTTTTGAACCAATTGAAAGTTAGATCTGGCTAGATCCAGTACAGATCTAGTCAATAAAGCTTAAATATCGTCTATTTACAAAAAATGAACTGTTAAAAAGTCAGATCTGATGAATATAAGTTACTAACTATATATATAGCACTTATATAGATTTTATAGTAAGCGAAAAAAGTAGATCTGGCGAAATCTTACAGTATTGTGCGAGAATAGTTCTCGAACGGCTTCTAGAGCCTCAAAACTCGTTTCCAACCAGTTAAAATTTTGATATGTTGTAGTATATATGTATCTGCGGCTGGGCCTGGTGGGTCCCGCTGTCTCGAAGTATGTGCACTCCGACCAATGCAGAGTCTGCTTGAACCTTTATAACTTGCAATCTGGGAATCCGATAGAGGTGTGCCATATCTTTTCGGAAAACTCTCATCTTTAAAAAAATTATTTTGTTTTATGAAAATAAAATTTCATTTTTTTGTTTTATATTTTTTGAATATATATATTATAAAAATTTACTCATTTTTTTAAAAAGTAAAAAAAGTTCCAAAGTTTTTGAATATATAGTTTTTTGCTTTTAAAAATTCTAATATTAAGAATACATATAATAATGGTAAAGATATTAACTTTTTTTTTTTGTGAAAAATAAATTTTTACATAAAAAATGAAAAAAATATCTACTTTATTTAAAATATAGTTTTATTTTCATATTTAATTTTTTGGATCTATATTTTATGAAACTTTACTCATTTTTGAAAAAATAAAATTTCTCATATTTTTTCCTAAAAATAATAATTATTTTAAAGCTTCTTAAAAATAATATTTTATTTTAAATATAACAAATAATTATTATTTAAACAAATATTTTATTTTAAAATAATAATAATTATTATTATTTTAAAAAAAATATTTCATTTTAAAACACTAAAAATAATAATTATTTTAAAATTATTGAAAAAGTATTTTAATTTTAAATTTTAAATATGATAATTATTTTAAATTTGTTTAAAAAAATATTTTCTTTTAAAATATTAAAAATAACTATTTTGAAGTAATTATTTTATTTTATAATATTAAGAATAATTATTATTTTAAAAATAATAATTTATTTTATAATATTAAAATTATTATTATTTTAAAATATTAAAATAAATATTATTTTAAAAATAATATTTTTTTAAATATTAAATATAAGTATTATTTTAAATTATTATTTTATTTTAAAATATTAAAAATAATTATTTTGTTTTAAAATATTAAAAATAATTATTTCGTTTTAAAATATTAAAAATTAAGGTTGGGTCAAAATGGGTCGGGTTGGGGTCAAATCAGGTAGGAGGAACAGAAACGCCAAAAAATACCACTTTAAGGACGTAACTGATGAAAAATGAACTTTAAGGACGACTTGGAAAGTGAGTGACAACTTGGAGGTACAGAATTGCCATTCAACCTCTTTTTCTCTATCAGTTATAACTTTTGATATTTTCTTCTATATTCATCATGTAAATTTTTCTCCTTCATATTTCATCTATAGTTTCTCTCAAAATCTCTACCTTCTAAAAGTGTAAAATGTTTATTTTACTTATGTCAACGTAACCGAAGATAGCTTGGAACATAATCTTTCGATTTGAGAATTGTTGGACAATGATATTGAAGATATTATAATTTCAGAAACATTAGACAAGATGGATGTCGAAAATACGATGCAATCGCTATGCGAAAAAATCAAAGTCACGCAAGAACAAATTGAAGCGCTCCAGAATCTTATTGTATTTTTGAAGAATAGGATTCAATCAATGGAACAACGTCAATCGCCCAATGCGAACCGGAATAATTGTTGGCTATGCACTTTCAGAAAATGTTCATAATCTTTTGAATCTAGAAAATTGATGTTGCATTTTGAACTAGCTTGGTGTTGTAATTTGATGATATTATTTTGGAAGGTCTATTTTTTTGGATGGATATTTATTATGTTTGTAACTCAAAATTGGTGAATTAATATCATTGTTAGTATTGTATAATCCTTCCGTTATTATGCTTGTAAGTTGTAACTTAAAATTGATGCATAAGTCAGTGAGATCATAATGATACTTCAAAAAAGGGAGAACTGAAACAATACTGGGCGTTACTTCAAATTCAAATACTAGAAACAGTCAAAAGGGAAATGCTTCTTCATTCAAAAAAAGAGATGTTTCAAATTTTCCAAAACAATACTAGAAGCAAAATAAAATCCATTATCATAAACTCTTACACTATTATTTTCTCCAATTGTAGATGGTGTTTAGCTTCTTCCGCAATACTGTTATCACATTGAAGACATATATGAAGATTACCATCCATTTCCAAGGCTTTTTTGTTCATACGCAACAACTTGTAGTTATTTCCGCCAAACCTCTTCATCACTTCAATCGATCATACATTGTTGCAAAGATAAAAACACATAATTGAGACTTCTTGCCGAAAGTTTATTAAAAGATTTTTCTACGGCAGCTACTAATTCATCAATAGTTGTTGAAGTTTCTTGACGTTGTAAGGATTGGATGGCCCTAAAAAAACCAGGATCAAGGACATTCATATCGCGGCTATTGGGGGGCTAACATGTCAATTAAATATCAAATCCATATTTTCTTGCAGCTTCTACGAATTCCATGTCGTCAACGGATATGTGAGGTTTAGCATTATCTTGTTGTACAATAATGTGTTCACAATAACAGATGATTGATTGTTGGGTCCTTCAATTATTTTAGACAAACAAAATTATTTTCATCGGACAAAAAAGGCTTGATTGCATTTGAATGAGCTATCAAATAATCCTCTCGGATCCTTAATGCAACATGGTTTTAGGTGTTATCGAAAACGAATGAACACTATATATATATATATATATATATATATATTAACTTATCTGTTGTACACCAATGTAGAAAATCAGCATAACAAGGCTAGTACTTTATACTATGTCCTTAAGACAATTATGTTTTTCATACGATGCTTAGAGTTTTATAGCACTTGACTCTTAGGATACAATGACAACGTGTGTTATAGCAACACTACAAATAAGACACTCAACGAACCAAAATAAATGCTCTTGACTCTCTCAATATAAACTATAAATTGTTTACGAAATGAAGAAGAAGAAGACTTAGAATGCTTAATGCTCGAATGAATTGAATGATCCAAATGGCTGCCCCGTTCTATCTATTTATAGGAGAGATTAGTGACCATTTAGAAGGGACATAACACCTTGAAAAGGCATCATTAAGCCAAAACGACGTAGTTTTAAAGCTTATGAGAAGAGGCGGGTCTTTTCGAACCATAAAACGACGTAGTTTTAGCTTTAGTAGAACAAAAACGACGTAGTTTAATGCTTAACAAAAAAGGCGCGTCCGTTCACTTAAAAATGACGTAGTTTTGCAGTGCCTGTTCAGGCAGATAGGTAACACTTCCCAAAACGACACAGTATAATGAAATTGTTTTTGATAATAGAACTAAATAAATAATAAATTAAAATTTAAATAAATTTTTAATTAAGAATTTAAATAAATTTTGTTTAAAAAATTATATACAAGGACCCAGACCCACGAGCCAGGCCGGTCAGTAGATGGCGGTGCACGTGTGGGTTCGAATCAAGCCTTGGCTAGATCCTCTCCCTTCTACAAAAGTGGGGTGTCCCTTGGGTCCCAAGCCCAAGAACAACTTTCATGTATATTAACCTATTAAATCTTTAGTTCTTAACCAATGTGGGACTTGGCTTCCCACATATATTTATTATCATTTATCATTTTCAAGGATGATCTTTGGAAGTTAATATCTCTCCCCTCCTAGTTTTATTCCCTGATCTCCGCCAGAGACCATATCCCTAAGTTTTGATACCAACTATGACGCCCCCAAAATAGGTCCACACAACCCATTCTGAGTCGCCAAATACATGGTACAGAACATAACTATAACTTCATTATTACAATTGTCGTGCAAAATACGACAACACATATACTGTGAGTTTAAATACAAATATTGTCTTCTAGACAATATCCAAACTCAAATAAGTCCTCATTACAATTATTGATACACTATTTTACAAAATAGTGAGGACTGCTAAAACAACTGCATTGAAACATCACTCCATACTCCGACTAGTTTCCGCTATATTTTCGTCTCCTAAGAAGAAAAATGAAACAAAAAGAAAAAGGGTGAGCTGAACTAGCCTAATAAAGAATATTATGACTAAGATAATGTAGAACAAATTATCGTTAGTCTTCAATAAGTCAGATAAAATATAATGGACAACAAGTTTTTAATCAATATTCGTAGCGGAAATAACAATTCATTAGAAGAGTTAAGTAGATAATGAAATCTACTATCTTCTGTGATTTAAAAGTCAATCATCAATATTTTATCCTTGTAACATCAATCAATATACATCTTGAATCAAATATTCATCTTTACACTACGGGTCAAATATATTCATTCGTATCACCAGTTGGTCATGTTCATCTCAAGATATGTCTATCTTTGCACTACGGGCCAAAGATATTCATCAAGTAATCATTCATCTTTGCACTACAGCAAAAAATATTCAGTTATATCACCATTTAGGACTGAGGATGATAAAATATTTTTTAAAGAAAACGAATCTAGTGAGATAAAAGAACAAAGATTAGGGATTCGTAAATCAATTTATCCAAGTTCAAAAATACTTCATAATAATCAATTGTAAAGCAAAATTCAAGAATGAAGATCAAAACATGGATACAATCAAAGATAGTAATCATGCTAGACAACTTGGACAAAGAAAAGAAAACTTAATAGTGTCGTATACGTGAATAGTGCCGTATATGTGAATAGTAACCCCGACACAAAAAGATAAAATTTTTATAAGAAAAATCATACTTCGTGAATAGTACTCATGAATATTACTGTATTCATAAATAGTGTCGTATAAGTGAATAGTGCCATATACGTGAATAGTAACCTTGACATGAAAATGTAAATTTTTCATAATAAAATTTATACCAATATTTCGATATAATGATACTGAAAGAATAACATTATTTACGAAAAAATAGCATCTCTTACCTCAAAAGAATAGTAATTCTGACTGGAATATTGGATATAATGCTGAATTTTTTTTGCACCATATAGCAACACTCAAAGTATCTTAATACTCACAAAAATATGCTCGATATTATAGAGAGAGAAAACTTCAGATTCTGGTGTAATTTTTAATTCTAACCTAAGCACCATATTTATAGGAAAATACTTAGAACACTAAAGAAGAAAATTTAATAAAATATTATTATTTTCAAAAAAAATTTCTACGCACACCACATCTTCATCTCACCACTCCACAAGTGGGGCCCACCTCACAAAAAATGTTTTTCTTAAAAAAAATATTTTTAACTCCAAAATTTAATTATTCTGGAATTTCAATAATTCATAATAAATAACCCTTTTATCAGAAAAATTTGAATCTTATGTCCATTCCATAGGAAATTTAATTCTCTACAACTTTGTAGAAGAAAATTTTTCTAAATTCTAAACAGAAAATGACCGAAATTCACATACGGATGATTTTCAACACCTCTTTTTTGACAAAATACTAATAAAATACCTCAGCATTAATCCCTTCATTTATCCACATAAAATAAATATTTTCTTATCATTTTTATCAATAATTAATTATTCATAAATAATATTATAGAATCACAATAATGACAACCAGGTCGTTTCCAAGAAAGTGAGGGCTTTCCGATAAGGATTTCTCCTTACTGGCGCGCAATTAGGTGACCAAACCCCTTTTCCAGACAAAACTTTCTTAGACATTGTCAATAATGCTATCTAAAAATATTATTCAAATAATATGAATTATTGATCTAATAATGGAAAATACTATGCAGTGACAATTATTGAAACAAAAATAATATAAAATATCAACGTAGCAATTATTGAATCAATAAAATAAAATATTAAACAGTAATTACTGTAACAATTATTGAGTAGTGCCTTCTTACGTAAGAATCAATAATTACAATTATTGTGCAATATTGTGTGCTACTGTGCAACACCGCGTATTACTGTATTTTAACCACCGGGTATTTCAACAGTGTTAACGGTAACAACTACGTCATTATTTATAAAAAAACTCAAACTTGTCGTTTTCTTCATCCGACATTGTTCCGTTATGGGGCCCACAAATGGCTGCGCCATCGTACAAATATTCTTCGACAACAAGAATATTCTACGACCAAACGAATATTCTCCGACAAAAATAAATATTTTATAACCACTTGCTTATTTAAAATATTTGTGCATTTTATCCATAACTAACCACATTAATCAAATCAACCCCTTACTATTTCAAAATAATAAATAGAGGAGATTTAATTTTATTTATAAAAAGTTGGGGTCTTACAACTAGGGGTGCTCAAAAAATTCAATTTTTTGAGTTTATTACCGAACCGGTTGGAACCGAAATCGGCGGTACCGATTTTTTGGTTTTTTTATACTTTTCGGTACCGGTAGCGGTTCTTAAATTTTTGCATTCGGTACAGAACCGAAATACCGAAAAAACTGAATTTAAAAATATAATAATTAAGTACTAGTTTAATTACAGTGTATATTACAGGATGTTATGAATACTTTAGTTGTTATATTAAAGTATTCATAAATATCTCACAGGGAATAACAACTGTAAACATGCTGCAGAATGTTTTGCATCTGTGAATGTGGATTTGTTGGTTTCATGTAATACTGTCAAATGTCAATACTGTACAATTTATAGAGTTTAGGCGGATAAGCTAACAAGGCAACAATACATACAAGTATTAAAGTATACAACAAACATATAATAAACCAACAAATCCTAGTAATCAATATCTCATATTAACTTCCTAGTAGAAGTAGTTCGCCTGTAGCATTGACAATTTCTTCGATCTTGAGAAAATACGGAATCCATTGTTATGAATTCTCACAATTTCATAAGCAGTTTAACTAACTGAAGAAGAACATAATTGGAAGAGGAGCTAGAAAGGAGAAGAGAGAAATATTGGAAAAATGTTTTTCATTCATAATCTGGATAATCCCAAATTTACACATAGTACCATTTGGTTGGGATGTAATTATTTGTTAATATATTAAAAAAATTATTTAATTATTATTATTTATTAATAATTATAAATATTACCATGCATGTGGTATAACCGAAAACTGAACCGAAAAAACTGGTACCGATTTTGTACCGAACCGGTACCGACACCGATAATTCGGTACCGGTTCCGATTCTTATTTTTTCGATAATTTCAGATCGGTACCGGTTCGATTTTTTACCGATGAGCACCCCTACTTACAACCTCCTCTCCTTATGAAATTTTATCCTCGAAATTGACGTATGTACCTGGTGTTTCCAAAAGGTGAGGATACCTCGCTTTCATTTTCAATTCCAACTCCCAGGCCATTTCCTCAATAGCATGGTTCCTCCACAAAACTTTGACTTGTGGTATAACCTTTGTGCGTAGGACATGCTCCTTCCTATCCAAGATCTTGACAGGTACCTCCTCGTACGTTAAATCTTCGGCTATCTCGTCTGGTTCTAACTCAATAATGTGGTTTGGATCTTTCACATATTTACGAAGCATAGATATGTGAAAAACATTATGAACATGAGACATGCTTGGAGGTAATGCAAGTCTATAGGCCACATTTTCTACTCGGTCAAGAATCTCAAATGGACCAACAAATCGTGGATTGAGCTTTCCTCTCTTCCCAAATCTTGTAACTCCCTTCCATGGAGCAACATGTAATAATACATGATCCCCAATATTAAATTTCACGTCCTTTCGATAAAGATCCGCATAAATCTTTTGTCGATCCTGTGCCGTTTGTATACGTTGTCGGATCATTTAGATCTTTTCTGTAGTCATACGTACCAACTCTGGTCCCAACAATGTTGCTTCACCCACCTCATCCCAATATACTGGAGAGCGACACTTTCGTCAATACAATGCTTCGAATGGAGCCACAGCTATACTTGCCTGATAATTGTTGTTGTAGGAGAATTCCACCAATGGTAAGTACTTATCCCAACTCCCTTTGAAGTCTAGAACACAAAGTCTCAATAGATCTTCAAGAGTTTGAATAGTCCTTTCCGATTGCCCGTCCGTTTGAGAATGGTGTACCGAACTGAATCGTAAACTCGTGCCCATAACTTTCTACAAGCTAACCCAAAATCGTGAAGTGAACCTTGGGTCACGATCTGAAACTATAGATAATGGCATGCCATCCAACCTCATAATCTCATTCGCGTACATACGAGCAAGACGTTCAAGGGAATAAGTCTCCCGTATCGGCAAGAAATGAGCAGACTTAGTTAACCTATCAACAATAATCCAAATTGCATCTACGCCTTGAGAAACCTTGGGAAGACCAGTAACAAAATCCATGTTAATGTGCTCCCACTTCTATTCTGGAATCTCAAGTGGTTGCAATGGACCTTTTGGTACTTGATGCTCCGCCTTGGCACGTTGACAAGTTAAACATCTTGAGATAAACTCTGCGATCTCTCTCTTCAAATTGCTCCACCAAAATGTATGTCAAAGATCACAATACATTTTGGTACTTCCAGGATGGATTACAAACGGTGTGTTGTGTGTCTCCATCATGATTTTGTACTTCAAATCAGAGTCGTTAGAAACACAAAGTCTGGAGTTGACTCGAAGTATTCCTTCTTCATCGATTCTTGCTTCTAGAATAACACGTCCTTATACTTTCTTCTTCATACACATCAGTTCTGGGTCAGTGGCTTGAGTAGCTTTAACTTTATCGATTAAAGTCGGTTCAACTCGTATATTTGATATCATCATGTGGATTCTTGGAGCATTTAACTCTATCTTCATTCTTTGTAAGTCATACAAAATGGGTCTTTGTATTAACAACATCGCACTCGTACCCGCATACGATCTTCTACTCAATGCGTCAGCTACTACGTTTGTTTTTCCAGGATGGTATTGGATGGTATGGTCGTAATCTTTCAATAGCTCAAGCCAACGTCGTTGCCGCATGTTGAGTTCCTTTTGGGTGAAAAAATATTTGAGGCTTTTATGATCTGTATAGATCTGCACTTTCTCCCCATACAGGTAGTGCCTCCAAATCTTTAGTGCGAAAACGACTGCTGCCAACTCTAGATCATGAGTAGGATAATTCCTCTCATATTCTTTGAGTTATCTTGAGGCATAGGCTATGACTTTCCCATGTTGCATGAGAACATATACTAAACCTTTTCCTGAAGTATTGTTGTAAATGACAAATCCCTCCGAACCTGATGGTATTGTTAGAACATGTGCCAAAATGAGTCTCCTCTTGAGTTCTTGGAAGATCTTCTCACGTTCCTCGCTCAATTCGAATTTTGTATCTTTTTGAGTCAGTTGAGTTAATGGAGTAGCGATTCGAGAAAATCCTTCCACGAATCTCCGATAATAACCAGCTAAGCCCAGAAAGCTACGTACTTCGGTTACTGACTTAGGTTGCTCTCAGCTTTGTATTGCTTCAATCTTTGCCGAGTCAACTGATATTCCATACTTCGATACCACGTGCCCAATTCAAGCCAGAACTCGCATTTTTTTCAACTTGGCATATAGCTTATTTTCACAAAGCTTTTGGAGTATCAGCCTCAAGTGTTGCTCATGATCTTCACGACTTTTGGAATAGATGAGGATGTCATCAATAAAGACAACCATAAAACGATCCAAATATTCCTTAAATATTCAGTTCATCATATCCATGAAGGCCGCAGGAGCATTAGTCAGTCCAAAAGATATGACTAGGAATTCATAATGTCCATACCGAGTCCGGAAAGCAGTCTTTGGAATGTCATCAGTTTTAATCTTTAACTGATGATATATGGAACGAAGATCGATTTTTGAGAAGAATTTAGCACCTTGCAACTGGTCAAATAGGTCATCAATATGAGGTAGTGGGTATCTATTTTTGATGGTGACATGGTTTAACTCCCGATAGTCAATGCAATATCGCATACTCCCATCTTTCTTCTTTACGAATAAAACAGGAGCACCTCAATGAGATGTACTAGGACGAATGAAACCAATATCCAACAACTCCTGTAGTTGGGTTTTCAACTCCTGAATTTCAATAGGAGCCATTCGATATGGGATTTTAGAAATGAGTTTTGTACCGGTTTCAAGGTCAACACAAAATTCAATATCACGCTTTGGGGGTAGGCCAGGAAGTTCTTTAGAAAATACTTCAGGAAATTCACTAACAATAAAAATACCATTCAAATCTGACGTATTTTTGTTTAAATCCATGACATGGGCTAAGAAAGTTTGACATCTATTTTTTAATAAACAAATAGCTTTATGGCTTGATATGACAGTGATTGACTTTAGTGGTTTGGTTGCTTGAATTCGTATAACAGGTTGGTTAGGAATATGAAAACTAACAACCTTACGAAAATAATCATTCTTAGCATGATGAGTGGTTAACTAATCAATCCCTAAAACCACATCAAATGCAAGTATTTTCAAAGAAATGAGATCAACAGGTAATGTGATGGTCCCAACTTGAATCAAGCAAGATTTATAAACAGTGAATGTAATAAAAGTTTCTCCCAACGGAGTTTTAACAGATAAGTCAAAGTCTAATTTCTCAGGAGTCAAGTTCAAACGTTGAGCACAAGCAGGAGAGATAAAAGAATAGGTAGAACCAGTATCTAATAAGGTATAAACTTTGTAAGAGTTTATGATTAGCTTACCTGTGATCATCTCGTTTGGGGTTCCTCGTATTTTGGGCAGTCACGACAAACGCTCTTCCAGGAACCACCGACTTTGACTTGTCTGGAATAGCCTTTGGAATCACCATCCCCGCTGGACTTGGTTTCGCAACAGTATAATCTCGAGCTATATGACATTATTTTCCACAGTTATAACACACCTTGAATTGTTGTGGGCAGTTTGGGCTGATGTGTCCCTCTTTCCCACATGTATTACATACGACCGGTGGTCATTCTCCTCCCTTAGAAATAGTTGATGATGGTGCTGACGTCTTCACGTTGACATTGTTGCACCTTCTCTTTTTAAAATCTCCCCCCGACTCGCTTCTTCTACTATCATGGCCACAATTACCACCAGAGTGGTTACCGCTTTTGTCTGAATATTTTCCTCCCTGCTGGTTGTCATTGCTCCGATGACTGCTGCCACCGGTACGACCCTGGTTGTGGTCCCCTGGTTGAACATATTCATTATCTCGCTCTAATAATTGAGCCATATTCACAACATCTGAATATAGAGAAAATTTGTGAGAAATGAGGTATTGACGAATTTCAAGTTTCAAACCTCTCAGAAACATCTGCGTCATACGTTCTTCATTCTCTAACAAATGAGGTGCAAACCTGGATAACTCCGTAAACTTAGCCTCGTAATGGGACACAGTCATGTTGTTCTGCTCCAGTCTGATAAACTCTACCTCCTTCATATAAAGAATACTTTAAGGAAAGTACTTATCATTGAATAGTTTTTGGAACGCTTCCCAAGACATATTGAGTGCGGCTGGCTGAGTACGCTTCACAGATTTTCACCAGTAATCTGCCTCACCACGAAACATAAAGGTGGCGAATGGAACCTTCTGTTCCTCCGTGCATCCCAAGACATCAAATATCTTGGTAATTTGCTTAAGTACCCACGTTTCCGCCTTGATCGGATCCGGCTTTCCAAAAACTCTGGTGGTCCTAACTCTTTGATCTGCTTGGTTGTGACAAACTGCGCATTATTATTATTCCCACCCGTATTTTGCACACGAGTCTCCTTCGTCTGATTTTGCATGAACTGCAAAAAGCTTCTAAACATCCCATCGTTCATCGTCTGATCAGTGGTGTTGTTTACAGGAGGAACATTGGTGTCCTGTTGCACATTTTCCTGGTTGTTGATTGTCGGTGTCTCAACGGTCTCATGTGCTCCATTGCTTATCTCAATATTTTTCGATGCCATTTTCAAACACTGCCACAAAATAATGGTTAATTGACATACCACATAATATCCATATATTCTGACCGACCAATTAAATACCAAATAAGCTTAGGTAGGACACACTAGCGAAAGATTTACTCATCTCTCCCCTCCTAGTTTTATTCCCCGATCTCCGCCAGAGACCATATCCCTAAGCTCTAATATTAACTGTGACGCCCCCAAAATAGGTCCACACAACCCATTCTGAGTCGCCAAATACATGGTACAGAAAATAACTACAACTTCATTATTGCAATTGTCGTGCAAAATACGACAACACATATACTGTGAGTTTAAATACAAATATTGTCTTCTAGATAATATCCAAACTCAAATAAGTCCTCATTACAATTACTGATACATTATTTTATAAAATAGTGAGGACTGCTAAAACAACTGCCTTGAAACATCACTCCACACCCCGACTAGTTCCCGCTATATTCTCACCTCCTGAGAAGAAAAATAGAACAAAAATAAAAAGGGTGAGCTCGACTAGCCCGGTAAAGAATATTATGACTAAGATAATGTAGAACAAATTATCGTTAGTCTTCAATAAATCAGATAAAATATAATGGACAACAAGTTTTAAATCAATATTCGCAGTGAAAATAACAATTCATTAGAAGAGTTAAGTAGAGAATGAAATCTACTATCTTATATGATTTAAAAGTCCATCATAAATAGTTTATCCCTATAACATCAATCAATATACATCTTGAATCAAATATTCATTTTTGCACTACGGGCCAAAGATATTCATTTGTATCACCAGTTGGTCATGTTCATCTCAACACATGTCTATCTTTGCACTAAGGGCCAAAGATATTCATCAAGCAATCATTTATCTTTACACTACAGCCAAAAATATTCAGTTATATCATCATTTAGGACTAAGGATGATAAAATATATTTTAAAGAAAACGAATCTAGTGAGATAAAAGAACAAAGATTAGGGATTCATAAATCAGTTTATCCAAGTTCAAAAATACTCCATAATAATCAATTGTGGAGTAAAATTCAAAAATGAAGATCAAAACATGGATATAATCAAAGATAGTATTCATACTAGAGAACTTGGACAAAGAAAAGAAAACTTCATTTTTTCTATGAATAGTGTCGTATACGTGAATAGTAAATGTGATTTTGAGTCGCCAAATACATGGTACAGAAATCAAATACAAACTTAATTATACAACTGTCGTGTAAAATACGACAAAACATAGCTGAGAGTTTTGACACGAATATTATCTCATAGACAGTATCCAAACTCAAATTTAATCCTCAATACATTTATTATCACACTAAGTAGTGAGGACTACTAAAACAACCATCTCTGACCGTCACTCTATTCCCCGACTAGTCCCGGCTACGTTCTTATTTCCTGAAGAGAACAATGAAAGCAAAAGGGTGAGCTCAACTAGCCCAATAAGAAATATTATGACTAAGATAATGTAGAATAAATTATCGTTAGCCTTCAACAGTGTTAAACTGATAAAATATAATAAACATCAAGCTTAACTGTAGTAGAACAAGCAATCCATTAGAAGAGTCAAGTAAAGCATGATATCTACTATCTTCTATGATTTAAGAGTTTATCATCAATTTTATCGCTGAGACTCATCTTAATAAATAATCCACATAATCGAATCATCCCTACACTACTGGCCAATAATATTCATTAGTATCACGTCCACGAATTATCCATGTACTACGGGCCAAGGATATTTATGTAATCATCAATGGTCATGATCATGGCAACAATTATCAATCAATGCACTACGGGCGAAAGAAGACTTTTACCACATCATTTGTAACATTACGGTCATGATTATACCAAATAATTCCTGGTCATAATCATACCAATCAATAGTTCATCTATGCATGTAAGCCAAATATGACTTTCATCATAATATAAGCATGAGGATGATGATACTGATATAAGAATTCAATTAAAAGAAAGCAAATGATAAATTTTTAAAGATTTATAATTAAATTTATCCAGAATTCAAAAACGTCCAAATTGTCAATATGATACTGCTTTGTTGAGTAAAATTCAAGACTAATATTGTATTAAAAATGATTTGGACCGAAAAGAAATTAATTTTTATCATGAATAGTACTCCGGGTGAATAGTACTCGAGTAAATAGTACCCCATGAATAGTAATTCATGAATAGTACCCCATGAATAGTACCCCAGCACGAAAAGTTCAAAATTTATTAAGAATGCTCAGAATAATATTTTCATGAAAAGATACTGGATGAAGCGCAAATTTATATTCTACTAATTTCATGGAGTATAGAAGCCAAAACTTTAATAAAATGAGTATAGAATTCAAAATTTAAAACGAAATAATATTACTTACATACTACAGAGTATGGAAGAAAATATTATTTCTTACGAGTATTAAACAAAAATAATATCCCTTACCTTAAAAAGAAAAGTATTCCGATTGGTATAGCGGAGATATTTTTGAAGAAAACTTGAACTGTTTTCTACGCTTAAAGCTTTTTTAAACTCTAAAGAAATAAGCTCAATATTATAGAAGAAGAATTCTCTAATTCTAGTGTGATTTTCAATTCTAACTAAGCATCCTATTTATAGGAGAATCGAAGGGGTACTGTTTGATCACGGATACACAGTAAGGTCACGGGCACAATTCTGACGAATTCAAGAAAATTTTCAAAGTTTTACTAATCAAACACTATGCAGACACTATGCAAATACTATACATAATAAAATATAATATATTCTATTCTTCATATAAAACAAAACTTATTATATATTATATATAATAAAAACATCACCATCACCACAAAATTTCCACCACCACCCGTGACCATTTTAATCCCCCCCCCCCGGATTCTCATTTTTCAACATACGTGGGCCCCACATATGGCCCCCACCTATTATATTATATATATATATATATATATATATATATATACCGAATAACTTTCTATCGATTATTTTGAAAAATAGGTAAATGGGAGTCCAGATAATACGCCAAAATTTACAACAAATACTTTATAAAATCCCCTCAATATTTTTAACAATATTTATCATCATTATTATAATTCGCAATATTTAACAAACAGATCGTTCCCAAGAAAGAGGGGGATTTCTGATAAAGATTTTTTCCTATTGGCGCGCAATTAGGTGACCAAACATCTCCTCGACAGAACTTTCTATACATCGTTAATATTACAAATAATAATATGAATAACTTTATCGTCTCAATTATTGATTTAATAATATATAAAATATTGACAATAATTAAATTAAATAACGTGAGATACTATGCAACAATTACTGTTATAATAATTGAATAAAACTGAGTGACTTCTCACGTAAGTATCAATAATCAATACCGTGTGCTAATATGCAACCACGCGTATTACTGTACTTTTATCACTGGGTATTTCAACAGCTAACGATAAAATTTCTGCCGTTATTTTTATAAAAAGATATTTATATTATTTTCTAACACCGACAATAATTTCGTTGTGGGGTCCACCAATGATTGTGCTGTCGTACGAATATTTTCTGTTAAAATAAATATTCCCCGACCAATAGAATATTTTATAACAACTTGCATACTTTGCAAAAGTTATAAATATTACTCAAAATCGCACCATAATATTAAAAATAATATTTCGAGAAAAACTTAATCTTTATGAATATTGGGGTCTTACAACCTCTTCTTCTTATGAAATTTCGTCCTGAAAATTAGGGTACGTACCTGGTATGTTGAAGAGGTGAGGATACTTTGATTTCATTTCATATTCCAACTCTCAGGTCATTTCCTCAACATCGTGGTTTCTCAAAAAAGCTTTGACTTGAGGTATAACCTTGGAGCGTAGAATATGCTCCTTCTTATCCAAGATTTTAACTGATACCTCTTCATACGTTAAATCTTCTGCTATTTCGTCTTGTTCTAACTCAATAATATGGTTTGGGTCTTCCACATATTTACGTAACATGGATATGTGAAAAATATTATGAACACGAGACATACTTGACGGTAAGGTGAGTCTATAATCCACAGTTCCTACTCGATCGAGGATTTTAAATGGGCCAATGAATCGAGGATTGAACTTTTCTCTCTTTCCAAATCTCTTTACTCCCTTCTATGGAGCAACACGTAACAATACATTTTCTCCAACATTAAATTCCACGTCCTTTCGATGAAGATCAGCATAACTCTTTTGTCGATCTTGTGAGGTTTTTATATGTTGCCTGATCATTTGAATCTTTTTCGTTATCATGCGTACCAATTTCGGTCCCAACAATGTTGCTTCACCCATCTCATCCCAACATACTGGAGAACGACACTTGCGTCTATACAACGCCTCAAATGGAGCCATGTTGATGCTTGCTTGATAACTATTGTTGTAGAAAAATTCCACCAATGGTAAGAACTTGTCCCAACTTCCTTTGAAGTCAAGGACACAGAGTCTTAATAGATCTTCAAGGGTTTGAATAGTCCTCTCTGATTGTCCGTCCGTTTGAGGATGATATGCCGAACTAAATCGTAAATCCGTGCCCATAGTTTTTTGTAAACTAACCCAAAATCGTGAAGTGAATCTTGGGTCTCGATCAAAAATTATGGATACTGACATACCATGCAGTCTTACAATATCATTTATGTATATACAAGCAAGACGTTCAAGTGAATAAATTTCTCATACAGGTAAGAAATGAGCAGACTTGGTCAATCTATCGACAATGACCCAAATTGCATCTATGCCTTGAGAAACTTTGGGAAGACCAGTAACGAAATCCATGGTAATGTGCTCCCACTTCCATTCTAAAATTTTAAGTGATTGCAATGGACCTTTTGGCACTTGATGCTCCGCCTTGACACGTTGACAAGTTAAACACCTTGAGATAAACTCCGTGATCTCTCTTTTCATATTTCCCCACCAAAATATATGTCGAAGATCACGATACATCTTGGTACTTCCGGGATGGATTGCAAACGGTGTGTTGTGTGCCTCCATCATGATTTTATACTTCAAATCAGAATTATTTGGAACACAAAGTTTGGGAATAGCACCTTCTTGCACTTTCTTCTTCATACGCATCAGCTCTAGGTCTGAAGCTTGAGCAGCTATAACTTTATCGATTAAAGTCAGTTCTACTCATATATTTACCATCATCACGTGGGTCCCTGAAGCCTTTAACTCTACCTCCATCCTTTACAAGTCATACAAAATGGACCTTTGCGTTGACAATATCGTACTCGTACTCGCATATGATCTTCTACTCAATGCGTCAGCTACTACGTTCGCTTTTCCAGGATGGTATTGAATGGTATGAACATAATCTTTCAACAGCTCGAGCCAACGTCATTGCCGCATGTTGAGTTCCTTTTGGGTGAATAAATATTTGAGGCTTTTATGATCCGTATAGATCTCCACTTTCTCCCCATAAAGATAATGTCTCCAAATCTTTAGCGCAAAAACGACTGCTGCCAACTCTAGATCATGAGTAGGATAATTCCTCTCATATTCTTTGAGTTGTCATGAGGCATAGGCTATGACTTTTCCATGTTGCTTGAGAACACATCCTAACCCTCTGCCTGAAGCATCGCTGTAGATGACAAATCCCTCCAAACAAGATGATATTGTCAGAACAGGTGCTAAAATGAGTCTCCTTTTGAGTTCTTGAAAACTCTTCTCACATTCCTCGCTCCAACCGAATTTTGTATCTTTGCGAGTCAGCTGAGTTAATAGAGTAGCGATTCGAGAAAACCCTTCTACGAATCTCCGATAATAACCAGCTAAGCTGAGAAAGCTACGTACTTCGGTCACTGACTTAGGTTGCTCCTAGCTTTGTATTGCTTCAATCTTCGCTGGGTCAATAGATTTTCCGTGATTTGATATCACGTACCCAAGGAATGCTACTTCCTCATGCTAGAACTCGCATTTCTTCAACTTGGCATATAACTTGTTCTCGCGAAGCTTTTGGAGTATCAGCCTCAAGTGTTGCTCATGATCTTCACGGCTTTTGAAATATATGAGAATGTCATCAATAAAGACAACCACAAAATAATCTAAATATTCTTTGAATACTCGGTTCATCATATCCATGAAGGCAGCAGGAGCATTAGTCAATCCAAAAGACATGACTAGGAATTCGTAATGTCCATACCGAGTTCTGAAAGCAGTCTTTGAAATGTCATCAGTTTTAATCTTTAACTGATGATATCCGGAACGAAGATCAATCTTTAAAAAGAATTTGGCGCCTTACAATTGGTCAAACA
Organism: Panax notoginseng; assembly: GCA_016801055.1. Classification (NCBI taxonomy): domain Eukaryota; kingdom Viridiplantae; phylum Streptophyta; class Magnoliopsida; order Apiales; family Araliaceae; genus Panax; species Panax notoginseng. The sequence continues at coordinate 51,201,355 of CM029022.1, forward strand.
GGTCATCAATGTGTGGCAATGGGTACTTATTTTTGATGGTGACATGATTCAACTCCCGATAATCAATACAAAGTCGCATACTTCCATCTTTCTTCTTCACGAATAGAATAGGAGCACCCCAAGGAGACGTACTAGGACGAATTAAACCGATGTCTAACAATTCCTGCAGTTGGGTCTTTAACTCCTGAAGTTCAATAGGAGTCATTCGATATGGGCTTTGGAAATGGGTTTTGTACCGGGTTCAAGGTCGATACAAAATTTGATTTCACGCTCCGGGGGTAGGCCAGGAAGTTCTTCAGGGAATACGTCAGGAAATTTATTAACAATAGAAATATCATTCAAATCTGACGTATTTTTGTTTAAATTCGTGACATAGGTTAAGAAAGCTTGACATCTATTTTTCAATAAACGAATAGCTTTATGGCTTGATATGACAGTGATTGACTTTAGTGGTTTGGTCGCTTGAATTCGCATAATAGGTTGGTTAGGAATATGAAAGCTAACAACCTTATAAAAATAATCAATTTTAGCATGATGAGTAGTTAACCAATCAATCCCTAGAATCACGTCAAATGCAAGTATTTTCAAAGAAATAAGATCGACAGGTAATGTGCGGGTACTGATTTGAATCAAATAAGACTTATAAACAGTGGATGTAATGAAGGTTTCTCCCAATGGAGTTTCAACAGATAAGTCAAAGTCTAATTTCTCCAGAGTTAAATTTAAACGTTGAGCGCAAGTAGGAGAAATAAAAGAATGGGTAGAACCGGTATCAAATAAGGTATAGACTTCGCTAGAATTTATGATTAGCTTACCCGTGATCACCTCGTTCGAGTTTCTCACTTTTTGGGAGGTCACGATAAATGCTCTCCCTTGAACTACTGGTTTTGACTTGTTTGGGACGACAGTTGGTGTCACCATCCCAACTGGACTTTGCTTTAATGCACGATAAAATCGAGCCAGGCGACCTTCTTTTCCATAATTGTAACACGTTTTGGACTGCTACGTGCAATTTGAACGGATGTGTCCCTCCCCTCGGCATTTAAAGCATATGATAGGTGGTCGTTCCCCTTCCTTAACAACGGGTGCTGGTGCTAACGTCTTTCCATCATTATTAAATCTCCTTTTCTTGAAATGTCCACTTTTATTATCTTGGCCATGATTACCACCGAAGTGGTTACCATTTCGGCATGTTCATTTCATCCACGTTTGTTGTCACTGTTTCGATGACTGCTACCACTGGTATTATCATTTTGTCGATTGCTCTCTCTTAGTTGTGTTGACTCATTATCGCGTTCCAATAACTGAGCCCTATTTACAACATCTGAATACAAACACAGTTTGTGATAAATTAGGTATTGACGTATCTCGGGTTTCAAACCTCTTAGAAATATCCGCGTCTTTCTTTTCTCATTATCAATCAAGTGGGACGCAAACCGAGACAACTCAACAAACTTAGCTTCGTACTGCGACACGATCATATTGTTTTGCTCCAGCTTGATGAACTCTACCTCCTTCAGGTGACGAATACTTTCGGGAAAGTACTTGTCGCTGAACAGTTCTTGAAACTTCTCCTAAGACATCTTTAGTGTGGCAGGTTGAGTACGCTTTATAGATTTCCACCAGTAATCTGCCTCTCCTCGCAACATGAAGGTGGCAAAGGGAACCATTTGCTCCTCGGAGCATCCCAAGACATCAAATATCTTGGTGATCTGCTTTATCCACGTCTTCGCCTTAAGTGGTTTTGGCTCTCCCAAAAACTCCGGTGGTCCCAACTCCTTGAACTGCTTGGCGGTGACCATCCGAGAGTTGCCAGTGTTTTCACCTGTATTTTGAACAGAAGTCTTTCTCGCCTGATGTTGCATGAATTGCATAAAACCTCTGAACATCCCATCGTTCATTATTTGGTCAGTGTTGTTATTTTCCTGAGGATTATTGCCTTCCTGATGCACATTATCCTGGGTATTGATCGTTGGTGACTCAACGGTCTCATGTGCTCCATTGCTTATCTCAACATTCTCGGATGTCATTTTTAAACTCTGCCACAAAACAAGGGTTAATTGACATGCCACATATTATCTCTATATTCTGACCGACCAATTAAATAACAAATAAACTTAAGTAGGTCATACTAGCGAAGGATTTCTCCGTCTTTCCCCCCTAGTTCTAGTCTCATATCTTAGTCAGAGATCATATCCCTAAGCTTTAATACCAACTGTGATTCCCCCAAAATAGGTATACATCACCTATTTTGAGTCGCTAAATACATGGTACAGAATTCAAATACAAACTTAATTATACAACTATCGTGTAAAATACGACAAAACATAGCTGAGAGTTTTGACACGAATATTGTCTCATAGACAATATCCAAACTCAAATTCAATCCTCAATACATTTATTATCACACTAAATAGTGAGGACTACTAAAACAACCATCTCGGACTGTCACTCCATTCCCCGACTAGTCCCGGCTACGTTCTCATTTCCTGAAGAGAACAATGAAAGCAAAAGGGTGAGCTCAACTAGCCCAGTAAGAAATATTATGACTAAGATAATGTAGAATAAATTATCGTTAGCCTTCAACAGTGTTAAACTGATAAAATATAATAAACATCAAGCTTAACTGCAGTGGAATAAGCAATCCATTAGAAGAGTCAAGCAGAGCATGATATCTACTATCTTCTATGATTTAAGAGTTTATCATCAATTTTATCGCTGAGACTTAGCTTAATAAATAATCTACATCATCGAATCATCCCTACATTACTGGACAAGAATATTCATTAGTATCACGTTCATAAATTATCCATGCACTACGGGCCAAGAATATTCATGTAATCATCAATTGTCATGATCATGCCAACAACTGTCCATTAATGAACTACGGGTCAAAGAGGACTTTTATCACATCATTTGTAATATTACGATCATGATTATACCGAATAATTCCTGGTCATAATCATACCAATCAACAGTTCATCTATGCACGTAAGCCAAAGATGACTTTCATCACAATATAAGCATGAGGATGATGACAATGATATAAGAATTCAATTAAAAGAAGCAAAGTATAAATTTTTAAAGATTTATAATTAAATTTATCCAGAATTCTAAAATGTCCAAATTGTCAACATGATACTGCTTTGTGGAGTAAAATTCAAAAATAATATTGTATCAAAAATGATTTGGACCGAAAAAAATCAATTTTTATCATGAATAGTACTCCGGGTATATAGTACTCGAGTGAATAGTACCCCGTAAATAGTAATTCAGGAATAGTACACCTGTACGAAAAGCTTAAAATTTATCAAGAATGCTCAGAATAATATTTTCATGAAAAGGTACTGGATGAAGCGCAAATTTAAAGGATATTCTACTAATTTCATGGAGTATAGAAGCCAAAATTTTAACAAAATGAGTATAAAATTCGAAATTTGAAACGAAATAATATTACTTACATACTACAGAGTATGTAAGAAAATATTTTTTAAGAGTATTGAACAAAAATAATATCCCTTACCTTAAAAAGAAGAGTATTCTGACTGTTATAGCGGGAATATTCTTAAAAAAACTTGAACTGTTTTCTACGCTCAAAGCTTCCTTAAACTCTAAAGAAATACACTCAATATTATAGAATAAGAATTCTCTGATTCTGGTGTGATTTTCAATTCTAACTAAACATCATATTTATAGGAGAATGGAAGGGGTACTGTTTGATCACGGATACACAGTAAGGTCACGGGCACAATTCTGACGAATTCACGAGAATTTTCAAAGTTTTACTATGCAGACACTATGCAAATTCTATGCATAATAAAATATAATATATTCTATCATTCATATAAAACAAAACTTATTATATATTATATATAATAAAAACATCACCATCACCACAAAATTTCTACCACCACCCATGACCATTTTAATTTCCCCCTAGATTTTCATTTTTCAACATACATGGGCCCCACATGTGGCCCCCGCCTATTATACGTCAAAATTTATAACAAATACTTTATAAAATCCCCTCAATATTTTTAACAACATTTATCATCATTATTATAATTCGCAATATTTAACAACCAGATCGTTCCCAGAAAAAACGGAGCTTTCCGATAATGATTTATCCCTATTGGCGCACAATTATGTGACCAAACTTCTCCTCGACAGAACTTTATAGACATCGTCAATATTACAAATAATAATATGAATAACTTTTTCTTCTCAATTATTAATTTAATAATATATAAAATATTGACAATAATTAAATCAAATAACGTGAGATACTATGCAACAATTACTGTAGCAATAATTAAATAAAATTGAGTGACTTCTCACGTAAGCATCAATAATCAATACCATCTGCTACTATGTAACCACACGTATTATTGTACTTTTATCACTGAGTATTTCAACAATTAACGGTAAAACTTTCGCCGTTATTTTCATAAAAAGATATTTCTGTCATTTTCTAACTCCGACAATAATTCTGTTGTGGAGTCCACCAATGATTGTGTTGTCGTACGAATATTTTTTGTTAAAACGAATATTCTCCGACCAATTGAATATTTTATAACAACTTGCATACTTTATAAAATTTATAAATATTACTCACAACTATAACATTATATCAAAACCACACCGTAATATTAAAAATGATATTTCTAGAAAAAATTAATCTTTATTTATGAAAATTGGGGTCTTACAGTAACCCCGAAACAAAAAGGTAAAAATTTCATAAGAAAAAGTCATACTTCGTGAATAGTACTCGTGAATAGTACCGTATTCGTGAATAGTGTCGTGTACGTGAATAGTAATCTTGACATGAAAAGGTAAAATTTTCATAATAAAATTCATACCAATATTTCGGTATAATTATATTGAAAGAATAACATCATTTACAAAATAATAACATCCCTTACCTCAAAAGAATAGTACTTCTGACTAGAATATCAGATATAATGCTGAAAAAAACTTGCACCGTATAGTAATACTCAAACTATCTAAATACTCACAAAAATACGCTCGATATTATAGAGAGAGAAAACTTTAGATTCTGGTGTGATTTTCAATTCTAACCTAAGCACTCTATTTATAGAAAAATACTTAGAACACCAAAGTAGAAAATCTAATAAAATATTAATATTTTCAAAAAAATTCCTACGCACACCACATCATCATTTCAGCACTCCACAAGTGGGGCCCACCTCACAAAAAATGTTTTTCTTAAAAAAAATATTTTTAACTCCAAAAATTAATTATTCTGGAATTTCAATAATTCATAATAAATAGACCTTTTATCAGAAAAATTCAAATCTTATGTCTATTTCATAGAAAATTTAATTCTCTACAACTTTGTAGAATAAAGTTTTTTCAAATTCTAAACAGAATATGACCGAAATCCATATACGGATGATTTTTAACACCTCTATTCTAACAAAATATTGATAAAATATCTCAGCATTAATCCCTTCATTTATCCACATAAAATAAATATTTTCTTATTATTTTTATCAATAATTAATTATTCACAAATAGTATTATAGAATCACAATAATGATAACCAGGTCGTTCCCAAGAAAGAGGGGGCTTTCCGATAAGGATTTCTCCTTATTGGCGCGCAATTAGGTGATCAAACCCTTTTTTCTAGACAGAAATTCCTTAAACATTGTCAATAATGTTATCTAATAATATTATTCAAATAATATGAATTATTGATCTGATAATGGGAAATACTGTGCAGTGACAATTATTGAAACAATAATAATATAAAATATCAACGTAGCAATTATTGAATCAATAAAATAAAATATTGAACAGTAATTACTGTAACAATTATTGAGTAGTGCTTTCTTACGTAAGAATCAATAATTAGAATTATTGTGCAACACCGCGTATTACTGTATTTTAACCACCGGGTATTCCAACAGTGTTAACAGCAACAACTACGCCGTTATTTATAAAAAACTCAAACTTGTCATTTTCTTCATCCAACAATATTCCGTTATGAGGACCACAAATGGCTGCGCCATCGTACGAATATTCCCCGACAGCAAGAATATTTTACGACCAAACAAATATTTCTCGACAAAAATAAATATTTTATAACCACTTGCTTATTTAAAATATTTATGAATTTTACCCATAACTAACCACATTAATCAAATCAACTCCTTACTATTTCAAAATAATAAATAGAAGAAATTCAATTTTATTTATAAAAAGTTGGGGTCTTACATTTGGCTTTGAATTTTTCTTTGTGAAAGATTATCGGGTTTACTGGTTCTCTAGTGAACGTGATGTCTTGAATTGTCTAACCATTTTTGTAAATAGAGACAATAGTAATTCACACAGAATTTTTCCAGACATTATTTGATTATCATGATTTTGTTTATTTCGGCCCCAAAAATTCTTGGATTTATGAGTGCTTTAGAGAAGTATAGTCTTATCCTTCTCATAGAATTGGCCTAGTTCACACTCACATAGGTGATTCTTAATAAAAGTACCCTGTCATATCCCACTTGTTTATCAAGATTTAAAATCATTAAAAGCATAGCTTATCCTAAAACCACTGCAGGTATTACTATCTCTTATCATAGGAATGAGCAGAAGAAATTAATTTCTTTATAATGATTTGGTTGAATCGTTCACAATTTAGTTGTCCCTTTGAACCTAGATCTTGGGATCTCCAGTCAACTAGGTTGGGTTTCCATCATGATGATCCTTATTTATAGGCTTTAAACCAATTCCCCTCGAAGTTATTTTTACTTGCTCTCTAGTCAAACCTTTAGTTAACGGATCCGTTATATTTTCTTTAGACTTTATGTACTCAATAGATATAATGACATTAGAGAACAATTATTTTATGGTATTGTGTCTACGATGAATATGTTAGGCTTACCATTATACATGTGACTAAAGAGACCTTCCAATTGTTGATTGACAATCACAATGGATATAAATTGGCGGCACAGGTTTAGGCCACATATGAATATCTTCTAAAAAGTGACGAAGCCACTCAGCTTCTTCTCCAGCTTTATCTAATGCAATAAACTCATATTCCATCATTGATCAAGCAATGCATGTTTTTTTAGAAGATTTCCATGATACTGCTCCTCCACCTAGTGTAAACATAAAACCACTTGCGGATTTAGAGTCTTTTGTATCCGATATCCAGTTCACATCACAGTATCGTTCGAGTACTGTTGGATATCTTGAGTAGTGCAATCCAAAGTTTTGAGTGTATTTTAAATACCTTAAAACTCTTATCGCTTTCCAGTGATCTTGTCCTGGATTGCTTATAAATCTACTCAATTTGCTGACAGCTTGTGCTATGTCAGGACGTGTACAAATTGTTAGTTCTCGGCGGCACACAATAGATCTAGAAGGGGGGTTGAATAGATCCTTTAAAACTTTATTTTCTTTTATCTTTTTAAGTGATTAACAGATAATGGATAAATGAATCAATTCATGCACAGCGGTATAGATTAAGATTCCCTTCAAGAATATAACTTTAAACACAGTTCTAAGGTTAGATTAGTTGTAAATAGATATAATAGTTATAGGACAGAATATTAATGACATAAAGTAAATGACACCAATGGTTTTAAATGGTTCAGAGACTGAATGTTCCTAATTCACTCTTCTGCTTCAATAAGCAGGGATTCCACTAAGGATTTGATCAACTTTGAATCACTGAGATTCCTTCAAGACCAACAGCCTTGGAACTCTAGTTTATTGAGAACTCTTCAAGACCAGCAGTCTTGGAAATTGTAGACCAAGCCCGGCAGACTTAGAATCTCTTGTACCCTCTAGTACTAAGTAAGCCCAGCAGACTTGACTTTAGTTTAGTCACTAAGACAAGGACCCTACAGGCCCTGGCTGCTTGACTATTTGTTTGTTGTTTGTTGTTATTGAGCTGCTAAGATGGCATTCAGCTTGTTCATCTTCTGGTACTTAGCAGCTTCTTGTGATCATTGGGCATTTAGCATTGTTGTTTGATCACATCTAATGGACTGCTAAGATGTGCGTTCATCTTGACATCTTGTTGGTACTTAGTAGTCTAACTCATCCTTTAGTGATGTTGTTCTTTGTTGTTGATGCTTGTCTTCATCTGATATTTAGTATTGCACACCATCACCGTTAAAGTACTGCTAAGTCTTTATATATCAGCTTGACTTCTTTGGGTACTTAGCAGTCTTTGAACACTGGTTGTCATGTGCACAGATTCAGTTCTGTATCTTCTTCTCTTCAACTCGGTGTGTTCATGGTGAGACGTAGTGTGGCTCAAGTATTCTGCTTTCTGATCTATCACTCAAGTTGTTGTCTTCTTGGCCTTCCGGCTCTCAGTACAGATGCCACTTTGTTGTCATACTTCTTTGTATAGAGTGAAGCTTTTTCATTGTTGAATTCTCATTAGTTGTGCTTCACTCTTATGTGGTGGTCTCACTCTCACGGAGACATTTTCTCTGTTAAGATCTATATGACTTGCATCGTCTCAAGTTAACAACTCTATTTTCTTTGAAGCTTCAGCTCTTTATAGAATCATCTATTATCTTCTCGTTAGAACATAGTCGTTGGGAGTTTTCCATTGAAGAGCTTTCTTTTGAGCGTTTAATGCTTTAGATATTCTGAAATTTATGATGTAGACATACTAGGTTGATGTGATAACTCCTTTCTGACTTGCCTGACACATCAGTCTGCTTTATCACCTAACACTTCTGAAACGTCACTCTCAACAGACTAGTAGGTAGTCACCTTTTTCTTTTTTTTCCTCTATTTACATCAAGGATGTTTGAAGAGTATATCGGGATCTTCAATGCACAACGTTCGAATATCAGTCTTCTTTGTTTATACATTCTCACTCATCAAATAAATGCCCTATACGATTCTGATGTTGACCTTTATGAGCTCTATGATTACTTGGTCGTAGCTTGTCGGTGGAAATCGTAGGGTGACTTGACCTTGACATCTCTTATGATTCTGAGAGTGTTCAATATTATACCATCTTGTACTTAGCTCTTGCAGTTTCGTCTACGATCATGCTTGGTTTGTCTTGCTTCAGGAACTAGTGAGTTGATTGACTGCTTTGACACTTTGGTTTGTATATCCCCTTGATTAGTCATGCTCAGCTTCCTTAACTTTCAGCCTTGTGATCCCTTGATCATACTTAATGGTGAGGCTGAGTATTGAGATCCTCTTCGTCTGTCCTCTGTAGGTGCTTCATTAGACTCTGCTGGTAATTTATAGACTCTATGATCGTTGTAGCCTACACAACGATCGTTGTCTTCTTATGAGAGTTAAGTTCTTAGGTTGTGCTACTTAGTTATAGTTAAGAATACGTTCGAAAGAACTGGGTAGCAGAGCAATCTTTTCTTTCTTGATCGTAGAGTATTGGACGTTGAGTGTTCTTGAGCTTTAGGTTTGAATCTCTGTCTGATTTGCTTGTGATGGAGCTTTTGAAGTTTTTTCGTTATCTGTTGTAGCATTTAATGCATCAGACATTTTTGAGCGCTAATGTTGACTTTGTGGAAATCTGTTGTTTAGCCGTCTAGCCCACTGACACAGTAGACTGCTATCTCACCTAACACCTGAAAAGGTGTTTTTAGCAGGTATGCAGTCCTTTTCTTAGCTTCTTCTATACATACTAAGGGTGAGTGTTGGATCATTGGGATTCCTAAAATGTCAACGACTATAAGCGATTCTTCACTTGATATACTACATCCTTCAGTAAATGGACGAGGCTCTGTGCTTCTGATGCTGACTATAGAGAGACACCACGATCGTTGTGTCTTGACATGCTCGTGCTTGATTCAGCCTTGATCAATAAGAACACTACGATTTCTCTTAAGCTCTGATAGACTACGATCTATACTTGCTTGTTTTGTAGACTCCACGATTCTGAGAACTGACTGCGATTCTTGAATTGGTTCGGTAGGCGCTCGGACTATTTTCAGGATTCTAAGTGTGGCTTCCAAGACAGACTACGATTCTGTAGCAACTTCTTCGATACTCCATAATTCTACAAACTCTCAACTGGCTCGACAGACTACGATTCTATTAAGGCCTGTCTAATACATCTCAAAATAGATCAACCTAACAAGTTTGATCTTTCTATTCATAGTCCTTGTACATCATGATCTTTTAAATGACTTTTACAAAACTATTCATTCATATTGGATCAACCTAACATATTTAATCATTTCAATCTAAGTCCTTGTCTATATTGTCTATCATCTATTAAGGACTTTACAGCTTTTATCAATGCAGACATATTTGCATAATCATTCATTAACTTCATCATCTTCATCAACAAATTATATGAATAAAGGAATAACATTCACATACATATCCTGTGACGCCCCCAAAATAGGTATACAACACCCATTCTGAGTCGCCAAATACATGGTACAAAAAAACATACTACAACTTCAATAATACAATTGTCGTGCAAAATACGACAACACATACTGTGAGTTTAAATACAAATATTGTCTACTAGACAATATCCATACTCAAATAAGTCCTCATTACAATTATTCAAATATTATTTTACAGAAATAGTGAGGACTGCTAAAACATCTTTCTAGAACCATCACTCCATACCCCGACTAGATCCTGCTATGTTCTCACCTCCTGAGAAGAAAAATGGAACAAAAAGGAAAAGGGTGAGCTCAACTAGCCCAGTAAAGAATATTATGACTAAGATAATATACAACAAATTATCATTAGTATTTAACAGAGAAAAATCTGATAGAATATAATCGACAACAAGTTTTAGATCAACAACTGCAGCAGAAATAACAAACCATTAGAAGAGTCAAGTAGAGAATGAATTCTACTATCTTCTAAGATTTAAAAGTCCATCATCAATATTTTATCCCTGTAACATCAATTAATAATCATCTTTAATCAAATATTCATCTTTGCACTACAGGTCAAAGATATTCATTTGTATCACCAGTCAGTCATGTTCATCTCAATACCTATTCATCTTTGCACTACAGGCCAAAGATATTCATCAGGTAATCATACATCTTTGCACTACAGGCCAAAGATATTCAGTAATATCATCATTTAGGACTGAGGATGATGAAAAATATCTTAAAAAAAACGAATCCAGTGAGACAGAAGGACAAATAGTAGGAATTTGTATAACAGTTTATCCAAGATCAATAATACTTCATAATAATCAATTGTGAAGCAGAATTTAAAAATAAATATCAAAATATGGATACAATCAAAGATACTAACCATAATAGACATTTTGGACAAAAAGGGAAAATTTATTTTTCGGTAAATAGTGCCGTATACGTGAATAGTGTCGTATACGTGAATAGTAACCCCGACACAAAAAGTTTCAAATTTGATAAAAAAAACTTATATCAATATTTCAGCATAATGATATTGAAGAAAATAATATCATTTAAGAAGAAAATAATATCCCTTACCTCAAAATATCAGTACTTCTGATCGAAATATCGGTATAAGGCTGAAGAAAACTTGTACTGATGAATAGAAACTCACAAAGTATCTAAATACTCCCAAAATATACTCAATAATCTAGAGAGAGAAAAAGAGAAAACTTGTTTCTGGTGTGATTTTTAATTCTAACTTAGCCCTCTATTTATAGGAAAATGTTAGCACGCCGAATCAGACTTAACCTGCAACCTGATGGCTTTACCTGCTACTATTCTCACCCACCACATTTGAATAAAAATCTCAGCACATTTTCACCAACCAAAAGTGGGACCCACTAATTCTAGAATTTTCCACTAAAATGACCAAACCTTTCCTTAGACAGAACTTTTTAGACATTGCCAATAATGCTATCTAATAATATTATTCAAATAATATGAATTATTGATCTGATAATGAGAAATACTGTGCAGTGACAATTATTGACACAACAATAATATAAAATATCAATGCAGCAATTATTGAATCAATAAAATAAAATATTAAACAGTAACTACTGTAACAATTATTGAGTAGTGTCTTCCTTCGTAAGAATCAATAATTCAAAAATACTGTGCAATCCGTGTGCTACTGTATTTTAACCACCAGGTATTCCAACAGTATTAACGGTAACAACTACGCCGTTAATTATAAACAACTTATACTTGTCATTTTCTTCATCCAATCGCTTTCTGTTATGGGGCCCACACAAGGCTGCGCCGTCGTACGAATATTTCCTGACAGCAAGAATATTCCACGACCAAATGAATATTCACCGACCAAAAATGAATATTTTATAACCACTTGCTTATTTGAAATATTTGCGCATTTTACCCATAACTAACCACATTAATCAAATCAACCCATTCTATTTCAAAATAATAAATAGAGGAAATTTAATTTCATTTATTAATAAGTTGGGGTCTTACAACCTCCCCTCCTTATGAAATTTCGTCCTCGAAATTGACGTACGTACCTGGTGTTTCGAAAAGGTGAGGATACCTCGCTTTCATTTCTGATTCCAACTCCCAGGTCATTTCTTCAATAGCATGGTTTCTCCACAAAACCTTAACTTGTGGTATAACCTACGTGCGTAGAACATGCTCTTTCCTATCCAAGATCTTAACAGGTACCTCCTCGTACGTTAAATCTTCGGCTATCTCATTTGGTTCTAACTCAATTATGTGGTTCGGGTCTTTCACATATTTACGAAGCACAGATATGTGAAAAACATTATGAACACGAGACATGCTTGGAGGTAATGCGAGTCGATATGCCACATTTCCTATTCAGTCAAGAATTTCAAATGGACCAACAAATCGTCGATTGAGCTTTTCTCTCTTCCCAAATCTTGTAACTCCTTTCCATGGTGCTACACGTAACAATACATGATCCCCAATACTAAATTCTACATCCTTTCGATGAAGATCCGCATAACTCTTTTGTCGATCCTGTGACGTTTGTATACGTTGTCGAATCGTTTGGATCTTCTCTGTAGTTATGCGTACCAATTCTGGTCCCAACAACGTTGCTTCACCCACCTCGTCCCAGCATACTGGAGAACGACACTTTCGTCCATACAAGGCTTCAAATGGAGCCATACCTATACTTGTCTGATAACTATTGTTGTAGGAGAATTCCACCAGTGGCAAGTACTTATCCCAACTTCCTTTGAAATCTAGAACACAAAGTCTTAATAGATCTTCAAGGGTTTGAATAGTCCTCTCTGATTGCCCGTCCGTTTGAGGATGGTATGTTGAACAAAATCGTAAATTTGTGCCCATAGCTTTCTGCAAGCTAACCCAAAATCGTGAAGTGAATCTTGGGTCACGATCCGAAACTATGGATACTGGCATGCCATGCAATCTCACAATCTCATTCACGTACATACTAGCAAGACGTTCAAGGGAATAAGTCTCACGTATAGGTAAGAAATGGGCAGACTTGGTTAATCTATCAACAATGACCCAAATCGCATCTATGCCTTGAGACACCTTGGGAAGACCCGTAACAAAATCCATAGTAATGTGTTCCCACTTCTATTTCAGAATCTCAAGTGGTTGCAATGAACCCTTTGGCACTTGATGCTCCGCCTTTACACGTTGACAAGTTAAACACCTCGAGATAAACTCCGCAATCTCTCTTTTCATATTGCTCCACCAAAATGTATGTCGAAGATCATGATACATTTTGGTACTCCCAGGATGGATTACAAACGGTGTGTTGTGTGCCTCCATCATGATTCTATGCTTCAAGTTAAAATCGTTAGGAACACAAAGTCTAGAGTTGACTCGAAGTATTCCTTCTTCATCGATTCTTGCTTCTGGAATAGCACATTCTTGCACTTTCTTCTTCATACGCATCAGCTCCATGTCCGTAGCTTGAGCAGCTTTAACTTTATTAATTAAAGTCGATTCTACTCGTATATTTGATATCATCATGTGGGTACTTGGAGCCTTCATCTCTATCTTCATCCTTTGTAAATCATACAAAATGGGCATTTGTGTTAACACCATTGCACTCGTACCCGCGTATGATCTTTTACTCAATGCGTCAGCTACTACGTTCGCTTTTCCTGGATGATATTGGATGGTATGATCGTTATCTTTCAACAGCTCAAGCCAACGTCATTGCCGCATGTTGAGTTCCTTTTGGGTGAAGAAATATTTGAGTCTTTTATGATCCGTATAGATCTCAACTTTCTCCCCATACAGGTAGTGTCTCTAAATCTTCAACGCGAAAACGACTGCTGCCAACTCCAAATCATGAGTAGGATAATTCCTCTCATATTCTTTGAGTTGTCGAGAGGCATAGGCTATGACTTTCCCATGTTGCATGAGAACACATCCTAACCCTTTGCCTGAAGCATCGTTGTAGATAACAAATCCATCCGAACCAGATGGTATTGTCAGAATAGGTGCCGAAATGAGTCTCCTCTTGAGTTCTTGAAAACTCTTCTCACAATCATCGCTCCAACCGAATTTTTTATCCTTCCGAGTCAGCTGAGTTAATGGAGTAGCGATTCTAGAAAATCCTTCCACGAATCTCCGATAATACCCAGTTAAGCCCAGAAAGCTACGTACTTCGGTCACCGACTTTGGTTGCTCCCAACTTTGTATGGCTTCAATCTTCGCCGGATCGACAGATACTCCATGTTTTGACACCACGTGCCCAAGGAATGCTACTTCCTAAAGCCAGAACTCGCATTTCTTTAATTTGGCATATAGCTTGTTTTCACGAAGTCTTTGCAGTACCAGCTTCAAATGGCAATCATGATCTTCACAGCTTTTGGAATAGATGAGGATGTCATCAATAAAGACAACAAAGAACTGATCTAAATATTATTTGAATACACGGTTCATCATATCCATGAAGGCAGCAGGAGCATTAGTCAATCCAAAAGACATGACTAAGAATTCATAATGCCCGTACCGAGTTCTGAAGGCAGTCTTTGGAATATCCTCAGTTTTAATCTTCAGCTGATGATATCCAGAACGAAGATCGATCTTTGAAAAGAATTGTGCTCCTTGCAACTGGTCAAACAGGTCATCAATGCGAGGTAGCGGATACATATTCTTGATAGTGACATGATTCAATTCTCGGTAGTCGATACAAAGTCGCATACTCCCGTCTTTCTTCTTTACGAATAACACAGGAGCACCTCAAGGAGATGTACTAGGACGAATAAAACCGATGTCCAATAACTCATGTAGTTGAACCTTTAACTCCTGAAGTTCAATAGGAGCCATTCGATATGGAGTTTTAGAAATGGGCTTTGTACCAGGTTCAAGGTTAATAAAGAATTCAACTTCACGTTCTGGGGGTAGACCGGGAAGTTCTTCAGGAAATATGTCAGGAAATTCACTAACAACAGAAATATTATTCAAATCTGACGTGTTTTTGTTCATGTCCATAACATGGGCTATGAAAGCTTGACATCCGTTTTTTTAATAAACGAATGGTTTTATGGCTTGATATGACAGCGATTGATTTTATTGGTTTGGTTAGGAATATGAAAACTAACAACCTTACGAAAACAATCAATTTTGGCATGATGAGTAGTTAACCAATCAATTCCTAAAATTACATCAAAAGCAAGTATCTTTAAAGAGATAAGGTCAACAGGTAATGTGATTGTGCCAACTTGGATTAATCAAGATTTATAAACTGTAGATGCAATGAAAGTTTCTCTTAACGGAGTCTCCACAGATAGGTCAAAGTCTAATTTCTCCGGAGTCAAGTTTAAACGTTTAGCACAAGCAGGAGAGATAAAAGAATGGGTAGAACCGGTATCTAATAAGGTATAAACTTCGCAAGAATTTATGATTAGCTTACCCGTGATCACCTCGTTTGGGTTCCTCACGTTTTGGGCAGTCACGACAAACGCCCTTCCAGGAACCACCGATTTTGACTGGTCCGGAACAGCCTTCGGAGTCACTATCCCCGTTAAACTTGGTTTCGTAACAAGACAATCTTTAGCTATATGACCTTCCTTTCCACAGTTATAACATACCTAAAACTATTGTGGACAGTTTGGGCTGATGTGTCCCTCCTTCCCGCATTTATAATAAATGACTGGTGCTAACGTCTTCATGTTATCATTGTTGTACCTTCTCTTCTTGAAATCTCCTCCCGACTCGCTCCTTCTATTATCACGGCCACGATTACCACTAGAGTGGTTACCGCTTTTGTCCGAATATTTTTCTCCCTGCTGGTTTTCATTGCTTCGATGACTGCCACCACCGGTATGACCCTGGTTGTGGTCCCTCGGTTGCACATACTCATTATCTCGCTCTACTAATTGATCCTTGTTTACAACTTCTGAATATAAAGAAAATTTATGAGAGATAAGATATTGTCGAATCTCGGGTTTTAGACCTCTCAGAAACATCCTTGTCATTCGTTCCTCATTTTCGACCAAATGAGGTGCAAACCTGGATAACTTTGCAAACTTTGCCTCGTACTGGGACACCGTCATGTTGTTTTGTTCCAGTCTGATAAACTCCACCTCCTTCATATGACGAATACTTTCAGGAAAGTACTTGTCATTGAACAGTTTCTGAAATGTTTTCCAGGACATGTTGAGTGCGTCAAGCTGGGTACGCTTCACAGACTCCCACCAGTAGTCTACCTCACCGCGGAATATAAAGGTGGCGAATGGAACCTTCTGTTCCTCCGTGCATCCCAAGACATCGAATATCTTGGTAATTTGCTTGACCCACATTTCCGCCATGATCGGATCCGGCTTTCCCTTAAATTCTGGTGGTCCCAATTCTTTGAACTGCTTGGCTGCGACAAACCGCGAGTTGTTATCATTTCCACCCGTATTCTGCACACGAGTCTCCCTCGTCTGATTTTGCATGAACTGCAAAAAGCTCCTAAACATTCCATCATTCATCGTTTGCCCGGTAACGTTGTTTACAGGAGGAATATTACCTTTCTGTTGCACGTTCCCCTGCGTGGTGATCAAATTTATCTCCACGGTCTGATTTACTCCATTATTAACGTTCTCAGCTGCCATTCTTAAATACTGCCATAAAACAAGGGTTAATAGTCATGTCATATATTATCTCTATACTCTGACCGACCAAATAAACACCAAATAAACTTTGTCAGGTCATACTAGCGAAGGAATTCCCCGTCTCTCCCATCCCAGTTCTTGTCTCACATCTCAGCCAGGGATCATATCCCTAAACTTTAATACCAACTGTGACGCCCCCAAAATAGGTATAGAACACCCATTCTGAGTCGCCAAATACATGGTACAAAAAAACAAACTACAACTTCAATTATACAATTGTCGTGCAAAATACGATAACACATACTGTGAGTTTAAATACAAATATTGTCTGCTAGACAATATCCACACTTAAATAAGTCCTCATTACAATTATTCAAACATTATTTTATAGAAATAATGAGGACTGCTAAAACATCTTTCTAGAACCATCACTCCATACCCCGACTAGATCCTGCTATGTTCTCACCTCCTGAGAAGAAAAATGGAACAAAAAGGAAAAGGGTGAGCTCAACTAGCCCAGTAAAGAATATTATGACTAAGCTAATATACAACAAATTATCATTAGTATTCAACAGGAAAAAATCTGATAGAATATAATCGACAACAAGTTTTAGATCAACAACTGCAGCGAAAACAGCAAACCATTATAAGAGTCAAGTAGAGAATGAATTCTACTATCTTATAAAATTTAAAAGTCCATCATCAATATTTTATCCCTGTAACATCAATTAATAATCATCTTTAACCAAATATTCATCTTTGCACTACAGGCCAAAGATATTCATTTGTATCACCAGTCAGTCATGTTCATCTCAACACCTGTTCATCTTTGCACTCCAGGCCAAAGATATTCATCAGGTAATCATACATCTTTGCACTACAGGCCAAAGATATTCAGTAATATCATCATTTAGGACTGAGGATGATGAAAAATATCTTAAAGAAAACGAATCCAGTGAGACAGAAGGACAAATAGTAGGAATTCGTATAACAGTTTATCCAAGATCAATAATACTTCATAATAATCAATTGTGAAGCAGAATTCAAAAATAAAGATCAAAACATGGATACAATCAACGATACTAACCATAATAGACATCTTGGACAAAAAGAAAAAATTTTATTTTTCGGTGAATAGTGTCGTATTCGTGAATAGTGTCGTATACGTGAATAGTGCCGTATACGTGAATAGTAATTCCGACACAAAAAGTTCCAAATTTAATAAAAAAAAACTCATATCAATATTTCAGCATAATGATATTGAAGAAAATAATATCATTTAAGAAGAAAATAATATCCCTTACCTCAAAATATCAGTACTTCTGATCGAAATATCAGTATAAGACTGAAGAAAACTTGCACTGATGAATAGAAACTCACAAATTATCTAAATACTCCCAAAATACACTCAATAATCTAGAGAGAGAAAGAGAGAAAACTTGTTTCTAGTGTGATTTTCAATTCTAACTTAGCCCTCTATTTATAGGAAAATGTTAGCACGCCGAATCAGACTTTGTGACGCCCCCAAAATTAGGTATTCATCATCCATCTTGAGTCGCCAAATACATGGTACAAAATATAAATACAAACTTAATTATACAAATGTCGTGTAACATATGATAATACATAAACTGAGAGTTCTAATAGGAATATTGTCATCTAGACAATATCCATACTCAAGGAGTCCTCATTATATTTATTGTCACACTATTTAACAGAATAGTGAGGACTACTAATGCTATCTTCTAGGACCATCACTCTGTTCCCCGACTAGTCCCAGCTACGTTCTCATTTCCTGAAGAGAACAGTGAAAGAAAGGGTGAGCTCAACTAGCCCAGTAAGAAATATTATGACTAAGATAATGCAGAATAAATTATCATTAGTCTTCAACAATGTTAAACTGATAAAATACAATAGACATCAAGTTTAACTGCAGCGGATCAAGTAATCCATTAAAACAGTCAAGTAGAGAATAAAATATACTATCTTTTATGATTTAAAAGGTTTTTCATGACTTTTATCGCTGGGACTCAGCTTAATAAATAATCCACATCATCGAATCACCCCTGCACTACGGCTAAGGATATTCCTTAGTATCACGACCACGAATTATCCATGCACTACGAGCCAAAGATAATCGTGTTTTCATCAACGGTCCTGATCATGCCATAAAATAATTCATCTTTGCACTACGGCTAAAGAAAATGCATAGTTATAATCATACCAAAAACTGTCCATCAATTCACTACGGGCCAATGAAGACTTTTTTCACATCATTTGTAATATTACGGTTATGATTATACCGAATAATCCCTGGTCATAATCATACCAAGTCCATCTATGCACTACAGGCCACAGATGACTTTCAACATAATATAAGCATGAGGATGATGACAATAATATAAGAATTCAATAAAACAAATTCAAAAATTAATTTGTTCAAGAACCAATAACGTCCAAATTGTCAACATGATACTTTTGTGTAGAGTAAAATTCAAGAATGCTCAGAAGAATATTTTCATGAAAAAATACTGGATGAAGCGCAAATATCAAGAATATTCTACTAATTTCATGGAGTATAGAAGTCAAAACTTTAAAACACACAGACAGGATGTTCCAACAGAATAATAATAAAAACAGAACCAGGTCCGGTGTAAAACACACAGACAGGATGTTCCAACAGAATAATAGAAGAATGTCACCAAGTATAGGGTAGACTGCGTATACAGGTTATTCCAACAGAATAATAAATAATGGAATAACAGAAGTTCTCTTCATGAATAAGAAAGAATAACACCCCTTACGGGTACAACAAATAATATCCATTACCTTTGAAAGAAGAGTATTCCGACTGGTAGGGCGAGAATATACTCGAAGAAACTTGTACTACGCTCAAAACTTTCTTAAACTCTAAAGAAATACGCTCAAGATTATAGAAGAAGAACTCTCTCTATAGTTTCTCTCTCTAAAGTTTCAGTAAATTCGTAAGAAAATAATGAAGGAATGAGCTTCTATTTATAGGAAAATAGAATGCATAATAACTAATCCATGAACGGTCCAGATTGATTTATTTTAATCTGACGGTCCATATTTAAAGAAAAATCTTTTAAATAAAATATAATATATTCTATTTATAGAATAACTTTAATAAAGTATTCTGTTTTATATAAAAAGATGTTTCTGTTTTATTACGTTAATAATACGAATAAAACAAAACTTCATTATCGCTAAATAATTCATATTATTAATTGACAATAATTGAATCAAACTGAGTGACTTCTCACATAAGCATTAATAATCAATATCGTATGCTACTATGCAACCACACGTATTACTGTACTTTTACTACCGAGTAGTTCAACAGTATTAATGGTAAAACTTCCGCCGTTATTTTCATAAAATATTTTTGTCGTTTTCTCAATCCGACAATAATTCCGTTGTGGGGTCCACCAATAATTTTGCCGTCGTACGAATATTCCCCGACAAAAATAATATTCTCCGACCAATCGAATATAATACAACAACTTGCATACTTTGTAAAATTTATAAATATTACCCACAACTATAACATTATCTTAAATTCATACCATAATATTTAAAAAAATATTTTGAAAAATTAAATCTTTATTCATAAAATCTGGAGTTTCACAATCTCCTCTCCTTATGAAATTTCGCCCTCGAAATTTTCGTACGTACCTGGTATGCCGAATAGATGAGGACACTTCGTCAGATTCTAACTCTTGAGGTATAACCTTTGAGTGTTGAATACATTCCAGGATTTTAACATGTACATCTTCATACGTTAAATTATCCGCTATCTCGTCCGGTTCTAAATTAATAATGTGGTTCGGGTCTTCCACATATTTACGTAACATCAATACGTTAAAAAATATTATGAACACGCGACATACTTGGCGGTAAAACGAGTCTATAAGCCACAATTCCTACTTGATCGAGGATTTCAAATGGGCCAATTAAATTGAGGGTTGAGATTTTCTCTCTTCATCGATTCTTGCTTCTAGAATAACGCCCTCTTGAACCTTCTTCTTAGTATTCATCAGCTCCGGGTCCGTAGCTTGCACGGCTTTAACTTTATCGATTAAGCTCGATTCTAATCGTATATTCGTTATCTTCACGTGGGTCCCTAGAGTTTTTAACTCTATCTTTATCATTTGTAAGTTATACGAAATGGGTCTTTGTGTTAACAACATCTAACTCGCATACGATCTTCTACTCAACGCATCAGCTACCACGTTCGCACTTCCACGATGATATTAAATGGTACGATCGTAATCTTCAACAGCTCGAGACAACGTCTTTAGCGCATAATACGTTCATTTTAGTTAAAAAAAATATTTGAAGGTTTAAGAAATGGGTTTTGTACTGGGGTCAATACAAAATTCGATTTCATGCTCTGGGGTAGGCTAAGAAGTCTTCACGAATACGTCAAGAAATTTATTAACAATAGAAATATCATTCAAAAATGTGACCCTCATCCAAGACTTGGATAACACATGAAATGAAGGTTTCTCCTAACGGAGTTTCAACCGATAGGTCAAAGTCTAACTTCTCTAGAGTCAAATTTAAACGTTGAACGCAAGTAAGAGAGATAAAAGAATGGGTAGAACCGATATCTAATAGGGTATAGACTTCACAAGAATTTATAATTAACTAACCCGTGCTAACTTCGTTCGATTTACTCGCTTTTTGAGAAGTCATGAAAAATGCTCTTCCTAAAACCAACGACTTTGTTTTGTCCGTATCCGCCTTTGGTGCCACCGTCCCAGCTGGACTTGACTTTGGTGCACGACAAAATCGGGCTAAATGACATTCTCTTCTTGCAATTTCCACTTCTATTATCTTTGCCAAGATTACCACCGAAGTGGTTACCATTCTTGGCATGATAATTTTCCCCACGATGGTTATCATTGTTCTGATAGCCGTTACCACCAGTATGATTATTATCGTGTTGTTGGCCGTTACCTTTTGTTTGAGCTGAATCAACACTCTCATGTGCTTCATTGTTTATCTCAGCATTTTCAGATGTCATTCTCAAACACTAACACAAAACAAGGGTTAATTAACATATCACATTTTATCCCTATACTCTGACCGACCAATTAAATACCAAATAAACTTAGGGAGGTCATACTAGCGAAAAAATTTCCCGTCTCTCCCCTCCTAGTTCTTATCTCACATCTCAGCCAGAGATCATATCCCTAAGCTTTGATACCAAATGTGACGCCCCCAAAATTAGGTATTCATCACCTATCTTGAGTCGCCAAATACATGGTACAAAATACAAATACAAATTTAATTATATAAATGTCGTGTAACATACGACAATACATAAACTGAGAGTTCTAATAGGAATATTGTCATCTAGACAATATCCATACTCAAGGAGTCCTCATTACATTTATTGTCACACTATTTAACAGAATAGTGAGGACTACTAATGCTATCTTCTAGGACCATCACTCTGTTCCCCGACTAGTCCCAGCTACGTTCTCATTTCCTGAAGAGAACAGTGAAACAAAGGGTGAGCTCAACTAGCCTAGTAAGAAATATTATAACTAAGATAATGCAGAATAAATTATCATTAGTCTTCAATAATGTTAAACTGATAAAATGCAATAGACATCAAGTTTAACTGCTGCGGATCAAGCAATCCATTAAAAGAGTCAAGTAGAGAATAAAATCTACTATCTTTTATGATTTAAAAGGTTTTTCATGACTTTTATCGCTGGGACTCAAATTAATAAATAATACACATCATCGAATCACCCCTGCACTACGGCCAATGATATTCTTTAGTATCACGACCACGAATTATCTATGCACTACGAGCCAAAGATAATCGTGTTTTCATCAACTGTCCTGATCATGCCATAAAATAATTCATCTTTGCACTATGGCTAAAGAGAATCTATAGCCATAATCATACCAAAAACTGTCCATCAATGTACTACGGGCCAATGAGGACTTTTTCCACATCATTTGTAACATTACGGTTATGATTATACCGAATAATCCCTGGTCATAATCATACCAAGTCCATCTATGCACTACAGACCACAGATGACTTTCAACATAATATAAGCATGAGGATGATGACAATAATATAAGAATTCAATAAAACAAGTTCAAGAATTAATTTATTCAGGAACCAATAACGTCCAAATTGTCAACATGATATTTTTGTGTAGAGTAAAATTCAAGAATGCTCAGAAGAATATTTTCAAGAAAAGATACTAGATGAAGCGCAAATATCAAGGATATTCTACTAATTTCATGGAGTATAGAAGTCAAAACTTTAACCAACTAAGTATAATAAAGAATGGAATAACAAAAAAAATTACCATGCATGCGGTACTTCACATAGACAGGTTATTCCAACAGAATAATAATAACGGAACCAGGTTAGGTGAAATTCACACCGACAGGATGTTCCAACAGAATAATAAAGACGGAACCAGGTCCGGCGTAAAACACACAGACAGGATATTTCGACAGAATAATAAATAATGGAACCAGGTCCGGCGTAAAACGCAAAGACAGGATATTCTAACAGAATAATAATAAAGACGGAACCAGGTCCGGTGTAAAACACACAGACAGGATACTCTAACAGAATAATAGAAGAATGTCACCAAGTATAGGGTAGACCGTGTATACAGGTTATTCCAACAGAATAATAAATAATGGAATAACAGAAGTTATCTTCATGAATAAGAAAGAATAACACCCCTTACGGGTACAACAAATAATATTCCTTACCTTTGAAAGAAGAGTATTCCGACTGGTAGGGCGAGAATATACTCGAAGAAACTTGTATTACGCTCAAAGCTTTCTTAAACTCTAAAGAAATACGCTCAAGATTATAGAAGAAGAACTCTCTCTATAGTTTCTCTATCTAGAGTTTCAGTAAATTCGTAAGAAAATAATGAAGGAATGAGCTTCTATTTATAGGAAAATGGAATGCATAGTAACTAATCCATGAACGGTCCAGATTGATTTACTTTAATCTGACGGTCCATATTTAAAAAAAAATCTTTTAAATAAAATATAATATATTCTATTTATAGAATAACTTTAATAAACTATAACATTATCTTAAATTCACACCATAATATTTAAAAAAAATATTTCGAAAAATTAAATCTTTATTCATAAAATCTGGGGTTTCATAGACTTAACCTGCAACCTGATGGTTTTACCTGCTACTATTCCCACCCACCATATTTGAATAAAAATCTCAGCACATTTTCACCAACCAAAAGTAGGGCCCACCAATTATAGAATTTTTCACCAAAATGATAAATTTCGCAACTTCTACAATTTTTGAACCAGTCATCTCGTAAAATTCATAACAAATCATACGTTCATATTTAACGGTTCAAAATTTGTGGACATATGCTCAACTTATATATGAATAATATATTCAAAAATTGCCACGATCCAACGGTCGGATTAAAAATTATAACTCCCGCAATATTTCTCAAAAACCCTGATTTGATTTTTAATACCTCCATTCCGATAAAAATATTGATAAAACACCTCAACATTAACTCCTTCATTTTTAATCACAATAAATATATCCAACATTTATATCCACATAGAATAAATATTTCCTTATCATATGAATCAATAATTAATTATTCACAAATAATATTACAGAATCACATTTATGACAACCAGGCTGTTCCCAGGAAAGAGGGGGCTTTCCAATAAGGATTTCCCCTTACTAGCGCGTAATTAGATGACCAAGCCTCTCCTTAGATAGAACTTTCTAGACATTGCCAATAATGCTATCTAATAATATTATTCAAATAATATGAATTATTAATCTGATAATGGGAAATACTGTGCAGTGACAATTATTGAAACAACAATAATATAAAATATCAATGCAGCAATTATTGAATTAATAAAATAAAATATTAAACAGTAACTACTGTAACAATTATTGAGTAGTGCTTTCCTTCGTAAGAATCAATAATTCAAAAATACTGTGCAATCCGTGTGCTACTGTATTTTAACCACCAGGTATTCCAACAGTATTAACGGTAACAACTACGCCGTTAATTATAAACAACTTATACTTGTCATTTTTTTCATCCAATCGCTTTCCGTTATGGGGCCCACACAAGGCTGCGCCGTCGTACGAATATTCCCTGACAGCAAAAATATTCCACGACCAAACAAATATTCACCGACCAAAAATGAATATTTTATAACCACTTGCTTATTTGAAATATTTACGCATTTTACCCATAACTAACCACATTAATCAAATCAACCCTTTCTATTTCAAAATAATAAATAGAGGAAATTTAATTTTATTTATTAATAAGTTGGGGTCTTACATATCCCTTGCACAATTCATTACGTACATCATGCGACTTCCAATTATTTATGCATACTCAGCTTGTGATATGCTCTGTCCTTTATTTTTAGACAAGTGTAGATTTATATCTACTGGTGTTCTCACAGGATTACAATTGTATTGATTAAATTTCCTGAGTATTTTCTCAATATAGTGTGATTGTGATAACACTAACCCATCCGATGTTTCAGAAATTTTAATTCCTAGTATTACATCGGCAAAACTCATGTCTTTCATGTTAAGCATATTATTTAACATTCTTTTAGTAGTTTTAATGATTTCATTATTACTACCCATAATAAACATATCATCTACATAGAGACAAATAATGACATACCCTTTCTCAGTGTCCTTGATATACACACATTTGTCACACTCATTTATCTTGAAACCATTTGATAACATTGCATTATCAAAAATTTTATGTCATTGTTTAGGTGCTTATTTTAATCCATAAAGGGACTTCACAAGCCGATAAACTTTCTTTTCTTGTCCTGGAACAATAAACATTTCTGGTTGTTCCATGTAGATTTCTTCTTCCAAATCTCCATTCAAGAAAGTTGTTTTCACATCCATTTGATGTATCTCTAAACTATATATAGCTGCAATGGCTATTAACATCCTAATTAAGGATATTCTTGTCACAGGAGAATAAGTATCAAAATAATCTAAACCCTCTTTTTACATGTATCCTTTAATTACAAGTTTTTTTATATATTTGTCTATAGATCCATCTGCTTTTATTTTCTTCTTGAATATCCACTTGTATCCAAGAGGTTTAGAGCCTGGTGGGAGATCTACTAATTTTCACGTATGATTGTGCAGAATGGATTTTACTTCACTATTTATTGCCTCTTTCCAATATGGAGCTTCGAGACTTGATACTGCTTCTCTATAAGTTTGAGACTCATTTTCTAACAAATAAGTTAGAAAATTCGGACCATAAGATTTATATGTTCTTGCACGTTTACTACGTCTAGGTTTATCAATCTTCTAATCCATGATCACTGTCACTAACAGTGTCATAAGTTCTTTTATTTGAACTAGTTTCTTGTTCGTTAGAACTTGGCTCTTGTTCCTTTTTATTAAGAAATATTGTTTCAAAGAATTCAATATCTTTTGACTCAATAATATTATTTTCATGTATTTTCTCTATTTTTGATTTATTAACCAAAAATCTATATGCACTGTTATTATTAGCATAACAAATGAATATACAATTTATTATTTTCGGTCCTATATTTACCTTTTCAGGTGGAGGAACCATTACTTTTGCTAAACACCCCCACACTTTTAAGTGTTTATAAGACGTCTTACGTCCTTTCCATAATTCATAGGGTGAAGTATTAGACTTCTTTTGAGGTATTCAGTTGAGAATATAATTTGCTGAAAGAATTGCTTCCCCCCCCCCACAAATTCTGAGGTAGCATTGAACTTAATAATAATGTATTCATCATTTCTTTCAAAGTTCTATTCTTTCTTTTTGCAACACCATTTTGTTGTGGTGAATAAGGTGTTGATGTTTGGTGTATTATACCATGTTGTGAACAACTTTTAACAAAAGGAAATTCATGTTCTCCACCTCTATCACTTTTAACTATCTTGATCTTCTTATTAAGTTGGTTCTCAACCTCATTTTGGTAATGTATAAACATTTTCAAAGCCTCATCTTTACTTCTCAATAAGTAAACATAACAATATCTTATATAATTATCTATAAAAGTAATAAAATACTTCTTACCTCTTCTTGTTTGTATATACTTTAAATCACAAATATCAGTATGTATTAATTCAAGAGATTCTGTACTTCTTTCAATTGATTTAAAAGAAGATTTTCTAAGTTTTGCTTCAACGCAAACTTTACATTTATGATTGGAGTTAATCTCACATTTTTGCAAACATTCCATATTAATTAATCTACATATAGTATTATAATTAACATGTCCTAATCTACCAAGCCATAAATTAGAAGACTCAATCATATAAGTAGAAGATGTAATTTTATTAATATTAGAAGTTATAACAGTCATTACATTCATCTTGAATAGCCTATTGCTCATATATGCCTTCCCCACATACATCCCATTTTTAGTTAGGATGAATTTGCCTGATACAAAAATCAATTTAAATCCCTTTTGACTAAGAAGGGATCCTGACACTAAATTATTTCTAATATCAGGTACATAGAGCACATTGTTGAGGGTGAGTTCCTTTCCATAAGTCATCTTCAGAACCACATTTCCTTGTCCAGCAATTTTTGATAAGGAAGAATTCCCCGTGTACAATTATTCTCTATTCTCAATTTATTGATATGTGGAGAACATCTTCTTGTCATAATACATATGGCGAGTTGATCCAGCAACTACCCCTATTCCCTGGGATTTTCAACCATGTTAATCTCAGAAACAACCGCTGAAAGATTCATTTCTGAAACATCTTGAAGAAGACCATCCACTTCTGTTACATTGGCTTGTGCGGACTTCTTATTCTAGTCTTTGTGTTTACGACAATCCTTTTCCCTATGTACGGGCTTGTCACAAATGTAACAGTTGCCTTAAAACTTTTTATTTGTTCCCTGTTGAGGCCCATTGCCGGAGTACTTTCTTTTCTTAGATTTCGAACCTTGTTCCACCACATTAGCTTTATGTTCCACAAAAGTACTTCCTGCTTTCTTCTCAGAGGCATAGTTATCCTCTTCTATCCTTAATCTTAGGATTAAGTCTTTTAGTTTCATCTATTTGTGTTTATGCTTAAGATAATTCTTAAAATATTTCCACATTGGTAGTAGTTTTTCAATAATTACAGCAACTTGGAAAGATTCACTTAAAGACATACCTTCTGCATGTATTTCATGCAGGATAACTTGTAATTCTTGGACTTAGTTGATGACATCCTTGGAATCCACCATTTTGTAGTCCAAAAATCTGTCAACTACGAACTTCTTCGTGTTAACATCTTCAGTTTTATATTTCTTATCCAAGGAATCCAATAATTCTCTTGCAGTTTTGAGAGAACTATACACATTGTATAATGTGTTGTCCAATCCATTAAGGATATAATTCCGACATAGAAAGTCAGCATGTTTCCATGCATCAATTGCAGCAACAACTTGCCAGTCTGTTTCATCTTCTTTGAGAACAGGGGGATCTTCGTGAAGAAATCTTGCCAAGTTTAGAGTAGTAAGATAAAACAACATCTTTTGTTGCCACCTTTTGAATTATGTACCATTAAACCTTTTTAATTTTTCACCATGGTTCACATAAACATTTAGAATAGAAGGTGTAAAAGAAGAAGAAGAACCAATTATATATAGAGTATCGATA
This sequence comes from Panax notoginseng, assembly GCA_016801055.1. Lineage (NCBI taxonomy): Eukaryota > Viridiplantae > Streptophyta > Magnoliopsida > Apiales > Araliaceae > Panax > Panax notoginseng. The sequence goes on from CM029022.1 coordinate 51,230,045, forward strand.
GTCATATCTCATATATATATATATATATATATATATATATATATATATATATATATATATAAAATCAAATATTAATTGTCTTAAGATTGTTATCGAAAATGAATGAACACTATATATATATTAACTTATCTGTTATACATCAATGTAGAAAATCAGTATGTCAAGGCTAGTACTATGTACTTAAGACAATTATGCCCTCCGTACGACGATTAGAGTTTTATAGCACTTGTCTCCTAGGATACAATGACAGCGTGTGTTATAACAGCACTACAAATAATACACTCAACGAACCAAAATAAATGCTCGAGACTCTCTCAATATAAATTATAAACTGTTTACGAAATGAAAAAGAAGAAGACTTGAAATGCTTAATGCTCGAATGAATTTAGTGATCCAAATGGTTGCCCCCTCCTATCTATTTATAGGAGGGATTAGTGGCCCTTCAGAAGGGATATAACCCCTTGAAAAGACATCATTAAGCCAAAACGACGTAGTTAATTTTAAGCTTATGAGAAGAGGCGCATCTTTCCAGAACATAAAACGACGTAGTTTTAGCTTTAATAGAACAAAAACGACGTAGTTTAAAACGCAACAAAAAGGCGCAACAAAAAGGCGCGTCCATTCATTTAAACACGACGTAGTTTTGCAGCGTTTGTTCAGGCAAATAGGTAACACTTCCCAAAACGACACAGTATAATGAAGTTGATTTTGATAATAGAACTAAATAAATAATTAAATAAATTTTTAATTAAAAATTTAAATAAATTTTATCCAAAAAATAATATACAATAGCCCAAACCCGAGAGCCCAATCTGGCCATCCAGCGGCGCGCGTGTGGATTCAAATCAAGTCTTGGCTAGGTCCTGTCCTTTGCACAAAAGTAGGGTGCCCCTTGGGGCCCAAACCCAAGAGTAACTTTCATGTATATAAGCCTATTAAATCTTTAGTTCTTAACTAATGTGAGACTTGACTTCCCACATATATTTATATATGGCAAAACTAATAATTTAGCCACCAAAGTTTGCATGTTTTATTGAATACCTGATTGAACTTTTAAAATTTTAAATTAACTCACTGAACTAATTTTTATTTTCAAATTGGGTCATTCAGTTAAAAAAAGTTAACAAAAGTTTACAGACGTTAATTTTTTATCTACGTGGCGCTGACGTGGACGTAAAAAAAAAGAAAATGACATGGAAAATAAAAACAACTTTTTGCAAAACAGATCTAAATTAAACATAATCCAAATTAAACCAACAATAACAATATTCATTTATCGAGAAACTTAAAAGTAACTCATTTAAGAAAAGGTTGCATAACAAAAACTACGCAAAATCCATTACCACTGAACCCCCAAATCAGTACCTCCTGCCACCTGCACCACCCCCTTTAGCAAGCAAAGAGCTAATTGATTTCAAATTTTACGAACCACTCCTTCCAATTTTTCAAATTTCTCTTTCGGAAAAACCGGTAAGTTATCCACAACAATTATGTTACCAAATCCGCCTTCAAATTCTAACGAATCCTCTTCATAAAGATCCTCGTCGTCACTTTAATCAAAAACAAAATAAAAACTTCAATACACAAACGATTTGTTTCAAGCAATCTAGGGTTCTATTTCAGTAAAATAAAGATAAAAAAAGGAAACCTTTTTATGCCAAAATCTTCACCAGGAGGAAGGTGAATTGAGTCCCAATCGACGCTGGAGAGGTCAATTCTGAGGCTACCAGTTATGGCTCGGATGTCCTCCATAGAAATTGTATCCGCCATGATTTTAGAAAGGAGAGAGATTAAGAGACCAGATTTTGTTGGTCTCAATAGAGAAAAAAAGGGGGGTCTGATGCTGCTAGCTTCACAGAGCTCTTGGCTCGCTAGAGGGGGTGTGTGTTAGGGTTTTTTAGAGAGAGAGAGACTGAAGCTTGATGGCAGACTCGTCTGGAACGAAATCCATGCGCCTTTCTCTTTCCTCTTCCTAAAGCTTAAGGGAGATGCCGCGAACTGGACCCTTTTGGATGCGCTTCATCAAGTGAGTGGAGAATACATCGATCTTGTTGCGGAGGCGCTTGTAGGGGATAATCGCCACCTCTTCCACGGTCTTGGCTCGTACTCTACCCATGATTGAATGAATAGAGGGAGAGTGTGTAGAGGGAGGGGAAGAGGGGGCGGTGGTTTGCTGGATCGAGAAAATGGGAGGTAGGGTTTTAAGTTTTTTTTTTGCCACATAACCAATTTTTTTTATTTTTTTATGTTGATTTTTATTTTCCATATCATTTTCTTCTTTTCCCTTTTTTTTAAGTCCACGTCAACGCCACGTAAATAAAAAATTAAAGTCTGTCAACTTTTTTTTAACGGAATGACCCAATTTGAAAATAAAAATTAGTTCAGTGAGTTAATTTGAAAAATTAAAAGTTCAATCGAGTATTCAATAAAACGTGCTAACTTCGGTGGCTAAATCATTAGTTTTGCCATTTATATATTATCATTTATTATTTTCAAAGGTGGTCTTTGAGAGTTAATATCTCATTCATTACTTCATGAATTTGAGCTTCTAAATACTTAATTTAATCTACTTATGAAATAGAATACATTGATATGTGGATTCACTAAAAATAATTATTAAAACCCACTTTAATTTTGGCTCAAAATCTAACATTAGGTACATTCATAGCATCCGACAATGAGCGAATATTTGCCCTCCTTCGAAAAGGAATATTTGAGACTTGATTTAAATCAACTTGTACTCTTTTTCGACCAACACGACCGGTGCGTTGTAAAGATACATCCACCAAATTGTCATGTACAAAACTCTTTAATTGTTGCCAAATTCTTCTAATCGTTCGAGTTGATTTTCCGAATATGGATGCTAGATTGATCATTGATCCGTAACTAACCTTCTCATTTTTGCTTTGCTTCAATAACATTTCATATATGGCTCGTCTTTCATCATTTGTTAAGTTTATCATTTTTTTTCTTTGACAAAAAGTGAGAAGAGAATAGCTTTATTTTTAGTTACAGGCGGATTGCATGCATGGATAGTTATAGAAGAATATAAAGGGTATTGTGCAAGTATACATGGAGAGAATTAATTGAAGCAACAACGGTTTGCATGCATGAATAGTTCATTAGTATATGGCTTGCAATTAAATGATAATGTAGATTGATTGCATTAATGCCAATAAATATGGACGGATACTTAATGATCTATAAAGTTGATTTATGTGGAAACTAACAAAAAAATAATTAATATTGGAATTATAGAAAAATGAAAGGATACTTCTATTAAAAAGTTATTTAGAAGGGCAATTTAGGTAAAAAAATAAATTATTAATTAGTGTACCGAAATTAATTAAGACATTTAATACGAGACGGATGAAGTATTTTTTACTTAAGTATTATAAATAGTCTACTAGAGTTATTATTTTGGAGAAACTTTGTTTCTTATCTGCTTAATATACTTTGTCTATTCAATAACCTTTATTATCCATTTGTTTCTGTTTGGATTCTCTGTGTAATGGAGCCGAGATACTGACATGAACTGATGAACACAATTTCAAATTATTTCAGCAAGGCATTTGCGTAAGAAATGATCAAGCCCCAGAATGATTTCATGTCTGGATGTAATGTCTCAGCAATGCCATTTGCGCATGAATTTGAATTTTGATTCCTTTTAGTGTTTATATTATAAAATATTACTAAAATCAAGAACAAACAAGATTAGAAAAAAGAGAGCATTCTCTTTTTACTTTGATATATCCATCATTCACTTTACAAATGTTATTATTTATAGATATAATAACATCAATACTAACATAAATACTACTACCTCCATCCCATAATAACTGTCGTTTTAGAAGGAATTTTTTTTTCCAATTTATTTGTCGTTTACAACTTTCTAGGAGAATAAATTATTTACTTTTCTATATCACCCCTACCTTCTCTCATTGTCCCAAGAAATTTTTCTCTTGTATTAATAGTTTTCAACTTCCCATAAAGGGGTAGTGATGAAATTTCACATCAATTTTAATTAATAAATGATAGCACTAAATGACTTTCTTAATCCATGTGAATCAAGCTAAAGCGACAGTTATTATGAGATGGAGGGAGTAGTATGTTACAAAACTCAAAGGTTATGAGTTTCATAACTCAATGAACATGGGAGTTACATGTACCTTGACATTCATAATATGAATCTAGACATACATAATTTCATAACACTCCCCTTTGGATGTCTATTGTATAGCTATATGCATTGAAAGTTGCCTCATTAAAAAACTTACCAGGAAAAACCTAATGGAAAAAAACCTTGGTTAAGAGAAAAAGAGTGCAGCGCGTATTAGCTCCCTCTCATGAATATATCCTTAAATCCTTCAGCTGTCGCATTCCAATATTGTAACGCAATCCTTCAAACGTTGCAGTTGGTAATGTTTTGGTCAAAAAATCTGCTAGATTATCTTTTGAGCGAATTTGCTGAACATCAATGTTACCACACTTTTCAAAGTCATGTGTGAAAAAGAATTTCGGTGAGATGTGTTTTGTTCTATCTCCTTTGATGTATCCTCCTTTTAATTGAGCTATACATGCAGCATTGTCTTCATACAGAATGGATGGAGTTCTTTTGTAACAATTTTCTAAGGATATGCCTCGTTAAAAAATCTTACCAAATAAAAATCCAGTGGAAAAAAATTTTGGCGAAGGAAAAGAGTACAATATTTTTATATAACTTCTAGTATCTTGAGATTGCCTCATTAAAATTTTGCAAAGGAAACCCCAGTGGAAAAAAAATCTTAGCGAAGGAAAAAGAGTACAATCAACACATATCCTTTTTACTCCCCTTCATAAGTACATAGAATTTCTATTGTTCATGGTAAAAATATCATTAAGTCGAAGTATGTCAATATTGTGCACCATCTTCTTTAAAATCATAGTTGGTAATGACTTAATGAATATATCAACCAAATTATCACATGATCATATATGTTTGATATCAATATTGTCATTTTTCTGGGGCTCATGTGTATAAAATAATTTTAGTGCAATATGCTTGGTTCTATCACCCTTTGGATAAAATAATCCCAAATCAATAGTCTCACATAAAATATGTTTAATTTTATTACAATGTCTTCGAGTTAGTGCATAACTATACATTGCTAGTATGTTAACTGCAAAATGTTATATCAGGTCTTGTCAAATTTGTAAGATACATCAAAGTACTAATTACATTAAGATATAATACTTCAGGACCAGAACACCAATTTTACGAAGATATGGTACTTCAAGACCAAAAGTTTTTTCATCATTTTCTTGTGGTCAAAACAGATATTTCTTGATATCAAGTGACCAACCCATCATTGGAGTACTTAAAGGATTAACATTATCCATGTAAAGTTACTTCAGAACTTTTTCTATGTATGTTAATTGATGAACAAGAATTCCATAGTTCAATTTGTAGGCCAAGACAAAAATTTGTCTTACCAATATCTTTCATCTCAAATTTGTTATTTTTGTCGACTCTTCTGGAGCAAGATCTTTCATCAATAAATACAGTAATAATAGCAAATCCATATTATGATCTTTTGATAAAAATGCATGCACAAATTGGATTATTCTCAAATCCTTCTTTCAAAAGATATCAACTCAGGCGATTATACCACAATATGCATCTGGATTGCTTTAACTCATATAAGAATCTTTGTAGCTTAATAGAATACATACTTTGAGATGTAGAATTATATGCTTCAGACATTTAATATCCTTCAGGGATTTTCATGTATATATAATTATCTAATGATTTATACAGATATGATGTAACAACATCCATTAATCGCATATTCAAATTTTCTTTTACTACCAAGCTAATTAAAAATCTGAATGTAATTGCGTCCATTACAGGAGCATATGTTTCTTTATAAATAATACCAGGTCTCTGCGAGAAACCTTTGTGCTACAAGTCACGCTTTGTACCTTATAATTTTATTTTTCTCATTTTGTTTATGTACAAATACCCATTTATATCTAACAGGCATTACATCTTTAGGTGTTCGGACTATATGTCCAAAAATTTCACATTTACTTAGTGAATTTAATTCTGCTTGAATCGCCTCTTTCTACATTGGCCAAATATTTCCACATTCATCAACGATTTGTGGTTCATATACATGATCATTACTTCTGGTAATATCCATAGCAACTTTATATGAAAATATGTTGTCGACAACGATTTTATTTTTATCCAATATATATGTCTCCTGTATATACATAATATATCGAGATCTCGTTATTTTTAGGTACCTGATCCTCTTCAGGGGATAACTCTTCAAGAATTTTATTTACAGGAGATTTTTGTTCATAAGTTTTGGATAGATCGATAAATTTTGTAACATGTTTCATGGGTATAGCCTATTTATAGACTGTAACTTATTTTTCTTATACTTTCTTCTTCTGAAAAATTTTATTTCTTAACACCGATAGATCTTCCACGCTTCAGGTGTGGTTTTTATTCAATTTGCTGCTATATTAACTAATTGTCCTACAGGAACTTCAATCTCTGCTAGAGTATTAGCAGCTAGAGTGTGAGATATCACTATTTTCTTATTATCGGTGAATAATTCTGGTAATTGATTTGCAATTCATTGCAAATGAATTATCCTTTGAACTTCTAGTTCAAATTGATTTGCATAAGGATCAAGATTAAATAATGTTAAAACATTCCGATTAATCTTTCGTCGTGCTTCAGGCAATGATCTCACGCCGTGCTTCAGGCAACGACTTTTCTCCCCCTAATGGTGGGAAGACTATTAAAATAACAATCCTTAAAATATACCTTAAAAATATCACTCTGAATTCTTTCTTAGAAAGATGAATACTAAATAACAATAATTAAATGTGATAATTTGGTAATTAATTTACTTTGATATAATCAACAGATAAAGGAATCTTTTGGTTCTTTACGGGATGTTCATGGGAGTTTTCAATAATTCAATGTATCATTATTGATCCTAAATGATCATACCAAATCATAAAAACATTTAGATCCGAACACTTCTGGTGTATTGCACACTTCTGATGTATTACAACATTTATTTCAACTATTCTCATTTTAGTATAATATAACCTAGAAGAGAAAATATACAGTTTTTTTAATATGAGCTTCTGGCCCGATACTATTGAAGTAATATAAAGAAATTCTTCACTGCCTTCAATATTAGTTTCAATATGATAACCATTATAACGTATATCCACTCCATTTGAAAAGTCAAAATAATTCATGGGATCTTCAGGATCATTATGATCAATAAAATTTATTTTAATTTTATTTTATTTTCTTTTGTGGAGTCTTGGTACAAATCTACCAAATATTTAGGAGTACGATGAGTACATTCCCTTTTCTATATTGATTGTTCTTTTCACGTCCACTACCACAACCACAACCACAACCACAACCATAATTTTCTCTATGATTATCAAATGAGGTTTCATTCACTTCAGGGAATGTAATAGAATCGGTCGAGCGAGATTGTTGATTTTTCAGTAAAAACTCGTAATTTTGTACAGCCACTAGAAGACATAATATCATTTCTGTGAACATAGTTTCCTTTATCGCTTCAGGAAATATTTTGTGAACTTCCGCTCTCGATATTGCTACTACAAGAGCATATTCCGAGGCATGAAAATATAATAAATATTTTCTCTAACATGTCTTCATCAGTGTTTTTTTTTCAAATAATTTTAATAGTGAGATTATTTAAAAAAATATAGAATTGTTCTCACTCAACACTTTTAAAATCTTGCAACTTCAGGTGTAACCAATTATAACGAGCTTTTGGGAGAATTATAAATTTTTGATTCACATAACTTTCCTTTAAATCATTTCATAAGACGAGTGAGTCTTTTATATACTCATATTTTAATTTTTCATGGAGATTATAGCGAATAAAAATTATTAATTTTGCATGATCTTCCAGGGATGCATGATTGTCAATTTTAATTGTATCTCCAAGATTTTTTGCCTTTATATGAATCTCAGCATCAAGATTTCATTACAAACAATTCTTGCTCGATATAAATCAAGGGCAACAAATTCAAATTTATAAGATTTGAATATTAAATAACTAAACATATTTTCCATCAAATTAAATATTTATATATGTTCAGATTTAATTGTAATGAAACAATTTATAGAAATGCAGTAAAACACGAAACTAAATTTGTCCACTAAAACTAAATAACAAACCAACACTACTAAGTATATTTGTCATTATAACTTCATACAAAAATATATCAAAAATCATTAGAAATTTAGTTTATTATAACTATCTACATGTGCATGAATATCAAACATGATGCATCTTAGAAGTTTATCGTACTAGCCTTTGGTTGGGGATCTGGATGATTAGTTTTGAATTGTTTTAAAAAAAAATTGTTTACAAATCATCACCATTTATAGTATGTGATGTTGAAGCAAAACCAGTATTACATGGAGGATTATCTTTAAGTCAATTTCACTTGGATCTTGGTATTACCTTACTCCAAAGCCAACAGAAAGGTGTACTATACAACAAGCTTGTAAACTTAATGTTTTTCTCTTTTGTGTTTTTACATTATATATAAACTTGAAATACACAAATAAATCAAAATAATATTTAGGGGTAATTTAAACAAAATCTATGAATCTGTTGATAAGCTAACCTTTTGGACTTTCAAAGATTATTATGCTAATGATTAATACTTTCTGTTTATGTTTGAGTAAGTCACATGTAACCATTTGATGTTGTCAATACATATGAATTTTAGATGCATCGAAGATGGAATAAAGACCAACATACATCAATATTTTAAATTTAACAAGTAATTTCCATAAGTCTGTCTTATAATTATTTGGCATGCAATATATTATGCAGTATGTTGCATATCAATATATATATAAGTGATGTACATGTACACTAAAATAAAAAAAATGAGCATATAGGCAACTGCATGTAGATAATAGATAGATATATATATATATATATATATATATATATATATATATATATATATATATATATATATATATATATATATATATACCTTCACTTTCAAATCAAATATGATTATCTTCAAGACGAAAGTGAGAAGCAATTCGTGCTGATAACGTATTATAAAATATTATTAAAATCAAGAACAAACAAGATTAGAGAAAAGAGCGCATTCTCTTTTTACTTTGATATATCCATCATTCACTTTACAAATGTTATTATTTATAGATATAATAATATCAATACTAACATAAATACTAGTAGGTTACAAAACTCAAAGGCTATGAATTTCATAACTCAATGGACATGGGAGTTACATGTACCTAGACATCCATAATATGAATCTAGACATACATAATTTTATAACAGTTTCTACTTTCTAAGTAATAGTTCAATGGAGATTTGGGTCTCATCCATTATACATTTTCTTCAATTTCATTAAATAAATAAATTATTTGATTTTAATAATTTTGTTAGTAATGATCAAAATATTTTAATGGACAAGTGACGATATTCAGATCAGCCCTACAAAAATGAGAATTATAAAAAATATTTTCACTGTTAAAAGTCAAAGAATTTTCAAATATTAAAATTTTGATGAAAAATTTACATATTTATTAAATGATGAAAAAATATCATATTACTTTCGTTTTTGAATAATTATATTATTCAATATAATAAATTAATTGACCGATTTCGATTTTAATTATACTATGAAATTGGAAGGAAGATATAACGGAGGAGATCCAAATCTATTATAAATCTTTATACCATTCACATTAATTAATTGATGCCATTTACTACTAGTACCAGTGAGTGAGTAAGGTTTTTATATTCATGTAGTGTTATAGACTCTTTGAATCGAATGGCTCAAAGTGAATGGTGTTATTTTTTTTATTGGTATTATATATAATATTTATGGTATTAATTTTCTAGGTAAGAAGGAAACACGCCATTAATTAACTTCAAGGAGAGCAACTGCAACTATATGGAGTAAGATATTATGTATACTATTTAATAAGTGCTTGGTATATATATATATATATATATATATATATATATATATATATATATATATATATATATATATATATATATATTATGTTCCTCTTCCACGAACGCACATAACAACTACCAAGTGATGCTAGAAACAGGCGTCTAATTTATTATTCATGCTCCACATGGGTATGCAGAATTAAATGAGTAGAAAGAGTAAAGAATTAAATGAGTAGAAAGAGTGACATATATATATATATATATATATATATATATATATATATATATATATAGACATGATAATTTACGTTAAAAATTATTCTGTCTCAAATTATCTGTTGTTTTAGCAAAAAAAAATTATCCCATAATATTTGCTTTTTCAAGATTTCAATATATTTTTTTCCTTTATTTTCCAAGTTTGCCCATTTACCTAATTATTGATAGTCATTACTCTCATCCTCTTTCCACACATATATATGCACTCATACTTTCTCTCTCTATATACTATTTATCTATTTAATACACTCATACTTTCTCTCTCTTCCTCTCTCCACACATATATATACACTCATACATTCTCTCTCTTTAGACTATTTGTCTATTTAATACACTCATACTTTCTCTCTCTTCCTCTTTCTACATACTATTTCATGCACTCTTTTTTAAACACCTTTTTTATAATTCTACTAATAAGGGTATTTTAGTATTTTTATCACACATATTAGTATCTGTGTGAAACTCTAGAACAACAGATAATTTGGGACAGAGGGAGTATATAATTAATCAAAATCATTTGAATTTATTGGATTGATTAATTAGTTTTTATATTATGGATTGGTTTGATTTTGAACTCACAATATTATTATTAATATGACTAGTTTTGACATATTTTAGTCTATAATAATTTTTTACACTTCGTAAAGCTAATACATCAACGTGTAAGTATTATTACACTACATTCTTACATACTCCCTTCATTTCTAAATAAGTACTCCCTCCGTCCCAAATTAACTGTTCAATTTTGACTTTTTAAAGTCAAATTGACCATTTTTAAAACTAATATTTTTACTATTTTTGCTAAAATATAGGTGAAGTGATTATAACCAAAAGAAAATATATACAATTTATTACTAATCCTAATTTTTATAATTTTATAAATATATTTATATATGCTTAATTATTAATTCTAAAAATAGTCAATTTGACTTAAAAAAATCAAAACTGAGCAATTAATTTGGGACGGAGGTAGTATCGTTTAAGGTTTTTGCACATGGATTAAGAAAGTCATTTAATACTGTCATTTAATAATTAAAATTTGTGTTAAATTCTATCACTATCCTTTTATGAAAAGTTGAAAACTATTAATATAAGAAAGAGAATTTATTGGGACAATGAGAGAATGTAAGGATAATATAGAAAAGTAAATAATTTATTCTCCTAAAAAGTTGTAACCGACAAATAAATTGAAACAATTTTTTTTTAAAATGTCACTTATTTAAGAATGGAGGGAGTAACACATATACATATTACATACTTTTATAATTTATACGTTTGTAATTATGTATAAAAATCATTTCACTAATTATGAAATTAATCTATTGTGACGCCCCCAAAATTAGGTATACATCACCCATCTTGGGTCGTCAGATACATAGTACAGAATACAAATACAACTTAATAATACAACTGTCGTGTACAATACGACAAAACATAAGCTGTGAGTTTGAATACAAATATTATCTTCTAGAGAGTATTCATACTCAAAAGGAGTCCTCATTACATTTATTAACACACCATTACATAGAATAGTGAGGACTACTAACTAATACTATCATTCGGACCATCACTCCGTACCCCGACTTGTCCCAGCTACGTTCTCATTTCCTGAAGAGAACAGTGAAAGAAAGGGTGAGCTCAACTAGCCCAGTAAGAAATATTATGACTAAGATAATGCAGAATAAATTATCATTAGCCTTCAACAATGTTAAACTGATAAAATATAATAGACATCAAGTTTAACTGCAGCGGAACAAGCAATCCATTAAAAGAGTCAAGTAGAAAATAAACTCTACTATCTTTTATGATTTAAAAGGTTTTTCAACACTGCGATCGCTGAGACTCAGCTTAATAAAATAATCCACATCATCGAATCACCCCTGCACTACGGCCAAGGATATTCGTGTATTCATTAATGGTCATGATCATGCCAACAACTGTCCATCAATGCACTACGGGCCAATGAGGACTTTTACCACATCATTTGTAACATTACGGTCATGATTATACCGAATAATCCCTGGTCATAATCATACCAAGTCCATCTATGCACTACATGCCACAGATGACTTTCAACATTTTATAAACATGAGGATGATGACAATGATATAAGAATTCAATAAAACAAGTTCAAGAATTAATTTATCCAGGAATTAACAACGTCCAAATTGTCAACATGATACTGCATTGTGGAGTAAAATTCAAGAATGCTTAGAAGAATATTTTCTTGAAAAGATACTGGATGAAACGCAACTATCAAGGATATTCCACAAATTTCATGGAGTATAGAAGTCAAAACTTAACCAACTGAGTACAATAAAGAATGGAATAACAAAAGAAATCACCATGCATGCGATAGACCGCACAGACAGGTTATTCCAATAGAATAATAAATAATGGAACCAGGTCCGGCGTAAACGCACAGACAGGATATTCCGACAGAATAATAAATAAGGGAACCAGGTCCGGTGTAAAACACACAGACAGGATATTCCAACAGAATAATAATAAAACGGAACCAGGTCCGGTGTAAAACACACAGACAGGATGTTCCAACAGAATAATAAACGGAACCAGGTCCGGTGTAAAACACACAGACAGGATGTTCCAACAGAATAATAGAAGAATGTCACCAAGTATAGGGTAGACCGCGTATACTGGTTATTCCAACAGAATAATAACAAATGGAATAACAGAAGTTCTCTTCATGAATATAAAAGAAATAATATTCCTTACCTTAAAAGAACTGGATATTGGAAAAGTGATGTAGCAGAATACTTTTAGTCTCTCTCTCTCTTATTCTCTCTATACTTTCTCTCTCTATAGCTTGAATGAATTCGTGAAAAATAATGAAGCCCTAGGCCTCTATTTATAGAAAAACTGAGGGTGGCTCTTGGTCTTAACGAAGGGTCAAATGACTCTTGGTCTTAACGAAGGGTCAAATGACTCTTGGTAATATTGAAGGGACAACTACTATTGACGAAAGTAATTACTATTGACCAAGGTAAATACTATTGACGAAGGTAATTACTATTGACCAAGGTAAATACTATTGACGAAGGTAATTACTATTGACCAAGGTAAATACTATTGACGACGGTAATTACTATTGACGACGGTAATTACTATTGACGACGGTAATTACTATTGACGAAGAGACTCTTAGATGATGACATATGGCCCCCATAAAATAACCAAACTTACCACAACGTCTCAATAATATAACATATTATACAGATGATACTATGACAATAATTTAAGAGATATGATGCAGCAATTACTGTAGCAATAATTGAGTATAGCTGAGTGACTTCTCACGTAAGCATCAATAATCAATACCGTGTGCTACTATGCAACCACGCGTATTACTGTACTTTTACTACCGAGTAGTTCAACAGTTTTAACGGTTTTAACGGTAACACCTCAGCCGTTATTTTTATAGAAAGATAATTATGTCGTTTTCTCAATCCGACAATAATTCCGTTGTGGGGTCCACCAATGATTGTGCCGTCGTACGAATATTCCCCGACAAAAAGAATATTCTCCGACCAAACGAATATTTTATAACAACTTGCTTACTTTGCAAAATTTATAAATATTACCCACAACTATAACATTATATCAAATTAACTCCATAATATTCAAAAATGATATTTATAGAAAATTCATCTTTATTTATAAAAGTTGGGGTCTTACAACCTCCCCTTCTTATGAAATTTCGCCCTCGAAATTAGGGTACGTACCTGGTATGTCGAAGAGGTAAGGATACCTTGATTTCATTTCTGATTCTAACTCCCAAGTCATTTCCTCAACATCGTGGTTTCTCCACAAAACTTTGACTTGAGGTATAACCTTGGAGCGTAGAATATGTTCCTTCTTATCCAAGATTTGAACAGGAACTTCTTCATACGTCAAATCCTCCGCTATTTCGTCCGGTTCTAACTCAATAATGTGGTTCGGGTCTTCCACATATTTGCGTAACATGGATATGTGGAAAACGTTATGAACACGAGACATACTTGGCGGTAAAGCGAGTCTATAAGCCACAGTTCCTACTCGATCGAGGATTAAAAATGGACCGATGAATCGAGGATTTAGCTTTCCTCTCTTTCCAAATCTCGTAACTCCTTTCCATGGAGCAACACGTAAGAACACATGATCTCCTACATCAAATTCCACGTCCTTTCGATGAAGATCAGCATAACTCTTTTGTCGATCTTGTGAGGTTTTTATACGTTGTCGGATCGTTTGAATCTTTTCTGTAGTCATACGTACCAACTCCGGTCCCAACAACGTTGCTTCGCCCACCTCATCCCAGCATACTGGAGAACGACATTTTCTTCCATACAATGCTTCGAATGGAGCCATGCCAATACTTGCTTGATAACTGTTGTTGTAGGAAAACTCCACCAATGGTAAGAACTTGTCCCAACTTCCCTTGAAGTCAAAGACACAGAGTCTTAATAGATCTTCAAGAGTTTGAATAGTCCTCTCTGATTGTCCGTCCGTCTGAGGATGATATGCTGAACTAAATCGTAACTCCGTGCCCATAGCTTTTTGTAAACTAACCCAAAATCGTGAAGTGAATCTTGGGTCTCGATCAGAAACTATGGATACTGGCATACCATGCAGTCTTACAATCTCGTTTATGTACATACGAGCAAGACGTTCAAGTGTATAAGTTTCTCGTATCGGTAAGAAATGAGCAGACTTGGTCAATCTATCAACAATGACCCAAATCGCATCAATACCTTGAGAAACCCTAGGAAGACCGGTAACGAAATCCATGGTAATGTGCTCCCACTTCCATTCTGGAATTTCAAGTGGTTGCAATGGACCTTTTGGTACTTGATGCTCCGCTTTGACTCGTTGACAAGTTAGACACCTTGAGATAAACAACGCTATCTCTCTCTTCATATTGCTCCACCAAAATGTATGACGAAGATCATGATACATTTTGGTACTTCCAGGATGGATTGCAAACGGTGTGTTGTGCGCCTCCATCATGATTTCATACTTTAAATCAGGGTTGTTAGGAACACAAAGTCTGGAGTTGACTCGAAGTATTCCTTCTTCATCGATTCTTGCTTCCGGCATAGAACCTTCTTGCACTTTCTTCCTCATACGCATCAGCTCCAGGTCTGTAGCTTGAGCAGCTTTAACTTTATCGATTAAAGTCGGTTCTACTCGTATATTCGCCATCATCACATGGGTCCCTGGAGTCTTCAACTCTATCTCCATCCTTTGCAAGTCACACAAAATGGGCCTTTGCGTTGTTAATATTGCACTTGTACCCGCATATGATCTTCTACTCAATGCGTCAGCTACCACGTTCGCTTTTCCAGGATGGTATTGAATGGTATGATCATAATCTTTCAACAGTTCAAGCCAACGTCGTTGTCGCATGTTGAGTTCCTTTTGAGTGAAGAAATATTTGAGGCTTTTATGATCCGTAAAGATCTCCACTTTCTCCCCATACAAGTAATGCCTCCAAATTTTAAGTGCAAAGACAACAGCTGCCAACTCTAGATCATGAGTAGGATAATTCCTCTCATATTCCTTGAGTTGTCTTGATGCATAGGCTATGACTTTTCCATGTTGCATGAGAACGCATCCCAACCCTTTGCTCGAAGCATCACTGTAGATGACAAATCCCTCCGAGCCAGATGGTATTGTTAGAACAGGTGCTGAAATGAGTCTCCTCTTGAGTTCTTGAAAACTCTGCTCACATTCTTCGCTCCAACCAAACTTTGTATCTTTCCGAGTCAGCTGAGTTAATGGAGTAGCGATTCGAGAAAATCCTTCCACGAATCTCCGATAATAACCAGCTAAACCAAGAAAGCTACGTACCTCGGTCACTGATTTAGGTTGCTCCCAGCTTTGAATAGCTTCAATCTTTGCCGGGTCAACAGATATTCCACGACTTGATACTACGTGCCCAAGGAATGCTACCTCTTCCAGCCAGAACTCGCATTTCTTCAACTTGGCATAAAGTTTGTATTCACGAAGCTTTTGGAGTACCAGCCTCAAGTGTTGCTCATGATCTTCACGGCTTTTGGAATAAACAAGGATGTCATCGATAAAGACGACCACAAAGTGATCCAAATATTCCTTGAATACCCTGTTCATCATATCCATGAAGGCAGCAGGAGCATTAGTCAATCCAAAAGACATAACTAAGAATTCATAATGCCCGTACCGAGTTCTAAAAGCCGTCTTTGGAATATCCTCAGTTCTAACCTTCAGCTGATGATATCCAGAACGAAGATCGATCTTTGAAAAGAATTGTGCTCCTTGCAACTGGTCAAACAGGTCATCAATACGTGGCAATGGGTACCTATTTTTGATGGTGACATGATTCAACTCCCGATAATCAATACAAAGTCGCATACTCCCATCTTTCTTCTTCACGAACAGAACAGGAGCACCCCAAGGAGAAGTACTAGGACGAATAAAACCAATGTCTAACAATTCCTGCAGTTGGGTCTTTAACTCCTGAAGTTCAATAGGAGCCATTCGATATGGGGCTTTGGAAATGGGTTTTGTACCGGGTTCAAGGTCGATACAAAATTCAATTTCACGCTCTGGGGGTAGGCCAGGAAGTTCTTCGGGAAATACGTCAGGAAATTTATTAACAACAGAAATATCATTCAAAGCTGACGTATTTTTGTTTAGATCTGTGACATGAGCTAAGAAAGCTTGACATCCGTTTTTCAATAAACGAATAGCTTTATGGCTTGAGATGACAGCGATTGATTTTAATGGTTTGGTTGCTTGAATTCGCATAATAGGTCGATTAGGAATATGAAAGCTAACAACCTTACGAAAACAATCAATTTTTGCATGATGAGTAGTTAACCAATCAATCCCTAGAATCACGTCAAATGCAAGTATTTTTAATGAAATAAGATCGACAGGTAATGTGTGGGTACCAACTTGAACCAAACAAGACTTATAAACCGTGGATGTAATGAAGGTTTCTCCCAATGGAGTTTCAACTGCTAAGTCAAAGTCTAATTTCTCCGGAATCAAATTTAATCGATGAGCGCAAGTAGGAGAAATAAAAGAATGGGTTGAACCGGTATCAAATAAAGTATAGACTTCGTTAGAGTTTATGATAAGCTTACCCGTGATGACCTCATTCGGGTTCCTTGCGTTCTGGGAGGTCACAACAAACGCTCTCCCTTGCACAACCGGTTTTGACTTTTCTGGGACGGCCTTTGGTGCCTCCATCCTAGCTGAATTTGTCTTCGGTAAACGACAAAATCGGGCTAAATGACCTTCTCTTCCACAATTATAACATGCTTTGGACGGCATCGCGCAGTTTGGACTGATGTGCCCCTCCCCTCCGCATTTGAAACATATGATAGGTGGTCGTTCTCCTTCCTTAACGACAGGTGCTGGTGCTGACGTCTTTCCATCATTGTTGAATCTCCTCTTCTTGAAATGTCCATTCTTATTGTTTTGGCCCTGATTACCACCGAAGTGGTTACCATTTCTGGCCTGTTGATTCCCTCCACGCTTGTTGTCACCGCTTCGATGACTGCTCTCACTGGTATTATCATTTTGCCGGCTGCTCTCTTTTGGTTGCGTTATCTCGTTATCGCGCTCCACCAACTGAGCCCTATTTACAACATCTGAATACAAACACAGTTTATGAGAAACAAGATGTTGACGTATCTCCGGCTTCAAACCTCTTAAAAACATCCGCGTCATTCTTTCTTCATTATCCACCAGGTGGGACGCAAACCGGGATAACTCCGCAAATTTTGCCTCGTACTGCGACACGGTCATATTATTCTGCTCCAATTTGATGAACTCCACCTCCTTCATGTGACGAATACTCTCGGGAAAGTATTTGTCGTTAAACAGATCTTGGAACTTCTCCCAAGACATCTTCAGTGCGGCAGGTTGAGTACGCTTTATCGATTCCCACCAGTAATCTGCCTCTCCTCGCAACATAAAGGCGGCAAAGGGAACCTTTTGCTCCTCGGAGCAACCCAAGACATCAAATATCTTGGTGATCTGCTTTATCCATGTTTCAGCTACAAGTGGTTTGGGTTCTCCCTTAAACTCCGGTGGTCCCAGCTCCTTAAACTGTTTAGCGGTGACCGCCTGAGAGTTTCCAGTATTTCCACCTACGTTGTGGACAGGAGCCGCTTTCACCTGTTGTTGCATGAATTGCATAAAGCCTCTGAACATTTGATCATTCATCATTTGGTCAGTGTTGTTGTTTGCATGAGGATTGACACCTTCCTGATGCACATTAT
Source organism: Panax notoginseng (assembly GCA_016801055.1). Classification (NCBI taxonomy): domain Eukaryota; kingdom Viridiplantae; phylum Streptophyta; class Magnoliopsida; order Apiales; family Araliaceae; genus Panax; species Panax notoginseng. The sequence continues at coordinate 51,248,601 of CM029022.1, forward strand.
CCTGATTATTGATGTGTGGTGAATCAACAGTCGTCTGTGCTCCATTGCTATTCTCAACATTCTCAGATGCCATTTTCAGATACTGCCACAAAATAAAAATTAATTGATATGTCATATATTATCCTTATATTATGACCGACCAATTAAATACCATGCAAATAAACTTAGGTATGTCATACTAGCGAAGGAATTCCCCGTCTCTCCCCTCCTAGTTCTATTCTCACATCTTAGCCAGGGATCATATCCCTAAGCTCTGATACCAACTGTGACGCCCCCAAAATTAGGTATACATCACCCATCTTGGGTCGTCAGATACATAGTACAGAATACAAATACAACTTAATAATACAACTGTCGTGTACAATACGACAAAACATAAACTGTGAGTTTGAATACAAATATTATCTTCTAGAGAGTATTCATACTCAAAAGGAGTCCTCATTACATTTATTAACACACCATTACATAGAATAGTGAGGACTACTAACTAATACTATCATTCGGACCATCACTCCGTACCCCGACTTGTCCCAGCTACGTTCTCATTTCCTGAAGAGAACAGTGAAAGAAAGGGTGAGCTCAACTAGCCCAGTAAGAAATATTATGACTAAGATAATGCAGAATAAATTATCATTAGCCTTCAACAATGTTAAACTGATAAAATATAATAGACATCAAGTTTAACTGCAGCGGAACAAGCAATCCATTAAAAGAGTCAAGTAGAAAATAAACTCTACTATCTTTTATGATTTAAAAGGTTTTTCAACACTGCGATCGCTGAGACTCAGCTTAATAAAATAATCCACATCATCGAATCACCCCTGCACTACGGCCAAGGATATTCGTGTATTCATTAATGGTCATGATCATGCCAACAACTGTCCATCAATGCACTACGGGCCAATGAGGACTTTTACCACATCATTTGTAACATTACGGTCATGATTATACCGAATAATCCCTGGTCATAATCATACCAAGTCCATCTATGCACTACATGCCACAGATGACTTTCAACATTTTATAAACATGAGGATGATGACAATGATATAAGAATTCAATAAAACAAGTTCAAGAATTAATTTATCCAGGAATTAACAACGTCCAAATTGTCAACATGATACTGCATTGTGGAGTAAAATTCAAGAATGCTTAGAAGAATATTTTCTTGAAAAGATACTGGATGAAACGCAACTATCAAGGATATTTCACAAATTTCATGGAGTATAGAAGTCAAAACTTAACCAACTGAGTACAATAAAGAATGGAATAACAAAAGAAATCACCATGCATGCGATAGACCGCACAGACAGGTTATTCCAATAGAATAATAAATAATGGAACCAGGTCCGGCGTAAACGCACAGACAGGATATTCCGACAGAATAATAAATAATGGAACCAGGTCCGGTGTAAAACACACAGACAGGATATTCCAACAGAATAATAATAAAACGGAACCAGGTCCGGTGTAAAACACACAGACAGGATGTTCCAACAGAATAATAAACGGAACCAGGTCCGGTGTAAAACACACAGACAGGATGTTCCAACAGAATAATAGAAGAATGTCACCAAGTATAGGGTAGACCGCGTATACTGGTTATTCCAACAGAATAATAACAAATGGAATAACAGAAGTTCTCTTCATGAATATAAAAGAAATAATATTCCTTACCTTAAAAGAACTGGATATTGGAAAAGTGATGTAGCAGAATACTTTTAGTCTCTCTCTCTCTTATTCTCTCTATACTTTCTCTCTCTATAGCTTGAATGAATTCGTGAAAAATAATGAAGCCCTAGGCCTCTATTTATAGAAAAACTGAGGGTGGCTCTTGGTCTTAACGAAGGGTCAAATGACTCTTGGTCTTAACGAAGGGTCAAATGACTCTTGGTAATATTGAAGGGACAACTACTATTGACGAAAGTAATTACTATTGACCAAGGTAAATACTATTGACGAAGGTAATTACTATTGACCAAGGTAAATACTATTGACGAAGGTAATTACTATTGACCAAGGTAAATACTATTGACGACGGTAATTACTATTGACGACGGTAATTACTATTGACGACGGTAATTACTATTGACGAAGAGACTCTTAGATGATGACATATGGCCCCCCATAAAATAACCAAACTTACCACAACGTCTCAATAATATAACATATTATACAGATGATACTATGACAATAATTTAAGAGATATGATGCAGCAATTACTGTAGCAATAATTGAGTATAGCTGAGTGACTTCTCACGTAAGCATCAATAATCAATACCGTGTGCTACTATGCAACCACGCGTATTACTGTACTTTTACTACCGAGTAGTTCAACAGTTTTAACGGTTTTAACGGTAACACCTCAGCCGTTATTTTTATAGAAAGATAATTCTGTCGTTTTTTTCAATCCGACAATAATTCCGTTGTGGGGTCTACCAATGATTGTGCCGTCGTACGAATATTTCCCGACAAAAAGAATATTCTCCGACCAAACGAATATTTTATAACAACTTGCTTACTTTGCAAAATTTATAAATATTACCCACAACTATAACATTATATCAAATTAACTCCATAATATTCAAAAATGATATTTATAGAAAATTCATCTTTATTTATAAAAGTTGGGGTCTTACAACTATAATAAAGTTAACACTTTTAGTGTAACGAACTACTAATTTAAATAATTAATATCTTCTCCCTTAATTAATATTAACTCATTTAAATTATACAATTCACAGTATATAATTAAATTTAATTTCCTCATTCTCTCCATAAATTGTTTTATATTATATTATATAATTTAATTTAATTTCACCCACCCTTTTCCCTCACCCCCCTAAAAAAAATTATTGATTATGTATAAACTCCCTTGCCCCCGAACGTCCGAACCCCCAGGTTATATGCTTTTCATATATTAAAATTTTGATTAAAAATTTACATGTTTATCAAATAGTGAAAAAATATTAAATTATTTTTATTTTTTAAATAATTATATTATTTAATATAATAAATTAATTGATCGATATTAATTTTAATTATAGTATAAAATTAGAAGGAAGATATAACGGAAACAACTAAAAAAAATATTTAATATTTTATGGAATTGAAATTTTTTCATAATAAAGTGTTTTGGGCGTGATTTGGGTACGTATAACAAAACATGGTGGTACAGTCTATGTAGACTGTACCACCATTTTTTGGTATAGGTATTCAAAACACGCCCAAAACACTTTATTATAGAAAAATTTCAGTTCCATAAAATATTAAATTTTTGTTTAGTTGTTTTAAAAAAAAAAAAAAAAAAAAAAAGTCCGTCTTTTACTAAAATCGGGATCCCTGATAGGATCCTGGTTATATATATATATATATATAATTTGACTTTCTTCAGTAAATTAGAGGTAGCGAACTAAAAACGAATCGGTTATATCGACGATTTTTTTCGTCGCTATAGTCAGTTCGTTTTTAGTTCGTTCTCTCCCATTCGTTGAAGAAGCGGATTATATATATATAGGGAGCATATCAGGTCCGGACTCCCGTATTTTAACAAAATGCGGACTTTTTTTTTTTTTGCTTTTTTTTAAAAAAATAACTAAATATTTTTTTAATATTTTATGAAACTGAAATTTTTCTATAATACAGTATTTTAGGTGTGATTTGGATACATATAACAAAATATATATGTACAGTCTGTACATACATATTTTGTTATATGTATCCAAATCACATTCAAAATACTGTATTATGAAAAAAATTCAAGTTCCATAAAATATTAAATTTTTTTTTAATTCTTTAAAAAAATAAAAAAAAAAAAAAAAATAAAATTTAATTCATATTTTAATTAAGTCTAGACTCCGGACTTGATCCTGATTATATATATATATATATATATATATATATATATATATATATATATGTTGGTCCTCTTCCGCGAATGCACGTAACTACTACTACTACTACCAAGTGATGCTATATTTTAATTTATGTGGTTACGCCTTTACTTAAATTTATAATAAAGGTCGTCAGACAGCATGCACAACTGCACAAGTAAAAGATACGCGCGAAATCCCGGATTGAACGAAATTGTGTGAGAATGGAGTAGTATTAAAGAGGAATAATTTTTATATTGTTACGTGATTGTTGATGAGAAAATATAATTAATTGATTAAATAATTAAATATTTATTCAACTTTTAAAGTCCATGGTAATTTGAATACATAAATGAGTATAGAGTAGAGCAGAGCAGATGAACGAGTCTAATAGAACAAATTTCGTGATTCATGACTCATGAGTCATTAATGATGTAGGCCTTGCATTCTAGAAGAGAGATTGTTAGGAAAAGTACGCCAAAAATAAATAATCTATATCTCAGGAATTACTTTTTCGTCTTTATACAATTAAATATAAAATTAACAAACCCAATTATGAAAATAAAAATAACAAATAATCATCCACAAGCAAGACACCAAATATACGTGGAAAACCCTCTAAAATTAAGAGGTAAAAACCACGGGTTAAACTCCAAATCTCCACTATATCACTAATAATGGGTTTACAATAATCCTCTCAAGTTTTATGCCTTAAAACTTGAGGTTACACAATAAATTGAGATAATACAAATTTACCTTTAATTAAGTTGAGAAACATAATTAACTTCACCACCAAAAAACACCCCAAGTAATAAAGTCTCCAAGCTTTCAATTGAACGGAGATGGCGGTGGATACCCAAGAACAACAAACTGTAATTCTCTCGATTTATTCTTTTGGTATCTTATTGCTACCAAGTTTATCTCATGTATCAAATAAGACTCCCTCATAGCCTTATTTATAGTACTATACTTAATCCATTCCTATTATGGATTAGAAACAATTTATTCTCCTAATCAAATTAGGGATCACATCTCCTTGTCTTGGTCACCAACCAATCTAACAAGTAAATCATTTTTCCACTTGGATTCCTTTCATGGAATCTCCAATTTAAATATTGCTTTCAGTAACCCAATTTCTAATTGGATTAATATCAAGTAAACTCACTTACTTGCTCACAAAGAAAATCAATTCTTTTTTATCTTGGATTCTATCTAATGGGTGAGGACCCACACCCAACAGAGATAACATACTTTTATATATTTTCAAAAGTGGTTAGCATGAAATTAATTTTTAGGTAAGTTGATCAATTGACCAATAGAGTGCTGACACGCATGAGAGGCTCTATGTGTGTCATCATTCTATTGGCCAATTGACCAATTTATCAAAAAATAAACTTTATGCTAACCGGATCTTTTATTTTCTATACAAATATCCCATCCATCCATCTTACTATAAAATATTACTACTTCCATAAAAACCAAACTAGGGTGTTGCTACTTACTATTATACACATAAACTTATATGGTTATTAATTCAAGATTATTGGGTATATTTTTTTTAATAATGATTTTTACTAAAATATTCTTATGCTAATTTTCTTATACCGAGAAAAAATTTGTTACAATTTATTTATCGTTTACAACTTTTTAGGAGAATAAATTATTTACTTTCCTATATCACCCCTACCTTTCTTATTGTCCCAAAAAATTCTCTCTCTTATATTAATAATTTTCAACTTCGGTAAAAGGGTAGTGATAAAATTTCAAACAAATTTTAATTGTTAAATGATATTATTAAATGACTTTCTTAATCCATATATAAAAATATTAAACGACAATATTTTAAAAACGAAAATAGTATATCAAACATTTGACATTAAATTATCAAAGTCGTGTATAGATGGAATTCAATAGTTTTGAAAAACTTGGTCAAAGTAATAAAAATAAGTAAGATAAAAATTAATACTTAAATATAAATCCATAGGGGATCCTAATTTGTTTTTATCTAATTTTTCCTAAACACCTAATATTTGTTATAATTAAAATTAATTTCCTAAAGTTATAGATCTAACATATGTGTGTATAATTGTAGAGTATGAGAAACATATAAATGAATACATCACACAAACATGAAAACCATTAATACAAATTAGAAAATGTTCACCTTAACAAAAGCCAAAAAATTAAAGCGTACAAGGTGATAGACGAATAGGAAGACCATTCTCCGGGAAGGGAAATGGAGTATAAATAATCTTTTCATTGGGAAACACCTTCTCCCACCTAAAATTGGTAACCAAATGGTGCATGAATATTAGAACCTCCAGACGAGCAAACTCACTCCCAGGGCACATCCTTGGTCCTCCTCCAAATGGTATAAATGTGAATGGCATAGGTCCATCTCCTTCAAATCTTGAAGGATCAAACTCCTCTGGATTTTTAAAGTATTTGGGATCTTTATGTGTCGAGTATACGCTCCAAAAGATCTGCACAAGCACAATATTAGAAGTATATTTTTATGTTTGTACAAAAGACATGAAATCCTAACATTTCATTACTAATTATAGGTAGATAAAATATCATTATGTCATACTGTCAGGACGGCTACTAGAAATATATATTTTGCAAAAATTAGTTTTCCTTACAAGTCGTCGTTTAAGAAATATATCTCTAACTTGGAACAGATGATGAACAAATGCAGATTCTTTAGCTTGAGAGTATATAGTACTCGCTTCGCTTCCTCTTACCATTTGAAAATTTACAAATATTAATGCTATATTTTTAAATATATAAATATCAGTCCTCTTCTCCCGCGAACCGTAGGGAGTGAACCAATGTAAAAACGAAATAAGTATAATAACGGTTTTTTGAGATATAACAACAGATAGAACCGTCGTCATAGCTATGTCGTCGGCTTCGTATGCTATAACGACGGAAATAATCGTTGTTATAGTCGGTTCGTTTTTTGTTCGATACTTATAGTTCACTAGAGAACGAGACCGTATAAATATAGCATTAAATAATACATTGTTTATTTAATAGCAGTAACATAAGTAACAAGATTTTTTTATTTTTTTTTCTTCTTTTGGTACAAGCTAGTAAGACTGGGTATTAAATTCATTTCTAACTATGGGAGAGGGAGAGGGAGAGGGAGAGGGAGAGGATGACAAAATGGTTAAATCCGAAGTTTTTGGTTTCAGTTTCATTGTAAGCTTATGGACTGACTATCAGTTGTAGATTTCCAAAATCAAAGATTTTTTAGATCTTGGAAGTCTCATAATTTTTTTTTGCCTTTAGCCAGAGAAAAAATGGTGAAATGCGTTGCACCTTTATTATTGGGCTATCCTAAAAATTATATAAATCATAAATGACAAACATACCTTCCATCCTTTGGGAATGATGAAGTTTGCGTAACTGAATTTACTTGTAACTACTTTAAAACCTCCTTGAGAAGGAGGTACTAATCTCATAGCTTCATTTATAACATTGCGGGAATACTTCATCCTCTTGATGTCCTCCCAGCTCAAAAGTTCTCCTGCCCCTTTCGACTTTGCGATCTCCATTTGTTCTATATATTATAGACCAAAAGTAAATCCATTAAATTAAATAATTTATGCCCGTTCCGTAATGACTTGTAACTTAAAACAAGTTGTGCATGTGTTAGTTTACCTGTGAGGACTTTAGCATAGATGTGAGGATGATCTGCAAGAAAGTAGACCACAGAGCCCATGGCACTGCTAGTGGTATCATGGCTAGCAATCAGTATATTAAGAACAACGTCCGCAATATCCATTTCGCTGAAAAATTTCTCGCCCTCGCCATTGGAAATCATAACGTGGGACAAAAGATCCTTTCGAGTCTCTGATTTATCACTTCTCCTCTGTTTTATCACCACCGAAAGCTCTTTTCTAATAAGATTGGCGGCCTTGATCCCACGGTTAAAAGCCGTGCCCGGAAAGTTTAAAGGTAAAGACAATAATCCCGCTTTAACCTTCTCAAAAAGATGAGAAAGCTTCTGCACCTGCACCGGATCATTTATGCTAAAGAGCAGCCAACAGGCCAACTCAAAAGTCAGCGTCTCTGACATAGCGAAAGCTTTCACTTCTGTACTCCCGTTCCTAATTTTTAATTCATGATTTAGGAGAAAACACATAAATAAACTCTTCTAAAATATATTAAAGGATGAAAGTGAAAAAAAAAATTTATTCAATATTTGGGGATAATATGAGAAATCGAGTCATTAATTAAGTCTTCAAATTTACAAACAACAGATAAAAAATGTCTTCAATTACTGCAGTTTTCAGTTCATCACATTTGAGCCTCACACATTCTGTCTGTTGCTACTGCAACGGTTGAAAGCACATTTTCAACTATGAATATAGTGAATAATGAACTCCGTAACCAAATGGGAGATGAATGAATGAATGATTGTTTATTAACTTATATTGAGGCTGACATTTGTGCAATTATTAAAAATAAGATTATCATGCAATAATTTCAAGTTATAAAACTTCGAAAAATATTGTTATAAATAATATTTGAGAATTATTTAGTTGTGTTTGATGTTATTAAATTTTTATTCTTAAAAGGTTTTTTTTCGAATTTGACCCACTGAGGCTGGATCCATCCATGCACTAAACGCTCCAAACACTTTGTAACCAAACATATACTGTACAAAATATCTCTCCAAAATGACACAAAAATTTAGAGAGAATATTACAAACCATTTGGCTTCAAAGTGCTGCCTCGTTGTCCGATCCATGACCGAAATAAACTTGTGGAGTGCTTCGGGTTTTAAGAATTCAACAATTAGACTCCGCAAGGCTTTGCTTTTCTCTACCGAAGGTATTGTTGCAGTTAGGATTTTGGATATGGCAGGGGGCCACCAGGACACAACAAGCTTGTTTTCGTTGGAGAAAATGAATTTGTTCCCCGAGGCACCGCAGAAAACTACCATTTTCTCGCCTGCTAAGGATGTTGTGAAGACATCAGGGGAGTATTTTTTCATTCTTTGTGTTACGAACTTTTCAGGGTTACCTTTTTGGCCCCAGGAGATGAATTCTAGTGTTTCTCCAATTATGGGCCATCCTGTTTTGCCCGGGGGAAGTTTGTTTTGGCTACTTGGTTTGAAATTCCAAAAGAGGAATAAGCAAAAGACTAGTAGAAGAAGTAATTGAGATGAGATAAAGAGATCCATGGATCAAGAATTGTGTGATTGTGCCCAAAATTCAGAAATGAAAATGAAGGTGGCAAGTGGAGAATGGATAATGGAGAGTGGGGAGTATATGTACTAAAATCTCTTTGGGTTAATTGCAAAATGGTCACTCATGTTTTCATACTTTTGCAATCTTGAAGAAAGCGAATAAGCGCTAGATAGGAAGACAATAAAAGTGGTTTCGTCTCTACTGGGTTTGGCTCCTTTTGATGAAAATCTTACTAGTCAATATGCAAGGACGGATCTACTCATAAACTGGAGGGGGCCGCGGACCCCCGAGATTTGAAAATTTTATAAAGTCGTTCCGATTATAAATTAATTTTATTATTAAATTCATTATAATTGTATATTTGTATAATTAGAGCATAATATTGTATATGTGTTATTCTAATTGAATGATACATTTATATTCAGGTAACCAACTAAAATTCTTTTTTTTTTTTAATCTTTGTTTATTTCATCAAACTTAATATTTTAATTTTTAGAAATTTAATGAGTTATCATAATATTATATATGTTAATTCCAATTGCATATTCAGTTTTTTTTCCGGTGAGCAACTAAAACCCTTACTTATTTAATTGCAAATTTATGAAAATTTTATTATTAAAAGGTTTAATGAGTGGTCCAATAATATTGATTAACTCATTTTTGTAGTGTAGAATTAATTGAATATTTTATTTTTTGTTTTAGAATCATGGGAAAATCACATACTATTGATACATTTTTCAATAGAAAGCAATCAAATCATGTTGACACATCTTTGCTTACCCATGAGCCTAGTGTTCAAATATTTTTGTCTACCCCTGAACAAGAACGTTCTCTAAAATCACCAATAATTGAAGGTAAAGAATGAGATATTAATTATTTGGAACGTGATATTGAAAAACGTATCGAAATATGTGCCAAATTTGACTTTCTCATTTTCAAGTTTCGATTTCACTTTCCGTCCCCATTTCCTGAATAAACAATATTTTAAAGTTCGAAAGTTCAAAAATTCGAAAATACGAAAACACGTTTTGAGCGTGAATAGTGATTTTACGTCTTTTCTGATAAAAATATTTTTAATTTTCCAAATAAACGATATGTTGTAATTCGAAAAGTTCAAAAAACGAAAAAACGTTTTTTGCGTTTTATGAATAATGATTTAGCATTTTTATCGAAAAATTTCAACGCACATTCATAACCATATACTCCCTCCGTTCCTAAATAAGTGTCGTTTAAGGTTTTTGCGCATAGATTAAGAAAGTCATTTAATACTATCATTTACTCCCTCTGTTCCTAAAAGATTGTCGTTTAAGGTTAATGTACACAGATTAAGGAATATAATTAATACCTATCGAAAATCCTATACTACCCTTATTAATTGTCTCAACCAATTATTTCATTCCTAATATTTTTTATTCAATTCAACCAATTACTTCTTATTCAACCAATTACTCCCTCCATCCAAAATAATAGACATTCTAGAGTATTTCACTTAGATTAAGAATAGATACAATTTTACTATTTTATCCTTAGATCTCATTTAATTCTCTATTTGTTCCTCTTTCTTCCTCATCTTGTCCCTCTTCTTCTATTTGTTATTCTGTCCGTTCAACTCCACTTAGGAATAAAATCTGATAATTTTCTCTCTACCTCTTCTATAAAATCTGTTTATCTCCATCCTTCATCCCTCTACAAACCTTCTCTCTCTACCTCTTCTATACCTCATCTCTCTCTAAACAGAACCGGCTCTATTTCTATCTTTTGATTTGGAACGAGATCACCGGATCTGCTCTGTTCTTTTCACGCTGGAACGGATCTGTTATTATGGGATCTGCGGATCTGTTATTATGGGATCACCGGAACCGGCTCTGATTATAGTTGAGTATTATGGTAGAGTTGAGTATTATAGGAGTATTAATGGTGGTGGAGAAGGAATGGTAAAGAAGGAAAAAAATAGACAAAATAGTCTTGGTTTTAGAAAACGTCAAATATTTTAGAAAAAAAAACACTCTAAAACGTCTATTATTTTGGGATGGAGGGAGTACTACTTGAATTATAGCATTGAATTGAATAAGAATCATTGTAAAGGAAGAGAAAGAAAGTTTTAAATAAGGGTAAAGTAGGGAAATAATAACTAATATGTATTGATAAATTTAAAACGATAATCTTTTTTGGAACAAAAATTACTTCCTAAAACGACAATCTTTTAGGAACGGATGGAGTAATAATTAAAATGTGTAAAATTTTATCACTACCCCTTTATGAGAAGTTGAAAATTATTAATACTAAGGGTGATAATTTCTTGGGACAATGAGAGAAGGTAGAGGTGATATAAGAAAACAAATAATTTATTCTCCTAGAAAGTTATAAACAACAAATAAATTGGAACAAATTTTTTCTTCTAAAACGTTACTTATTTAGAAATGGAGGGAATAATACGTAATTTATGTCAAAAATCAACATTTAACCATATAAAACATAAATATTTTCATAAAAATATTTATTTTATTTAATAAATATTAATTACCCTTATTACAAGGGTGCTACATTATCGATCATTACAAAATTTGGTAAAATTACTTGGAGCTCGTGCTAGAAAATATAAATACAAATATAAATAAAAAACTAAATGGAAATGTTGAGGAATAGTAACTAATGAACACGAGCATGTTACTGAAACTGATTCAACGGTAGTTGACTATTAAGCACTAAATGGCCAACACTAAAATCCCTCAACGGCGCCGCTACTTGTGGATTTAAAACTTTTGACAAATGTGTAATTTGTAAGTGCAAGTATAAAATGGGTATAAATGGATTAAAGAAATGAATGGTATCCCAACAAATTTGAATTGAGGGGTAGTTCTAATGACCGGTAATGACCGGTGTCCTTTTTTTTTTTTTAAATTTTTTAATCACAATTATGAGAAAAATAAATAAAAAATAATAAAGCAAGTTTGAACAAAAAATTATAAAAGAAAGTATATTTTTTATTAAAAAAATACTGTAAATTTACAGTATTTTTTTAATAAAAAAATATACTTTCTTTTATAATTTTTTGTTCAAATTTACTTTATTATTTTTTATTTATTTTTCTTATTATTGTGGTTAAAAAACCAAAAAAAAATAAATTAAAATTAAATTACACCGGTCATTACCTGTCATTAAGGCACCGGACCGCCCCTTGATCCAACAAATTTGGGTTAGAATGATATCGAATAATAGAGAGTAGATCCTCTGTCCCTAATTTGTCTGTCCCTCTCTGGCCCCCCACTTATAATTTGACACTTGGCTTTTTTTTAATATCAATTAAGTCTAACTTAACAGTGTTAACTTATAATCAGTCTCTTCATCTTCGACATCACGTCTCTCCTCTAACGTTTACATCATTTCTGAGAATCACTCTGATCAATTTTTCTTTCATCTTCATAACTCACCAACTCAAATCAAATGCTTTGAGTTTACCTTTTTTTGGTCAATCTGGAAAGGGGAAGAGCACAAGTCCACAAACCGGTATTCATCTTCTTCGTTCTTATGCCATATAAGTTTTTCTTCTTCTTAGTTTTGTTTTTTTCTATATTGAAGAGATTCCCTATTCTCAAGTTCTGTATTTTTTAATCTTTGTGACAACTTGAGTTCTGCTTGTCTTTGTTAAATATTATTATGTACACTTTTTAATTGATATTCCCCATCTGATAGGAATTGGTTTTCCACTAAAGGTCATGAACTTTACAGATAGCAGTGTGGAATATGAAACTCAAGGACGTCGAAAGTTAGATTTCAATAGTGGTATTGACTTGAATCATTTTGTAGACAATAAAAGTAACTTGGATGGTGCAAAAGGTAACAAAAATGTTGGTTCAGTTCATTCTAGAATTCGACAAGAGCTAATTCCAGTAATTGGCATAGAGTTTGCAACAGAACAACAAGCATTTGACTTTTACAATACATATGCATATCATGTTGGCTTCAGTGTTAGAAGAAGTAAAGCACACAAACGCGAAGATAAGCAGTTGAGAGATAGGCTTTTTGTTTGTTCTGCTGAAGGTAAACGTGGATATGATAAACGTGATGTTTATGCGAAATCTCATCGGGCTGAGACAATATTCGAGTGTAAAGCAAGGATGAAAATCAATTGTCATTTAACAGGTAAGTTTCAGGTCATTGAGTTTGTGAGTGATCATACACATGTGACTTCAAGTCCTAGAAAGACCCATTTTTTTAGGTCTCATAGGAGCATGAATCTAGCACAAATCGCTGAAGCTGATATGGCTGACTGTTCAGGTATTGCTCCAAAAGCTACTTTTGAATTTTTGAGTAGGCAAGCTGGTGGTCGTCAATATCTTGGATTTATTCCTGATGATTATAAGAATTATTTGCGCACTAAGAGAACGAGGGAAATGAAGGTAGGGGATACAGGTGGTGTGTTGGAATATTTACAACAAATGCAATTAAATGATCCCAATTCTTTTTATGCTATACAAGTGGATGCAGATGATCTAATAACTAACATTTTTTGGGCCGATGCAAGGATGATGGTAGATTTTGATTACTTTGGTGATGTGGTATATTTTGATACAACATATAGAAAAAACAAAGAAGGAAGGCCTTTTGCCATGTTTGTTGGGGTGAATAATCATAAACAAACAATTATATTTGGTGCTGCATTATTATATGATGAGACTACTGCAACTTTCGAGTGGTTGTTTGACACTTTTGCCAAGGCTATGTCTGGAAAGAAACCTAAGACAATTCTTACAGACCAAGATGCTGCAATGGCTAAAGCATTAAGTTCAAAATGGCAAGAAACTAAACATCGATTATGCATTTGGCACATTTATCAAAATGCAGCCAAACATCTCAGCAGTGTTTTTGAGAAGTTCATATATTTTTCCAAAGATTTTAGTTCTTGCATATATGATTATGAGGATGAAGATGACTTTTTGAATGCGTGGAAAAACATGCTTGAAAAATATGGACTCCAAGACAATGATTGGTTACACCGATTGTTTGGTATAAAGGAAAAATGGGCATTAGTTTATGGCCGGGAAACTTTTTGTGCAGATATTACCACCACCCAACGCAGCGAAAGCATGAATAGTTGTCTAAAAAAGTATGTAAGTTACAAACATGATTTGATGCGATTTTTTCAACATTTTCAAAGATTGGTTGATGATCGTCGTTTTGAAGAATTGAAGGCTGACCATAATGCAAGTCAAAGTTTTCCTGCATTATCGTTCCCAGTGGAAATCTTAAAACATGCAGCAAGTGTTTACACACCAAAGATGTTTAAGGTATTTCAGAGTGAGCTATGTAAAGCTCATGATTGTGCCTTGAACTTCTTTGACGAGTTTGGAACAGTGAGCAAATACATACTTAGCCCACATGGGAAACATTCCCACCATAAAGTCATGTACGACTCAATAGATGGTAAGATTTCATGCAGTTGTAAGAAGTTTGAGTTTGTAGGAGTCTTGTGTGCACATGCTTTAAAGGTTCTGTCTGCAAGAAATGTTAAGAGGATTCCTAGTCAGTATATATTGAATAGATGGACAAAAAAATTAAGGTTGAGAGTGCAAAAGTCAGTTGCAATACTGCATGTGAAAGTGACCCAAGGGCAGAGATAGTGAAGCGTTATAGAGACTTATGTCGATTAAACATTCGACTTTCAACAAGAGCAGCAGAATCTGAAAATGCATATCAAATTGCTTTATTAGGAATTACCAAGGCAATGGCGGAGGTTGATGCATGTTTCAAAGAAAAAACAGTTGAAGAAGCTCCACAAGCCCCTTCACCAGCCATGAATAATGTGTCTGTTCTTAGTGGAAGTATTCTTATGGATGATAATGCTAACAGTAGAGTGAAAGGAATTAAAACCAAAGCAAGAGTGGTTGGTACATATAGTAGGCCGAGAAGTGCTTTGGAAAAGAACAAAAGAAAGAAAATGACTCGAAATAAAGCTGTGCAACCACCGAGTGTTTCATCTACACAAATTGTTATGCCTTCTACAGTTCAAATCCAACAGGTATTTTTTTCCCTTTTAAATTAGTATAAATACTTTTATGGCTAGGCTTATACTTATCTGTCTAATTGAAATGCAAGGACCCAATTGAGCAAAACTTATCACACAGAGCATCACTCTATTATCCGGTCAATGAGTCAAATGCAATGCCTCCACAAATGCAATTTAGACCGCGAATTCAACTTTCTCAGGTATTTATAGTTTCTCATTACCTTTAAATTATAATATTACTTGTAAAGGATATCACTTTGGAAACAAGTATAATTAACTTTGATTCTGATAATTTTATTGTGCTTCTTATTTTCTGTATACAAACCAACAACAATTTATGGGAAGCTATGATACCATAAACAATGAGGAATCTTCCACCAACATGGTTAACCTATCACAGGTAGTATAATGCATTCAATTAAATTATTTTGCCATGACTATTACTTTTTCAAATAATATTAGTCATATCTCTTTACATATGAATATGTTTATAAGTACAGACACAATTCCCATTGAGAGGAGTAGACTTGTTTGGCTCTCAACTCACAAGCCAAGAAGATTCATATATGGGGAGACGTCAATTTGCGCAATGAGAAGACAAAGTACTGGAAAAGCTGGGAAAATTGGGAAAACTTTTGGTTATGTGTCTTAGTCAAATGGTTGTGGAGTTGACTATAGTTAGTTAATTATTTTGATTTTTCCATGAAGTGACTTTTATATGTATGGTTTGTGTCCTAAGGGGAATTGATTGTTGTTAATTTGGAAGAGCATGACAGTTTTTCCTGGATTTAATATTATAGGAATGGTTTATGCCATAATTGAATCGATTGATAAGTTGGATTAGTTTGGCTATTTTATAGAGATGATTGCTCTCATCTTTTCCTTTCTTTTGTGTTTTAATGTAAATGAATCATATGGATATTCATTTTAAACACTCACAGTGCACTTAAATCATTATATGCCTGTAGCACAATTTGTTCATTCACAAAACCAAATTACATCAACATACTGTAAAGTGAAATCTAAGTTTGACATTTTCTCAAACACTTAGAGTGCACTTCAACCATCCTACCATTCTATAACATTTGGTCCATTCACGGAACCAAATTACAACACACAATAATCTGACAAAGTTCTATACATCAATTCTTCAACTAGAATGTCCTCTTCATATTTTTCAAGCATTTAGGAATTCCTCTCCAATATCTTCATCCCAGACCCATTGAATTCCAAATGTAGAGTCGACATTTTAAAAACTAGTTCGCAGACAAAAGGGAATGCCATCATCAAAGCAAACAGCGGAACGATGAATACCGGTTTGTGGAGTTGTGCTCTTGCCCTTTCTAGATTGACCAAAAAAAGGTAAACTCAAAGCATTTGATTTGAGTTGGTGAGTTATGAAGATGAAAGAAAAATTGATCAGAGTGATTCTCAGAAATGATGTAAACGTTAGAGGAGAGACGTGATGTCGAAGATGAAGAGACTGATTATAAGTTAACACTGTTAAGTTAGACTTAATTGATATTAAAAAAAAAGCCAAGTGTCAAATTGTAAGTGGGGGGCCAGAGAGGGACAGACAAATTAGGGACAGAGGATCTACTCTCCGAATAATATCAGAGCTCGACAAATGTAGCAAGGTTCAATGTAACAACTTGTGTACCGTCAACAATAATTGTACTATTGATGGCGAACGTTACTACTTATTAAGATGGGTGGGTGCCCTTGTCCCGTCAACAATAAATGTAGTACTAGTAATGTGGCTTTTATTTAATCGTGTACTGTTATAGACTCTTGATTTCGAATGGCTCAAAATGGTTTTACCCTTTTGACGGATGATATAGTCCCTCCGTTACTTAATATAAATCATTTTAAAAAAATATTTTTATTCTTTAATATAAGTTATTTTAAAATTTCAAGTAAATATTTATTACTTAGTTTCTAATATTAGTCCAAGTATTAAATATAACTTTTGTTCTCTCACTATTTTATATCTAATAAATAAATATCTCTTATTCTAATACAAGGGTAATATAGACAATTGATATTATAGTTAATGCTATACAATCATTAACTTAATACTTGTACATAACCCTAAAACGACCTATATTAAGGAACGGAGGGAGTATCATTTTCATTGCTGGGACATAATTATTAGGGCCTGAATTATATGGTGGGTCAAAATTTATGTGAAGTTATTTTAACTTATGTAAGAATCTTTTTAATAGTTGAGTAATTTAAGGAATTGAAGATCCCTAATTATATTTGGTTTCTATTCCTTAAAGAAAGTGTCAGGTTTTAAACCGACTTCCTTTCCTTAAGATAATTGTATTTGGTCCCATTAAGGAATTATACCTGATAAGAATTTCTAATTCTACACGGAGAATGACTTTATGGAAGTGGTGAGATTATTATAAATACAAGACTTTACCATGATTCTAAAGTACACACTCTTATTATTTTTCAGTACTAGAGCGTTAAGCCTCCATTATTAACCTTATTTAGCCAGTACTTATTCTTACACCGGAGTTATCCCCCCAAACCGTCAAGCTTTTGGTGTGATTTCGTTTTTGTGCTGGATTGGACGCGCTTCGGTGATTGGAGCACATGGACGGATCTTGGCGTTAACATTGACACTAGAAGGAGGGGTTTATAGTGTTGCTAATTTTCAAATAGGAGTTTTCTGGATGTAATCATGGTAAAGAGCAAGACATACTCCTAGAGTTGGGAAGTCAACGGTGAACGGGTCTACTCAGCCAAGAGGATCAGTCATGGATAGGTTGGGACCGTCTAGGAGCATCCAGGATAGGCTCGGTGTAAGACCCCAATTTTTATGAATAAAGATAAATTTTTCTATAAATATCATTTTTGAATATTAAGGTGTTAAGTTGTTATAGTTGTGGGTAATATTTATAAATTTGGCAAAGTATGCAAGTTGTCATAAAATATTCGATTGGTCGAAAAATATTTATTTTAACAGGGAATATTCGTACGACGACACAATCATTGGTGGACCCCACAACAGAATTATTGTCGGAATGAGAAAACGACAGAAATATCTTTTTATAAAAATAACGACAAAAGTTTTACCGTTACACTGTTGAAATACCCGGTGGTAAAAACAGTAATACGCATGGTTGCATAGTAGCACACGATATTGATTATTGATGCTTACGTGAGAAGTCACTTAGTTTTATTCAATTATTGCTATAGTAATTGCTGCATAGTTTTTTCACGTTATTTGATTCAATTATTGTCGATATTTTATATATTATTAATGTGACGCCCTCAAAATAGGTATACATCACCCATTCTGAGTTATCAAATATATGGTACAGAAACAAATATAACTTTATTAATACAATTATCGTGCAAAATACGACAACACATATACTGTGAGTTTAATTATAAATATTATCTAATATACAATATTAAAACTCAAAAGGAGTGCTCATTATAATTATTGATACGCTATTTTATAAAAATAGTGAGAATTGCTAAAACAACTTTCTAGAACTATTACTCCATACCCCGGCTAGTTCTTGCTATATTCTCACCTCCTGAGAAAAAATATAACAAAAAAAAGGGTGAGCTCAACTAGCCCAGTAAAGAATATTATGACTAAGATAATGTACAACAAATTATCAATAGTCTTCAAAAGGAAAAAATCTGATAGAATATAATAGACAACAAGTTTTAGATCAACAATTGCAGCGGAAACAACAATTTATTAGAAGAGTTAAGTAGAGAATGAAATCTACTATCTATGAATTTAAAAGTCCATCATCAATATTTTATCACTGTAACATCAATCAATATACATCTTGAATCAACTATTCATCTTTGCACTATGGGTCAAAGATATTCATTTGTATCACCAGTTGGTCATGTTCATCTCAACACCTGTTCATCTTTGCACTACGGGTCAAAGATATTCATCAGGTAATCATTCATCTTTACTCTACAGGCCAAAGATATTCATCAAGTATCACCATTAAAGACTGAGGATGATGAAAAATATTTTAGAGAACGAATCCAGTAAGATAAAAGGACAAAGTTTAGAGATTCGTACTTTAGATAATTCAAGTCTAAAAATACTCCATAATAAACCATAATGGAGTAAAATTTAATAATGACGATCAAAACATGGATACAATCAAAGATAGTAACCATACTAAACATCTGGGACGAAAAAGAGAATTTTTTTTTCAGTGAATAGTGTCGTATTTGTGAATAGTGCCGTATACGTGAATAGTAACCCCGACACAAAAAGGTAGAAATTTCATAATAAAACTTATATCAATAATACATCATAATGATATTGAAGAAAATAATAGCATATAAGAAGAAAATAACATCCCTTACCTCAAAAAAATAGTATTTCTGAATGGAATATCGGATATGATGCTAAAGAAAACTTACACTGAATAGCAACTCTCAAAGTATCTAAATACTCATAAAATACGCTCGATAATAGAGAGAGAGAGAACTTGTTTCTGGTGTAATTTTTCAATTCTAACTAAGCACCCTATTTATAGAAAAATATTAGAACGCCGAAGCAGACTTAACCTGCTACCTGATGGCTTTACCTGTAACTATTCATGCCACCACATTTGAAATAAAATTTTAGCACATTTTTCACCAACCAAAAGTGGGGCCCACCAATTCTAGAAATTTCCAAAATATTTTATCATTTAAACAATAATAAAAAACTTCAATAATTCATAATAAATAGCCCTTTTGTCATAAAAATTTGAGTCTTATGTCCATTCCATAGAAAATTAAATTCTCTACAACTTTGTAGCTTTAAGTTTTTCTAAATTCTAAACGAAAAATGCCCGAAATCTACATACGGACGATTTTTAATACCTCTATTCCGATAAAATACTAATAAAATACCTCAATATTAATTCTTTCATTTATAATCACATAAAATAAATATTTCTCTATCCTTCATTTATATCCACATAAAATAAATATTTCTTATCATATAAATCAATAATTAATTATTCACAAATAATATTACAGAATCACAATTATGACAACCAGGCCGTTCCCAGGAAAGAGGGGACTTTCCGATAAGGATTTCTCCTTACTGGCACGCAATTAGGTGACCAAACCTCTCCTTAGACAGAACTTTCTAGACATTGTTAATAATGCTATCTAATAATATTATTCAAATAATATGAATTATTGATCTGATAATGAAAAATACCGTGCAGTGACAATTATTGAAACAACAATAATATAAAATATCAACGCAACAATTATTGAATCAATAAAATAAAATATTGAACAGTAATTACTGTAACAATTATTGAGTAGTGCCATCTTACGTAAGAATCAATAATTCAAAAATACTATGCAATACCGTGTGCTACTGTGCAACCACGCATATTACTGTATTTTAACCACTGGGTATTCCAACAGTGTTAACGGTAACGATTACGCCGTTATTTATAAAAACTCAAACTTGTCGTTTTCTTCATCTAACAGTTATTCTGTTATGGAGCCCACAAATGGCTGCGCCGTCGTACGAATATTCCCCGGCAGCAAGAATATTCTACGACCAAACGAATATTCTCCGACAAAAATGAATATTTTATAACCACTTACTTATTTTGTAAAATTTGCACATTTCACCACCCATAAACAAAACATTATATCAAATTAACTCCGTATTATTTCAAGATAATGAATAGACAAAAATTAATTTTATTTATAATAAGTTGGGGTCTTACAATTAAATCAATAATTGAGATGATACAGTTATTCATATTATTATTTGTAATATTGACGATGTCTAGAAAATTCTGTCAAGGAGAGGTTTGGTCACCTAATTGCGCGCCAATAGGGAGAAATCTTTATTGAAAAGCCCCCTATTTTCTGGGAGTGATCTGGTTGTTAAATATTGTGAATAATAATAGTGATGAATAAATGTTGTTAAAAATATTGAGGGGATAATTTATGAAGTATTTGTTATAAATTTTGCGTATTATTTGGACCCATATTTATCTATTTTTCAAAATAATCAATAAATTTTTTTAATAAAGGTGGGGCCACATGTGGGGCCCACATGTGGAAGAAATGATTTTGGAAATGGGGGGAGGAGAGTATACGTAAAGGGGAGGGATATATATATATATATATATATATATATATATATATATATATATATATATATATATATATATATATATATATATATATATATATATATATATATATATATATGTGTGTGTGAGTGGAAAGTGGTGGAAAAGGAGTGAAAGTGAAAGGTAGTAGAAATGTGGAGGTCGAAAGAAAAAAGAAGAAGAGAAAGTGTGTGTATGTATGTGTGTGTGTGTGATAGTGATATGTGTGTGGGTAATAGTGAAATGTGTGTGAGAGTGTAAGATGAGTGTGGTGAAAGTGATGTGTGTGTGTTTGTGTATGTTTGTAATATTAATGTGGTGGGTGGTGGAGGATACCCGAGAGAAAAAGAAAAAGAAGGAAGTATGTGTGTATATGTGATGTAATGAAAAGGGGGGTGGGGAAGATGCGTTGGGGGGGGGAGGGCATGTGTGTGTGTGTGTGGTGGAAGATTTGTGTTGGTGGGGGGGGGAATGAAAATGATGGTTATATATATATATGTTATAAAGTTGGTGTATTAATTTGATAGTAGGCGTGTGATAGTCAGCAGCAGTCAGTCCGTGACCTTGCGTATTGCATCCGTGAATTTCAAATTATTTCGTCTGTGATTTTTTCTTAACAGTACCCCTTCTATTTTTCTATAAATAGGATGCTTAGTTAGAATTGAAAATCACACCAGAATCAGAGAATTCTTCTTCTATAATATTGAGCATATTTCTTTCGAGTTTTAGAAAGCTTTGAGCGTAGAAAACAATGAAAGTTTTCTTCAAGAATACCTGCTATACCAGTTGGAATACTCTTCTTTTTAAGGTAAGGGATATTATTTTTATTCAATACTCGTAAGAAATAATATTTCTTCCATACTCTGTAGTATGTAAGTAATATTATTTCGTTTCAGATTTCGAATTCTATACTCATTTTGTTAAGTTTTGACTTCTGTACTCCATGAAATTAGTAGAATATCCTTGAAATTTGCGCTTCATCCAGTATCTTTTCATGGAAATATTATTATGAACATTCTTGATAAATTTTAATTTTTTCATGCCGGAGTACTATTCACGGGGTATTATTCCCGAAGTACTATTCACTCAGTTACTATTCATCCGGGGTACTATTCATGACAAAAAAATTAATTTCTTTTCGGTCCAAATCATTTTTGATATAATATTATTCTTGAATTTTACTCCACAAAGCAGTATCATGTTGACAATTTGAATATTATTGAATTCTGGATAAATTAAATTATAAATCTTTAAAAAGTTATCCCTTGCTTTCATTTAATTGAATTCTTATATCATTGTCATCTCCGTATGCTTATATTGTTATGAAAGTCATCTTTGGCCCGTAGTGCATAGATGGACTGCTGATCGGTATGATTATGATCAGGGATAATTCGGTATAATAATGACCTATAATATTACAAATGATGTGGTTAATGTCTTCATTGGCCCGTAGTGCATTGTTGGACAGTTGTTGACATAATCATGACCATTGATGAAAATACGAATATCCTTGGCCCGTAGTGCATGGATAATTTGTGATCGTGATACTAATGAATATCCTTGGCCGTAGTGCAGGGATGATTCGATGATGTAGATTATTCATTAAGCTTAGTCTTAGCGATAAAATTGATGATAAACTTTTTAAATCATAGAAGATAGTAGATATCACGCTCTACTTGACTCTTCTAATGGATTGATTGTTCCGCTGCAGTTAAACTTGATGTTTATTATATTTTATCAGTTTAACACTGTTGAAGGCTAACAATAATTTATTCTGCATTATCTTAGTCATAATATTTTTTACTGGGCTAGTTAAGCTCACCCTTTCGCTTTCATTGTTCTCTTCAGAAAATGAGAACGTAGCCAGGACTAGTCGGGGAATGGTCCGAGATGGTGGCTGTAGTAGTCCTCACTATTTTATAAAATAGTGTGATAATAATTATAATAAGGACTCCATTTGAGTTTGAATACTGTCTACTAGTCAATATTCGTGTAAAAATTCTCAGCTACGTTGTTTATCGTATTGTATAAGAAGTTTGTATTTGATTTCTGTACCATCTATTTGGCGACCCAAGATGGGTGATGTATACCTATTTTGGGGGCGTCACAGTAGGTATTAGAGCTTAGGGATATGATCCCTGGCTGAGATGCGAAACTAGAACTAGGAGGGGAGAGACGGTAATTCATTCGCTAGTATGACCTACCTAAGTTTATTTTTATTTAATTGGTCGGTCAGAATATAGGGATAATATGTGACATGTCAATTAACCCTTATTTTGTGACAGTGTTTGAAAATGACATCCGAGAATGTTGAGATAAGCAATGGAGCACATGAGACCGTTGACTCACCAACGATCAATACCCATGATAATGTCCACCAGGAAGGTAATAATCCTCAGGAAAACAACAACACTGATCAAATGATGAATGATGGGATGTTCAGAGGTTTTGTGTAATTTATGTAACATCAAGCGAGAACAACTCCTATTCAAAATGTAGGTGAAAACACTGGCAACTCTCAGATGGTCACCGCTAAGCAGTTCAAGGAGCTGGGACCATTGGAGTTTTTGGGAGAGCCAAAACCACTTAAGGCGGAGACGTGGATAAAGCATATCACCAAGATATTTGATGTATTGGGATGCTCCGAGGAGCAAAAGGTTCTCTTTGCCACCTTCATGTTGCGAGGAGAGGCAGATTACTGGCGGGAATCTGTAAAGCGTACTCAACCTTCCGCACTGAAGATGTTTTGGGAGAAGTTCCAAGAACTGTTCAACGACAAGTACTTTTTTGAAAGTATTCGTCACATGAAGGAGGTAGAGTTCATCAAGATGGAGCAAAACAATATGACCGTGTCACAATACGAAGCTAAGTTTGCCGAGTTGTCCCGGTTTGTATCCCACTTGGTTAATAATGAGGAGAGAATGACGCGAATGTTTCTAAGAGGTTTGAAACCCGAGATACGTCAATACTTAATAT
>CM029022.1:51272887-51382781 GCA_016801055.1 Panax notoginseng
AATATGTTCTTTGGGAGGTCCACAAAAGTATTTGCGGTGATCATGCATGGTTGTGAAGGCGTTGTGCTATTAGGTGCTTCGACAGGGGTATTCTGCCTTTAATATCTTCAACAAGGGTTTTGTATATTGTGAAGAAATGCCCTAAGTGTCAGCTGAACAACCCTATCACCCATCAGTCGCCAGAAAAAGTATACTCAGTTTTGTCTCCAATTCCCTTTTATGTGTGGGGATTGACATATTGGGTCCATTACCGAAGGCGAATGGCCAAGTCAGTTTTTATATAGTGGTTATTGATTATATGACCAAGTGGGTAGAGACGAAACCACTTCGGTAGATTACAGAGCAAGAGTATTTTAAAGTTTTTGAAGGTGTTTGTGTCTTTAGATTCGGTATTTCCATTGGTGGATGATTTTCGGATAATGGTCTTATAATTTTTGGGTTTAAAATTCGAAGCATTTTTGAAGGAGTTGCGGATTCAGGCATCGAAGAATTCAATGGCTCATCCTTTTAGTCGAATGGCCAGGTAGAAGTCACCAACAAAACTCTTGAATGGTATAAAGCGGAGGCTCAATGAAGCAAAAGGAAGATAGCCCGAAGAGTTACTCAGTGTTTTAGGCGTATCGGACCACTTCGAGGAAACAATGGGAGACTCACCATTCAGATTGGCGTATGGAACTGATACCTTATATCCTGTCGAGATCGGTTCTGCTTCACTTCAGGTCAGTCATTTCAAAGAGTTGTACAATGATAAAGGTCTGTGCACCAACCTAGATTTGTTTAGAGGAGGTGAGGGAGTCGGAAATGGTAAGGCTTGCAGTCTACCAAAGGAGAGTGGCCAGGCATTACAGAAAGGGGTAAAACTCTAGAGATTTGAGGTAGGAATCTGGTTCTTCGGGAGGTGGAAAATTCTATGCCTCAGAATCTTTGAAAGCTTATGCCGAAATGGGAGGGGCCTTATGAGATCATAGAAGTGCCTAAACTAGGTACTTACCAGCTTCGGATAATGGATGGGACAAAAGTCAAGAATACATGACATGCATGTAGACTTCAGAAGTATTATCAGTAGAGCATGGATAGGTGATTCGACTCTGTAATTTTTTAAGACTATTAATAAAATGAGTATTCAGTTTTTTAACGATTATTATCACTGGTGTTTGATTTATTGTTCAGTTCCCTGGAACGAGCATTGTTTATGGTATTGATGGAATATTCAGTTCCTAGGAACGAATATTATTTTTATCTTTGGTGAAAGGCAGAGTATTTAGTTCTTTAGAAGGAATATCGTCATTATTTTGGTGGTTATTGTTTAGTTCCCAGGAACGAACATATTGTTAATGGGGTTCGGTCGAATATTTAGTTCTTGGGAATGAATTTTTGTTTATGAGGTTGCTTAGTTCTTTGAACGAGTGCCTTCTGATATAAATATCTGGTTCTGCCGAATGTATGCTCTCTTTAAAGGCGTTCAGTTCCTCAAAACGAATGTTATATATGGCTATTCAGTTTGTTAAACGAATGCCTACTTTTAATTGCTTGTGGGGTATTCAGTTCTGCCGAACAGGTACTTCTTTATTAGTAAGTGTTCAGTTCTTTGAACGAACCTTTTTATTATTTATGCTAAGTGTTCAGTTCTTTGAACGAACCTTTTTATTATTTTTCCTAAGTTTTCAGTTCTTTAAACGAACCTTTTTATTATTTTGCCTAAGTGTTCAGTTCTTTAAATGAACCTTTTTATTATTTTGCCTAAGTGTCCAGTTCTTTGAACGAACCCTTTTTTATTATTTTGCCTAAGTGTTTAGTTCTTTTAGCAAACTTTCTTCATCCATGCATAGAATGATGTTTGTTTAGTTGTACAAAAAAAATTAAAGAAATATTTTCATTCAAATACTTAAGTCGATTACATTTGGATGATGACATTAGAAGCATTATTTCTGTGGCGGGTCATCTTTGGCTTCATCTTAGGAAGAATCCAGAATAGAGACGTCCAGCTTGGCTGCAATGATTTTTTCTTTGTCTTTGCCTCGAGTAGCCTCATACCCTTCAGAAAACATTTGCATCACCTTAGCAGATAATTCTAGAGATTTTCGATAATATTGGCGAATTTGGTTTCTTAGCTCTTCGATCAAGGGAGGGCTTAGTGCCTTGTATTATGTGAACTATTTATCTAGAGCAATGCAATGTTGATGGGTTTTTTCCTCCCTTTTCATCAGATCTTTGTTCTGGCGTAAGAGGATTTGGTTGTCATGTTTTAGTACTTCGTTTTCCTTATGAACTGCTTCGTAGTTGGCAAAGATAACTTTTTGGCGAGCTTCTTATTCTGCGACCTCTTGCTTCAGTTTGGTCATATCACCTTCGAGGTTTTCACAGTAGAAGGTTATGTTGTCGTGGAGACTTCTTTCCTTTTCCAGAGCGGCCTTCAGCAATTCGTTGGCCCTTTTAATTAGGTCTTCATCGGCTTCAAGTTCTTTCCATCATTGAAGGCCGCGACCCCAGACGACATCGACCTAAAATTGATAATATGAAATCAGAAGTAAAATTGGATGAAGGTTGCAAGTGAAGAATGGGTTTGAGGAAACTTACTCGGCCTTGGTGCATGATTCCGGTGGCAACAAGTTCAGTGGTAGAGATGTCTTTGAATCTGGGTTCGTCAGCTGGGTGGACGAAGTGGTTGAATAGTTTGAGAGGTAGTTATAGGGTTTTCTGGCCATAGGGTTGATGAAGATGTAATCTTTTGGGTACAGATTAGAGAAGGTTATATGGGTGGAGATAAAATAAGTTGAGGAAAAGGTCAAGGAGATTTTTCAGTATTGGCTTTTTTGTGTGGAAGTTTGGAGGTGGAGCTTTCAGGTTCTTTTCTTTTTTGGTTTTGGTTTGAGGGTGGTTTTGATGTACTGGTTGGGTTGGTTTCAACAGTGGGAGTGCTTTCGGTTTGGGTGATAGGGGTTTTAGATGAGGGGACTTTTAGGGTTTTGGAAGTTAAGGAGATGACCTTGGCACACCTTTTCTTAACCCGAAGGATCTTTATCCTTTCAGAGGTCGGCATATCCAGAAGGCTTTCTGTGAGGATGGGATGGGAGTTGGGATTGTTTTTAGCTTTGGTGTTTTTTTGATCGCTCTCTTTTTGATCCGAGTGGTTGTTAGCTCTTCGGATATTATTTCTGTGGGGATGGCTTCTGTAGTCGGTGGATAGACAGATTCTTCCGAAGTCTTGCCGGAGATGAAGTTTTCCAGGTCCTCCCTTTTGGGTTTCGACTGTCGTTGGTCTGAGAAGAGATACTATATTCGAAAAGTAAGTTAGGACGATCAGTGAGTAAGAAAGGTGAACAATTAAAAGTGAAGGGTTCAGAACTTATGTTTTGATCGAAGAGCCAAGCTGGTTTGGTCAGGAGGTTGTAATTTCATTCCGCCATCGTCAACTTTTCTAACAATTTTGCTTGCTTTAGCACTCGTTGTGGAGGGTTTCCCCGATGGAGATGTTCGGACGTCCAAAGGAGGCCCAGTTAAGCAGTTTGTGGGTTTCTGGTCCTTTAACAAAGAACCAATCTTTGTGCCAACCTTTGTTGCTTGAGATGATGTTCATAATGGATCGCTTCTCAAACTTTTGGTTGGGTTTTGGTGGCTGTTTGCTCAAAGTCTTGAAGCCAGGTTTTGGGATTTGGTCAGTTGGAACAGAGTGAAGAGGAAGTCAATGGAAGTAGGGATGTCGGTCTCGTGACTGAAGGCTAGGAAGGCGATTATGTTGACATATGAATTTGGCACCAGCTGGCAAAACCGATGCCAATAAACCCTAGGAGGGTGATGATGAAGGCGTGAAGTGGTAGCCGAACTCCTTTTTCCAACATGTTAATGCTGGGTAAAATCTATATACGCTCTACACGTAAGTGCACGTGGTCAACAAGTAATATAATGATGAGAATAGTATCGTTCCCACAGAGACTAGTATGAAATTATATTTAACAAGTACTAGTTCTATATTAACCCAATTTTATTAAACTATTCAAATTAATGATTATAATTAATAATAACTAAGAAACTAAAAATCCAAACCAATCAACATACTAAGTAACCATAAAATTCAAGCAAATAATGGAGAATTAGGCTTACAACTTCACTTGAAGTCTCACTCTGATTATCACACCTTATTTCAGTTCAATTCACTATCTCAGTTTATTAATCAAGAACACTCAAGTAGAATTAGCCATCTCTCAATGCACTAACACCGTATTAACTTAAATCCACAAATTGATAGAATTAAGCCAAACACCCTAATTAGGTAATTCACTATATCTCTATGTGAATTAAAATCAAATAAAGTTTAAATTACAAGGTCTTTATGCAATTACATGCGATGTTAGGTATATCTCTATTCTAAACATTCATCACGATTCTATCAAACATAGAATTCAAGAACACATGCTAAAGTGATTAGGTCTATATTTATACATCATCTCTCGAGTCCATATAAATCCACACAGAATTGGTGATCAAGTAATTCATAAATTAAAGTACAAATCACAATAGATAAACTGAATTGATAGTTTTATTAAACTGAAATTAAGACATAACAATCATTGTTCAACAATAAAGATCCATTGCAAGCCTAAAAAGCAATTTAGTTCATCATAGATAAATTAAAAACTAAAACAAGTAGAGAATTCATCATCCCAATTACAAAATTCGAAGTAATGAAATAGAATAGTTACAAAACCACCCTTCTTCGCCATCAATTATGTAATCTTTGTGATCTTGACCTTCCTTGCTTTCCTCCAATGTTCTTTACTGAAAATTAGGCCTCCAAGTTGAATTGATTGATTGATGTAATTAATCTCTGCCGTTATGCATTGTCCCAACATAAATCATCTATAACACTGACAATACAACGCCCAATATAGTCCCAGTCCATGCCAAATTGTTCTATCCACGCAGCTGTAGAGTTCTAATCAAAGTGAAAATCTTTCTCTCTCCCCGTACCCCCGCCCTGGAGGGGGTTTTTGTACAAGTGAGGCCCGCCCCCGCGGGGGGTGCTACTGTTCTTGGCTTTGTACCCCTGCCCCGGCGGGGGTTTTCTTCACAAATATGCCCACCCCGACGGGGGGTACTTCCGCAGTTCTGATTTCTTGCCTTTTTCACGCCAATTCTTGCCATAACACTGCCATTATACCACCATGCCACATAATGTAATCCTAAACACAAAACAAGTAAAAATGAATAGAAATAAGCAGGATTACCACTATTTAAGTCCAAATCAGAAGCCGGTTCGTAGGTATAAAATCCACTCATCAGTTAAGTGGCATCGCCGTCCAGCCATAGGGGTGGTGATACATGCAGTCGGTAGATGAGGGGCCTTTGAGGTGATGGGTGGCTGGGATGAGGTAGTGTTCTCGAATGGTGGTAAGGTCGCTCTCTGAGATCTATGATGGAGTGTTGGAGTGGGAAAAATGAGTTTCATCCGAATACTCCTGAATCATTTTTTGGAAGTCAACCTCTACTTTGGATAAGGTGGATTCAGTGGCGCTGACAGTGGCGATGTTTTGGGGGTTCACAGTGGTGGATTTGGATGTTGTTATTGGGAGAGTAGGAATGTAAGAAAGGGTTATAGCCCTAATGGGCTCATCGCCGGTGGAGGAGGATGTAGCAGGAATTTTGGAGGACGCCATTGATGGGAGCTTGAAGTTGTTTTTTCCAGGAAGTCTGGTATTGTAAGAGGAGGAAGAGAATTCTGAGAATTTGAGATTGCAAATGGGATGAGTGAGATTGTTGAGTTTGAAAGTAAGGGTTTAAAGTTGGGTTGTCCTTTCAAATTCGCGCGCTTCTCGGAGGCAGCTATTAAATGTTTTTCCATCTTTGCAAACGTGGGGGAGGTTGGTGGGCCTCTACTTAATGGGGTGAGTTCGCGAGGAGGCTGTTGGGCTTTTAAGCATTTGTTGGTAATCATTGGGCTTTGTTCGAGTTACTCTTGAATTAAATGTTCCATTCAATTGAAGACAGAGGGGAAATGTTGGGGTGTGATTATTAGGGCCCGAATTATATGGTGGCCTAAAGTCCATGTGGAATTATTTTAACTCATGTAGGAACCTTTTTGGTAGTAGAGTAATTTAAGGAATTGAACATTCCTAATTATATTTGGTTTTTAATCCCTAAGGAAAGTGTCAGGTTTTAAACCGTCTTTCTTTCCTTAAGGGAGTTGTCTATGATCCTATTAAGGAATCATACCTAATGAATGTTTCTAATTCTATATGGGGAAAGACTCTATGGAGGTGGTGAGATCACTATAAATATAAGATTTTACCATGATTCTAAGGTACATACTCTTATTATTTTCCAGCATTAAAGCGTTAAGCCTCCATTGTTAACCTTATTCAGCCTGTACTTATTCTCACACCTGAGCTATCCCCCGACAGCCCAAACTATCAAGCTTTTGGTGTGATTTTGTTTTTATGCAGGATTAGACGAGTTTTGGTGATTGGAGGGCGTGGCCGGATCTTAGCGTTAACATTCATATTTCTAAAAAATTTTAAATTTTTTTTTTGGATTTATTCGTTTTCCATTTTCAAAAAAATATTTTCGAAAGCATTCTATTTAGATCCCAGAAAAATGTCATTGATCTAAATAACCGCAAATATGTTTAAACACATTTTATGTCAAAAAAATAAATAAATCCATAAAACATATCAAGAATACAAAAAAATGCAAAGAGAAGTTATAATCGAACACCCCTTATATTTCACTTAGTTTACTGCGAAAACGGTCACACGGGTAAAGTCTGGCACCAAATTTTCACCAACTTTCCAACCTTGTGATGGCCTGATTTCCTCCTACAACCAGTCAGCCAACTTGCACAATGTTGTCCGTCGCATTGTTTGAACCAACAGCACACACACACACCCTGTTTGTCTATCTACTGTTAGGAACAAGTAATTTACAAGCAATAATGAGTAACACACGAATTTACAGGAAAAATGCCAAACTTTTTATTGCAATCTCAATAAACTAGGAATTTGCCCAAAGACTTACAAAATTCAGCTCTCTAGCTTACTTTTTTTGATGTCTCTACACCATAATACTTTTTGTGCACCTAGCACTGGCTATTTATATCCTGGTGGTCAGTTGACACCCCCAACTGCCAAGAGGTTTGCACCACTAAGGTGCTGCCAACAAAGGGGTGACAGTTCCCCCAAAATTGCCCATGAACAGGTCATGTCAGCAAGTGCCACACATTTTGGGTCCCAACTATACAATCTGATGTCTGACCATGTTCCCACGAACTGGTTGTTGTCCTTAACTGTTGCTTGGTTAGCTTACCCACCAAAGGTAACTGCGACAACTGTTGTCTAGCACCTTCCCAACATCTGGTAACCGCCCATAACTGCCTTGCATGATCTTGCCAACTGCTGTCCACTTTCTGACACTCTACCCCCATGTCTTATGCAATCTGGCTCCACACCAACATCACACAACAACTCATTGACCCGCCCAGGTTGCAGTCCAAACTAACTGTGCATGTTAGCCCCATGGATCAGTCTTACATGCTACCCAGCCCAGCATGTCTAGTACTATCTTGTGCTCCGCCCAACACCTTCTGTTGTCACGTAGCCTAACGCCCAACGTTGTTTGGCACCCCTCGTAGTCCAACTCATGGTGCTGCCTTTGCCACCAACATAGGCCAACACTGACTAGTCTGAACCCATGAACCTTTTTGGCACACCAGGCCCTGCCTATGTCATGCCCACATTTAGCCCACCTCGTGTGTTACCAAGCAACTTGTCCGGTAGTCCTTGGTCTTAAGCCAATTGTATGCCAAGCCCAACCTTGACATTCCTTTGCCTAACATTGTGCATTTGTGCCCAATTCATGCCTAACTCATGAACGAGTCTTTGATCCATTAAGCCAACTATACATCTCGTTAGCATTATTGCAGGGGAGCTCAATCAATGCCTAAACATGCCCTACACATTGGCCTTGGCATCCTGCTCATAACATCGGGTGACCTTCACGGAGCACCTCCCTATAGTAGCACTTAAGAAAATATCCAAGTTTGCACCAACAGACATCCAGTGTGTTTGAGGAGTCATAATGTAAGTCCCCTGGATCTTAACTTTTTCTGATATAATGTTTAACTGCTTGCTAAATGGATCCAGCACCCTTAGCTACCGTACACTACCACATAGTGTCGCCGAAGTGATTTTCAAGGTCAAACCTTGGCATTTGGCCAAAGCCCAAATCTGCTGCTTATTACGCCCAACTGTCGCACACTACTCTTTGTTGTCGCACACTGTGCCAAGCTGCTGCACAATTTGAGTGTCAAGGTCGTGTCAAGCTGATAAGGGTCTAACAAACCACCCCCACTTTAAGAATTCATTGTCCTAATCAAAGAACTTTTGAGCAGTCCCTCAATTTATTAAACCATGGAGACCTTTTCCCAATCATCAATTCCGTCTAATGCCTCTATTTGTACTGAACTTGGCATCTCCCCCTCCAAGAACAACATCACACTCAATTTATTTTTGGTCACATGTAGGTCCCAGCACCTGCACGCTGCCAACTCTAACAATATTGAGGCTTGCCTCTACACCTGAATTAGACCCCTCATGATCTTCATCAGCCATCAACGCTGTCAATTTCACCTTTTTCAGGCAATCTCGTGTAAAATGTGGCCCATTACAGATAAAACAACCGCCCGCTTTGGACTGCCCCTTATTTTTCAGCCCACAATCAGTAACTTTGTTACCCTTCTCCTTCCCATCACTAAGATTTCCAGCGGCCCGACCCTTGTCTTCCTTCTTGGTTTTGGTTCCCCTGGTCAGCCTTGTCCTCCTCGGACATTCCCTTAATGTCTAACAATAGCGATGTGAAAATTTTCACATATTCTCGCACAGTCCCGTCGTGCTTTAGACGTCTCAGTGCCTCCCTCGCTTGTTGTCGACGTTGGAATTTTTATTTATCCCTTTCTGTGCTTGTCTTTTGGTGTTCTTATTTTAGATGAGTTTTGTTTGAAAATGTCCGATATGTAAATTTCGACGATTTGACTTTTAGAGTCGCCAGTTGGTAGATTTTAAATGGTTGTACCAACTCAACCAGAAAAGGTTTGCACAAAGACCTAGTGATTTTGTAAGACCCCAACTTTTTATGAATAAAATAGAAATTTCTCTATTTATTATTTTGAAATAGTAAGGGGTTGATTTGATTAATGTAGTTAGTTATGGGTAAAATGCGCAAATATTTTAAATAAGCAAGTGGTTATAAAATATTCATTGTTGTCGGAAAATATTTGTTTGGTCGTGGAATATTCTTGTTGTCGGGGAATATTTGTACGACGGTGCAACTATTTGTGGGTCCCATAACGGAAAATGGTCGGATAAAGAAAACGACAAGTATTTGTTTTTTTATAAAATAAAGGCAGATGAAGAAAATGACAAGTATAACTTTTTATAAATAACGGCGTAGTTGTTACCGTTAACACTGTTGAATACTCGGTGGTTAAAACACAGTAATGCGCGGTGTTGTACAGTAGCACACGGTATTGCACCAATTATTGATTCTTATGTAATAAGGCATTACTTAATAATTGTTACAGTAATTACTGTTCAATATTTTATTTTATTAATTCAATAATTGTTGCGTTGATATTTTATATTGTTGATTCAATAATTGTCATTGCACAATATTTTAAATTATCAGATCAATAACTTATATTATTTGAATAATATTATTAGATAGCATTATTGGCAATGTCTAAGGAAGTTCTGTCTAGGAGAGGTTATTTAATTGCGTGTCAGTAAGGAAAAATCTTTACCGGAAGGCCCCCTCTTTCCTGGGAACGACCTAGTTGTCATTATTGTGATTCTGTAATATTATTTGTGAATAATTAATTATTGATATATATGATAAGAAAAATATTTATTTTATGTGGATATGAATGGAGGAATTTTTAGAAATGTGATAATTATTAAAAATTGATATTTTATCTATATTATTATATTACATTATAAATGTATAATGTGATAATATAATAATATAATAATGGTGATATTTTTATAATAAATGTGCGATATATGAGTAATTGAGGAGGAAGAGTATTTTTCTTACAATAAATGATAAACACATGTTAAACATGTTGGTGGATCCCATTTTTGATTGAAATTTGATTATAGCTTGTAAAATCGTCCGTATGTAGATTTCGGTCATTTTTCGTTTGGAATTCGGAAAAACTTAAAGCTACAAAGTTGTAGATAATTAAATTTCCTATGGAATGAACATAAGATTCAAATTTTTATGATAAAAGGGCTATTTATTATGAATTATTGAAGTTTCTGAATTTATAAATGAATTAAAATATTTTTGGTGGAGATTTCTAGAAGGTGGGCCCCACAATTGTACTTTTGCATGTGGGAAATGCTGGAATCTGAATTCAAAGTAGGCGTAGGGATTTTGTTATAAATAATATTATTTTATTAAATTTTCTGCTTTGGTGTTCTAAATATTTTCCAATAAATAGGGTGCTCAGGTTAGAATTGAAAATCACACCAGAATCTGAAGTTTTCTCTCTCTATATTATCGAGCGTATTTTTGTGTGTATTTTGATACTTTGAGTGTTGATATACGGTGCAAATTTTCTTTAGTATTATATCCGATATTCTAGTCAGAAGTACTATTCTTTTGAGGAAAGGGATGTTATTTTTTTCGTAAATAATATTATTTCTTTCAATATCATTATACCAGAATAATGGTATGAATTTTATTATGAAATTCTTATCTTTTCATGTCGGGGTTACTATTCATGAGTTACTATTCACGAGTACTATTCATGAAGAATGATAATTTTTCTTATGGAATTTCTACATTTTAGTTTCGAGGCTACTATTCACGTATACGGCACTAATAACGTATACGACACTATTCATGAATACAACACTATTCACAGAAAAATTAAATTATCTTTTCTGTGTCTAAGATTGTCTATCGTGGTTCCTATCTTTGATTGGACCTATGTTTTGATCTTCATTTTTGATTTTTGCTCCACAATTGATTATTATGGAGTATTTTTGAACTTGGATAAACTAAAGTACGAATCCCTAATCTTTGACTTTTTATTTCACTGGATTTTTTTCTTTAAAATATTTTCATCATTCTCAGTCCTAAATGGTGATATAACTGAATATCTTTGGCCTGTAATGCAAAGATGAACGGTTACATGATGAATATCTTTGGCCCGTAGTGCAAAGATGAACATGTGTTGAGATGAACATGACCAACTGGTGATACAAATGAATATCTTTGGCCTGTAGTGCAAAGATGAATATTTGATGATTGATGTTATAGGGATAAAATATTGATGATGGAGTTTTAAATTCATAGACGATAGTAGATTTTATTCTCTACTTAACTCTTCTAATGAATTGTTATTTTCGCTGTGAATATTGATCTAAAACTTGTTGTCTATTATATTCTATCAGATATTCCAGTCAGAAGTACTATTCTTTTGAGGTAAGGGATGTTATTTTTTGAGGTAAGGGATGTTATTTTTTTCGTAAATAATATTATTTCTTTCAATATCATTATACCAGAATAATGATATGAATTTTATTATGAAATTCTTATCTTTTCATGTCGGGATTACTATTCACGAGTTACTATTCACGAGTACTATTCATGAAGAATGCTGATTTTTCTTATGGAATTTCTACATTTTAGTTTCGAGGTTACTATTCACGTATACGACACTATTCATGAATACAACACTATTCACAAAAAAATTAAATTATCTTTTCTGTGTCTAAGATTGTCTATCGTGGTTCCTATCTTTGATTGGATTTATGTTTTGATCTTCATTTTTGATTTCTGCTCCACAATTGATTATTATGGAGTATTTTTGAACTTGGATAAACTAAAGTACGAATTCCTAATCTTTGTCTTTTTATTTCACTGGATTTTTTTCTTTAAAATATTTTCATCATTCTCAGTCCTAAATGATGATATAACTGAATATCTTTGGCCTATAGTGCAAAGATGAACGATTACATGATGAATATCTTTGGCCCGTAGTGCAAAGATGAACATGTGTTGAGATGAACATGACCAACTGGTGATACAAATGAATATCTTTGGCCTGTAGTGCAAAGATGAATATTTGATGATTGATGTTATAGGGATAAAATATTGATGATGGAGTTTTAAATTCATAGATGATAGTAGATTTTATTCTCTACTTAACTCTTCTAATGAATTGTTATTTTCGCTGTGAATATTGATCTAAAACTTGTTGTCTATTATATTCTATCAGATTTTTTTCTGTTGAAGACTAATGATAATTTGTTGTACATTATCTTAGTCATAATATTATTTACTGGGCTAATTGAGTTCACCCTTTTCTTTTTTGTTTCATTTTTTTCTTAGGAGGTGAGAATATAGCGGAAACTAGTTGGGGTGTGGAGTGATGGTTCAAGATAGTTGTTTTAGTAGTCCTCACTATTTTGTAAAATAGTGTATCAATAATGAGGACTTATTTGAGTGTGGATATTGTTTAGAAGATAATATTTGTATTTAAACACACAGCATATGTGTTATCGTATTTTGCACGACAATTGTAACAATAAAGTTGTAGTTGTTTTCTGTACCATGTATTTGGCGACTCAGAATAGGTTGGGTGGATTGGACCTATTTTGAGGGCGTCACAGTTGGTATTAGAGCTTAGGGATATGATCTCTGGTGGAGATCGGGGAATAGAACTAGGAGGGGAGAGACGAGTAAATACTTCGCTAGTGTGTTCTACCTAAGCTTATTTGTTTGGTTGGTCGGAATATAGGGATAATATGTGGCATGTTAATTTGTTTAATTAACCCTTGTTTTATGGCAGTTTTTGGGAATGACATCTAAAACTTTTTGAGATGAGCAATGGAGCAAAACAATATGACCTTGTCGCAGTACGAAGCTAAGTTTGATGAGTTATCTAGGTTTGCACCTCATTTAGTAGAGAATGAGGGACGTATGAAGCGGATATTTCTGAGAGGTTTGAAACTCGAAATTCGTCAATACCTCATTTCTCATAAATTTTCTCTATATTCAGATGTTGTGAACAAGGCTAAATTATTAGAGCGAGATAATGAGTCTATTCAACCGGGCGACCAACAACACGATAATAATCGTACCGGTGCCAACGGCCATCGGGACAATGATAACCATGGTGGAGAAATTATCATGCCAGAAATGGTAACCACTTCGATGGTAATCATGTCCAATATAATAAGAAAGGTGAGTTAAGTGAAAATTTCAAAAAGAGAAGATTCAACAATGATGGGAAGACGTCGGCACAACACCAGCAACAAATTTTAGGGTTGGAGAAAGACCGCCAACTAGATGCTACAGATGCGGAGAGGAGGGACACATAAGTCCAAACTGTTCACAGCCTTCCAAGGTATGTTTTAGTTGTAGAAAAGACGGTCATATAGCTCGAGATTGTGCTGTAGCGAAACCAAGTCTAGCGAAAATGGTGACTCCAGAAGCTGTCCCGGACAAGTAAAAGTCAGCGGTTCCTGGAAGAACGTTTGTCATGACTGCCAAAACGCGAGGAACCCGAACGAAGTTATCACAGGTTAGCTAATCAAAACTCTTGCGAAGTCTATACCTTATTAGATACCGGTTCTAACCATTCTTTTATCTCTCCTGCTTGTGCTCAACGTTTGAATTTATTTTTGGAGAAATTAGACTTTGACTTATCTGTTGATACTCCGTTAGGAGAAACTTTCATTGCATCCGCTGTTTATAAATTTTGCTTGATTCAAGTTGGAAACATCACATTACCTGTTGATCTCATTTCTTTGAAAATACTTGCATTTGATGTGATTTTAGGGATTGATTGGTTAACCACTTATCATGCTAAAATTGATTATTTTTATAAGGTTGTTAGTTTTCATATTCCTAACAAACCTGTTGTACGAATTCAAGCAACTAAACCATTAAAGTCAATCACTGTCATATCAAGCCATAAAGCCATTCGTTTATTGAAAAATAGATGTCAAGCTTTCTTAGCCCATTTCATGGATTTAAACAAAAATATGTCAGATTTGAATGATATTTCTATTGTTAGTGAATTTCCTGACGTATTTCCTGAATAACTTCCTGGCCTACCCCCAGAGCGTGATATTGAATTTTGTATCGACTTTGAACCCGGTACAAAACTCATTTCTAAAATCTCATATCGATTGGCTCCTATTGAACTTCAGGAGTTAAAAATCCAACTACAGGAGTTGGTACCCTAGCCTCTATCTGGTGACTTCCTTTATGGAATGCACCGAAGTCAGACTCTCCATAGGGGACGTCATATTCGTGCGATGATAAATTGATAGGTGCCATTGTGACGTGCTATCCAAGATTAGGATATGAGTCACAGTTGAGAGCAACCTAAGTCAGTAATCGAAATACATATCTTTCTAGGCTTAGCTGGTTATTATTAGAGAATCGTGAAAGGATTTTCTTGAATCGCTACTCCATTAACGTGGTATCTGACGTGTTGAGTAGAAGATCGTATGCAGTTACGAGTGCGATATTTTTAACACAAGGACCCATTTTGTATGACTTACAAATGATAGAGATAGAGTTAAAGATTCTAGGGACCGACATGATGATATACGAGTAGAATCGACTTTAATCGATAAAGTTAAAACCGTTCAAGATACACACCGGTGTTGATGAATATAAAGGAGAAGGTGCAAGAAGGCGTTATTCTAGAAGTAAAAGTCGATGAAGAGAAGAAATCTCAACCCTCAATTTGTTGGACCATTTGAAATTCTTGATCGAGTAGGAACTGTGGCCTATAGACTCGCTTTACCGCCAAGTATGTCGCGTGTTCATAATATTTTTCACGTATCGATGTTACGAAAATACGTGGATGACCCGGACCACATTATTGAGTTAGAATCGGACGAGATAACCGAAGATTTAACATACGAGGACGTACCTGTCAAGATCTTGGATAGGAAGGAGCATGTCCTACGCAAAAAGGTTATACCACAAGTCAAGGTTTTGTGGAGGAACCGTGCTATTGAGGAAATGACCTAGGAGTTGGAGTCAGAAATGAAAGCGAGATACCCTTACCTTTTCGAAACATAAGGTACGTACGTCAATTTCGAGGACTAAATTTCATAAGGAGGGGAGGTTGTAAAATCCCAACTTTTTATCAATAAAATGGAATTTTCTCTATTTATTATTTTGAAATAGTAAGGGGTTGATTTGATTAATGTGGTTAGTTATGGGTAAAATGCGGAAATATTTTAAATAAGCAAGTGGTTATAAAATATTCATTGTTGTCGAGAAATATTCGTTTGGTCGTGGAATATTTTTGCTGTCGAGGAATATTCGTACGACAGCGCAGCTATTGGTGGGTCCCATAATGAAAAACGGTCGGATGAAGAAAACGACAAGTATTAGTTTTTTATAAATAACGACGGATGAAGAAAACGACAAGTATGAGTTTTTATAAATAACGGCGTAATTATTACCGTTAACACTGTTAGAATACTCGGTGGTTAAAACACAGTAATAACGGTGTTGCACAGTAGCACACGATATTGCACCAATTATTGATTCTAATGTAAGAAGGCATTACTTAATAATTGTTACAGTAATTACTGTTCAATATTTTATTTTATTGATTCAATAATTGCTGCGTTGATATTTTATATTGTTGATTCAATAATTGTCATTGCACAATATTTCAAATTATCAGATCAATAATTTATATTATTTGAATAATATTATTAGATAACATTATTGACAATGTCTAAGGAAGTTCTATCTAGGAGAGTTTATTTAATTGCGCGCCAGTAAAGAAAAATCTTTATCGGAAGGCCCTCTCTTTTCTGGGAACGATCTGATTGTCATTATTGTGATTCTATAATATTATTTGTGAATAATTAATTATTGATATATATGATAAGAAAAATATTTATTTTATATGGATATGAATGGAGAAATTTTTAGAAAAGTTACAATTATTGAAAATTGATATTTTATCTATATTATTATATTACATTATAAATGTATAATGTGATAATATAATAATATAATAATGGTGATATTTTTACAATTAATATGCGATATATGAGTAATTGAGGAGGAAGAGTATTTTTATTACAATAAATACTAAACACATGTTAAACATGTTGGTGGACCCCATTTTTGACTGAAATTTGATTATAGCTTGCAAAATCGTCCGTATGTGGATTTCGATCATTTTTCGTTTGGAATTTAGAAAAACTTAAAACTACAAAGTTGTAGATAATTAAATTTCCTATAGAATGGACATAAGATTCGAATTTTTATGATAAAAGGCTATTTATTATGAATTATTGAAGTTTTTGAATTTATAAATGATTTAAAATATTTTTAGTGGAGATTTCTAGAAGGTGGGCCCCACAATTGTACTTTTGCATGTGGGAAATGCTGGAATCTAAATTCAAAGTGGGCATAAGAATTTTGTTATAAATAATATTATTTTTTTAAATTTTCTATTTTGGTATTTTAAGCATTTTCTTATAAATAGGGTGCTCAGGTTAGAATTGAAAATCACACCAGAATCTGAAATTTTCTCTCTCTATATTATCGAGCGTATTTTTTTGAGTATTTTGATACTTTGAGTGTTTCTATACGGTTCAACTTTCCTTCAGCATTATATCTGATATTCTAGTCAGAAGTACTATTCTTTTGAGGTAAGTGATGTTATTTTTTTCGTAAATGATATTATTTCTTTCAATATCATTATACCAAAATATTGGTATGAATTATATTATGAAATTTTTATCTTTTCATGTCGGGGTTACTATTCATGAGCTACTATTCATGAGTTACTATTCACGAATTACTATTCACAAATTACTATTCACGAGTACTATTCACGAAGAATGATAATTTTTCTTGTGAAATTTTTACTTTTTAGTGTAGGGGTCACTATTCACGTATACGATACTATTCACGTATACGGCACTATTCAAGAATATAACATTATTCATAGAAAAATTAAATTATCTTTTTTGTGTCCAAGATTGTCTATTATGGTTTCTATCTTTGATTGAATATATGTTTTGGTCTTCATTTTTGATTTCTGCTCCATAATTGATTATTATGGAGTATTTTTGAACTTGGATAAACTAAAGTACGAATCCCTAATCTTTGTCCTTTTATCTCACTAGATTCATTTTTCTTTAAAATATTTTCATCATTCTCAGTCCTAAATGGTGATATAACTGAATATCTTTGGCCTGTAGTGCAAAGATGAACGATTACATGATGAATATCTTTGGCCCGTAGTGCAAAGATGAACAGGTGTTGAGATGAACATGACCAACTGGTGATACAAATGAATATCTTTGGCCCGTAGTGCAAAGATGAATATTTGATGATTGATGTTACATGGATAAAATATTGATGATGGATTTTTAAATTCATAGATGATAGTAGATTTCATTCTCTACTTAACTCTTCTAATGAATTATTATTTTCGCTGTGAATATTGATCTAAAACTTGTTGTCTATTATATTTTATCAGATTTTTTCCTGTTGAAGAGGAATGATAATTTGTTATACATTATCTTAGTCATAATATTTTTTACTGGGCTAATTGAGCTCACCTTTTTCCTTTTTGTTTCATTTTTTTTCTTAGGAGGTGAGAATATAGCGGAAACTAGTCGGGATGTGGAGTGATGGTTCAAGATAGTTGTTTTAGTAGTCCTCACTATTTTGTAAAATAGTGTATCAATAATGATGACTTATTTGAGTGTGAATATTGTCTAGAAGATAATATTTGTATTTAAACTCACAGTATATGTGTTATCGTATTTTGCACGACAATTGTAACAATAAAGTTGTAGTTATTTTCTGTACCATGTATTTGGCGACTCAGAATAGGTTGGGTGAATTGGACCTATTTTGGGGGAGTCACAGTTGGTATTAGAGCTTAAGGATATGATCTCTGGCGGAGATCGGGGAATAGAACTAGGAGGGGAGAGACGAGTAAATACTTCGCTAGTGTGTTCTACCTAAGCTTATTTGTTTGGTCGGTCGGAATATAGGGATAATATGTGGCATGTTAATTTGTTTAATTAACCCTTGTTTTATGGCAATTTTTGGGAATGACATCTAAAACTTTTTGAGATGAGCAATGGAGCAAAACAATATGACCTTGTCGCAGTACGAAGCTAAGTTTGATGAGTTATCTAGGTTTGCACCTCATTTAGTAGAGAATGAGGAACGTATGACGCGGATATTTCTAAGAGGTTTGAAACTCGAAATTCGTCAATACCTCATTTCTCATAAATTTTCTCTATATTCAGATGTTGTGAACAAGGCTAAATTATTAGAGCGAGATAATGAGTCTATTCAACCGGGCGACCAACAACACGATAATAATCGTACCGGTGCCAACGGCCATCGGGACAATGATAACCATGGTGGAGAAATTATCATGCCAGAAATGGTAACCACTTCGGTGGTAATCATGTCCAATATAATAAGAAAGGTGAGTTAAGTGAAAATTTCAAAAAGAGAAGATTCAACAATGATGGGAAGACGTCGGCACCAACACCAGCAACAAATTCTAGGGTTGGAGAAAGACCGCCAACTAGATGCTACAGATGCGGAGAGGAGGGACACATAAGTCCAAACTGTTCA
This sequence comes from Panax notoginseng, assembly GCA_016801055.1. Lineage (NCBI taxonomy): Eukaryota > Viridiplantae > Streptophyta > Magnoliopsida > Apiales > Araliaceae > Panax > Panax notoginseng. Next base: position 51,291,545 of record CM029022.1, read on the forward strand.
CAGCCTTCCAAGGTATGTTTTAGTTGTAGAAAAGACGGTCATATAGCTCGAGATTGTGCTGTAGCGAAACCAAGTCTAGCGAAAATGGTGACTCCAGAAGCTGTCCCGGACAAGTAAAAGTCAGCGGTTCCTGGAAGAACGTTTGTCATGACTGCGCAAAACGCGAGGAACCCGAACGAAGTTATCACAGGTTAGCTAATCAAAACTCTTGCGAAGTCTATACCTTATTAGATACCGGTTCTAACCATTCTTTTATCTCTCCTGCTTGTGCTCAACGTTTGAATTTATTTTTGGAGAAATTAGACTTTGACTTATCTGTTGAGACTCCGTTAGGAGAAACTTTCATTGCATCCGCTGTTTATAAATTTTGCTTGATTCAAGTTGGAAACATCACATTACCTGTTGATCTCATTTCTTTGAAAATACTTGCATTTGATGTGATTTTAGGGATTGATTGGTTAACCACTTATCATGCTAAAATTGATTATTTTTGTAAGGTTGTTAGTTTTCATATTCCTAACAAACCTGTTGTACGAATTCAAGCAACTAAACCATTAAAGTCAATCACTATCATATCAAGCCATAAAGCCATTCGTTTATTGAAAAATAGATGTCAAGCTTTCTTAGCCCATTTCATAGATTTATACAAAAATACGTCAGATTTGAATGATATTTCTGTTGTTAGTGAATTTCCTGACGTATTTCCTGAAGAACTTCCTGGCCTACCCCCAGAGCGTGATATTGAATTTTGTATCGACTTTGAACTCGGTACAAAATCCATTTTTAAAATCTCATATCGATTGGCTCCTATTGAACTTCAGGAGTTAAAAATCCAACTACAGGAGTTGGTACCCTAGCCTCTATCTGGTGACTTCCTTTATGGAATGCACCGAAGTTAGACTCTCCATAGGGGACGTCATATTCGTGCGATGGTAAATTGATAGGTGTCATTGTGACGTGCTATCCAAGATTAGGATATGAGTCACAGTTGAGAGCAACCTAAGCCAGTAATCAAAATACATATCTTTCTAGGCTTAGCTGGTTATTATTGGAGAATCGTGAAAGGATTTTCTTGAATCGCTACTCCATTAACTTAGCTGAGTCGAAAAGATACAAAATTCGAATGAAGCGAGTAATGTGAGAAAGGCTTCCAAGAACTCAAGAGGAGACTCATTTCGGCAACTCTTTTGACCATACCATCCTGAAAAAGCAAACGTGGTATCTGACGTGTTGAGTAGAAGATCGTATGCGGTTACGAGTGCGATGTTTTTAACACAAGGACCCATTTTGTATGACTTACAAATGATAGAGATAGAGTTAAAGATTCTAGGGACCCACGTGATGATATACGAGTAGAATCGACTTTAATCGATAAAGTTAAAACCGTTCAAGATACACACCGGTGTTGATGAATATAAAGGAGAAGGTGCAAGAAGGCGTTATTCTAGAAGTAAGAGTCGATGAAGAGAAGAAATCTCAACCCTCGATTTGTTGGTCCATTTGAAATTCTCGATCGAGTAGGAACTGTGGCCTATAGACTTGCTTTACCGCCAAGTATGTCGCGTATTCATAACATTTTTCACGTATCGATGTTACGAAAATACGTGGACGACCCGGACCACATTATTGAGTTAGAATCGGACGAGATAACCGAAGATTTAACATACGAGGACGTACCTGTCAAGATCTTGGATAGGAAGGAGCATGTCCTACGCAAAAAGGTTATACCACAAGTCAAGGTTTTGTGGAAGAACCGTGCTATTGAGGAAATGACCTAGGAGTTGGAGTCAGAAATGAAAGCGAGGTACTCTCACCTTTTCGAAACATAAGGTACGTACGTCAATTTCGAGGATGAATTTTCATAAGGAGGGGAGGTTGTAACACCTCAACTTTTTATGAATAAAATGGAATTTCCTCTATTTCTTATTTTGAAATAGTAAGGGGCTGATTTGATTAATGTGGTTAGTTATGGGTAAAATGCGCTAATATTTTAAATAAGCAAGTGGTTACAAAATATTCATTGTTGTCGGGGAATATTCGTACGACGGCACAACTATTTGTTGGCCTCATAACTGAAAACGGTCGGATGAAAAAAACGACAAGTATTAGATTTTTTATAAATAACAGCGGATGTAGAAAACGACAAGTATGAGTTTTTATAAATAACGGCGTAGTTGTTACCGTTAACACTGTTGGAATACTCGGTGGTTAAAACACAGTAATAACGGTGTTGCACAGTAGCACACGGTATTGCACCAATTATTGATTCTTATGTAAGAAGGCATTGCTTAATAATTGTTACAATAATTACTGTTCAATATTTTATTTTATTGATTCAATAATTGCTACGTTGATATTTTATATTGTTGATTCAATAATTGTCATTGCACAGTATTTCAAATTATCATATCAATAATTTATATTATTTGAATAATATTATTAGATAACATTATTGACAATGTCTAAGGAAGTTCTGTCTAGGAGAGGTTATTTAATTGCGCGCCAGTAAAGAGAAATATTTATCGGAAGGCCCCCTCTTTCCTGGGAACGACCTGATTGTCATTATTGTGATTCTGTAATATTATTTGTGAATAATTTATTATTGATATATATGATAAGGAAAATATTTATTTTATGTGGATATGAATGGATGAGTTTTTAGAAAAGTGACAATTATTGAAAATTGATATTTTATCTATATTATTATATTACATTATAAATGTATAATGTGATAATATAATAATGGTGATATTTTTATAATTAATATGCGATATATGAGTAATTGAGGAGGAAGAGTATTTTTGTTACAATAAATGCTAAACACATGTTAAACATGTTGGTGGACCCCATTTTTGACTGAAATTTGATTATAGCCTGCAAAATCGTCCGTATGTGGATTTCGGTCATTCTTCGTTTGGAATTTGAAAAAACTTAAAGCTACAAAGTTGTAGATAATTAAATTTTCTCTAGAATGGACATAAGATTTGAATTTTTATGATAAAATGGCTATTTATTATGAATTATTGAAGTTTCTGAATTTATAAATGATTCAAAATATTTTTGGTGGAGATTTCTAGAAGGTGGGCCCCACAATTGTACTTTTACATGTGGGAAATGCTGGAATCTGAATTCAAAGTGGGCATACGAATTTTGTTATAAATAATATTATTTTTTTAAATTATCTGTTTTAGTGTTTTAAGTATTTTTTTATAAATAGGGTGCTCAGGTTAGAATTAAAAATCACACCAGAATCTGAAGTTTTCTCTCTCTATATTATCAAGTGTATTTTTTTAAGTATTTTGATACTTTGAGTGTTGCTATACGGTTCAACTTTCCTTCAGCATTATATCCGTTATTCTATTCAGAAGTACTATTCTTTTGAGGTAAGGGATGTTATTTATTTCGTAAATGATATTATTTCTTTCAATATCATTATACCAGAATATTGGTGTGAATTTTATTATGAAATTCTTATCTTTTTATGTCGGGGTTACTATTAACGAGCTACTATTCATGAATTACTATTCACAAATTACTATTCATGAGTTACTATTCACGAGTACTATTCACGAAGAATGATAATTTTTCTTGTGAAATTTCTACCTTTTTGTGTCGGAGTTACTATTCACGTATACGACACAATTCATGAATACAATACTTTTCACAGAAAAAATTAAATTATCTTTTTTGTGTCCAAGATTGTCTGTTATGGTTCCTATCTTTGATTGGATCTATGTTTTGGTCTTTATTTTTGATTTCTGCTCCACAATTGATTATTATGGAGTATTTTTGAACTTGGATAAACTAAAGTACGAATCCCTAATCTTTGTCCTTTTATCTCATTGGATTCATTTTTTTTAAAACATTTTCATCATTCTCAGTCCTAAATGGTGATATAACTGAATATCTTTGGCCTGTAGTGCGAATATGAACGATTACATGATGAATATCTTTAGCCCGTAGTGCAAAAATGAACAGGTGTTGAGATGAACATGACCAACTTGTGATACAAATGAATATCTTTGGCCCGTAGTGCAAAGATAAATATTTGATGATTGATGTTACATGGATAAAATATTGATGATGGACTTTTAAATTCATAGATGATAGTAGATTTCATTCTCTACTTAACTCTTCTAATGAATTGTTATTTTTGATGTGAATATTGATCTAAAACTTGTTGTCTATTATATTCTATCAGATTTTTCCCTGTTGAAGACTAATGATAATTTGTTGTACATTATCTTAGTCATAATATTATTTACTAGGCTAATTGAGCTCACCTTTTTCCTTTTTGTTTCTTTTTTTTTCTCAAGAGGCGAGAATATAGTGGAAACTAGTTGGGCTGTGGAGTGATGGTTCAAGATAGTTATTTCAGTAGTCCTCACTATTTTGTAAAATAGTGTATCAATAATGAGGACTTATTTGAGTGTGAATATTGTCTAGAAGATAATATTTGTATTTAAACTCACAGTATATGTGTTGTCGTATTTTGCACGACAATGGTAACAACAAAGTTGTAGTTATTTTCTGTATAATGTATTTGGCGACTCAGAATAAGTTGGGTGGATTGGACCTATTTTGGGGGCGTCACAGATTTGGAACTGTTTAACTGGTCTGAGAAATCAAAATTCGTTAGGGTCCGGGGGTTTGGTTAAGCGGAGGGAAGGTGTTAGGCACCCCCCAACTTCCATGATAACACGATTACCACCACTTTTCATTTAAACTTTTATCTGTGTATATGTGTGTGTGAGTTAGGTCTATGTGCAGTTGTTTGGAAGTACTGTTATTCCTCGTTTGCACATGTATACAAAGTGTTTAACTTTTGTATAAAAGTTCAATTTTAACGAGATATGGCAATGATGTTTTGTAAAACAGGGTTTTCAAACCCTTGTGCTCAATAGGAGTTGAGGCATTTGATACTTCCATTTTATTATGTGTTCGGCTTGATTGCTTTTATTTTCGAGATGCGAACCATCTTAGAGAAAATAAGATACATAGCAGCGTCAAACTCCTTGTGGGCATGAGTGCCATCTAAGGAAATTCAGACACCGTGAATAATTTACAAGCTGGCTACAGCTGAAAATGTCCATCACGAGAACCGAATATAGATTCAGGAATTGAATCTGTAATCACATGATTTCTAGGCTCACATGACAAAGCAATATGTACAAAAGCTAGAAAACATACTAGATTTGAGTAAATCTGAGCTTTCCAGCTTCAACGGTTCAAGTTTAGTCACCATAAACCGATTAAAGTGAGAAATAGCCAGATTTAGGCAAATCTAACCTGCAGGCAAATAAAAGTTAGAAAAAGAACTAGATTTGAATAAATCTAAACCATTCCAGCTTCAACAGTTCCAGTTCAGTCACCATGAACCGATTAAAGTGAGAAATAGCCAGATTTAGGTAAATCTAGCCCGCAGGCTGATAAAACAGTTATATATATATATATATAAAAACTGTAAATATATATATAAGTGATCAACTGCCACGAAGTAAACTCCAGACAGGACTTGAAATGTAAATATATATATATATATATATATATATATATATATATATATATATATATATATATAAATATATAAGTAGTAAACGCACCAGATATTATATCCAGGCTCAATCAAATAGATTTTGATGAAAAGATGTATATACATAAGTATTTATATATATATAAAAGCAGTAAACGCTCCGAATATTATATTCGGGCTCAATCGAAGAATAGTTCGATAATATATATATATATATATATATATAAAAGCAATAAAAAGCCACGGATCGACGATCCAGGCATACCCACACGACGCGACTCTCAACGCGAGTAGATATATATATATATATATATATATATATATATATATATATATATATATATATATATATATATATATATACAGAAGTGATAAAAAGCTTAAAAATCTGAATTATCTTACAGTGGGCTGCCAAGAAGACTTTAGATATCTTTTGACACCTGAAAACTCGGTTTCCACCGATTAAATTCTAGTATGTAGCAAAACATGAGCTTACAAGTGTTTAGAAAAAAGTATAACGCAGTTTGGAGCACTCTAGAAGAGGTTACAGGTTGAAATGGGCAAAGTTTTCTCTCTTTTTTTTCCTTTTTTCTTGCATTTTATGGCTGATTGGGGGGTCTATTTGTAGACCAAAAGTTCTGCGGGTCTACTCGCCATAGCAGCGGGTCTACCCGCGGCTGCCCGAGCTGACCCGGGCATGGTGGGTCTCGTCATCTCGAAGTATATGCACTCAGACGATGCGATATCCGTTCGAACCTTCATAACTTTCAATCCGGGAGTCCGATGGAAGCATGTCATACCATTCTGGAAAGCTCTTTTCGAGAGCTACACAATGACATAGGGTTTGTCCTTTTTTGAGTCCGAAAAGATCAGTCCATGACCTAAATGGCATCTTCGGGACTCCGCAGGCAGTCTGTTGAGCTATTTTGCGTAGTTTTCGTTTGGAAGTTAAGCTATGGTTCTTGTGGGACATCTTTTGATGCAATTTCTATTGAAATGAGTTGATTTGAATTGAGTTGAGGTTGAGTTGGCAAAATGATCATTTTGCACCTCCCGAGGTTATCTCTGATTTTGGCGCAACTGTAGCAGTCTTTTCCCAGGGTTATCTCAGAGATTGGCCTGCTATTAACTCTAACTGTCCTAGGGGTTATCTCTGAGGTTGGCTTGACCTTTCGGGGTTGACTTCGGGCATTGAACTTTGATCTCCTGGGGTTATCTCTAGGGTTGGGAATTGATTTCCCGGGGTTATCTCTAGGGTTGGAAAATGGACCTCTCGGGGTTATCTCCAGGGTTGGAATTGATGTTGTGGTCCTCCAGGGTTATCTCTGGAGTGTGAGAAAGACGCTTTTGTCCTTCTGCATAGTTAGTAACAGGAAAATGAAATTTCGAGTGTCTACCCTTGCCAACTCGAATTCGCTGGAAGGAACTGCCCCTTTAATTCCATCTTCAATTCTGTCCATATTGTTACAACAACACATGTTCCATCTCCCACCTTTGTACGCCACCATAACTTGGCATCACCAGTCAGATACATGCCGGTAATGTCCACCATCTCGGCCTTCCAAGTATGGGCAGTTTTGAAGTACTACTCCATGTCCTATAGAAAATTCTCCAACTTCTTCGCACTATGATCCCCACCATAGGCCTTTGACTTGGGAATTCTCATTTTCTGCTGCATCACCGTAGATTCTGTCCCGCTGGTTTGCAACATTTCCTGCTTGATGAGTGTAATCTCCCCATCAAGGCTGTTGAAAGTCGCTTCCAACGTTTCCTCAATGGTTGTCAGTCGCTCCATTTGCTCTAACAGTCCATTGAATTTTCCATCTTTTGCAGTGTCACAGTCCGTTATGTGACCTTGTAAGTTCTGCACCAATCGCCTTGATCTGGTTTGACAATGAGCCACTTTCTCCCAAAAGTGCCTCGCCCACATATTGTTCGAGCCGCAACATACTATCCTGCTATTTGGCCTTCCAATTTGCATTCGACAACTGCCCTCAGATTTTCTGCAGCGACAAGCCCACGAAATTTTTACCCCAACAAAAGTTCAAAAGTGATTCCACTAATTGAAACCACGCTCTGATACCAATTGTCACACGGGTAAAGTCTGGCACCAAATTTTTGCCAACTTTCCAACCCTATGATGGACTGATTGCCTTCTACAACCAGTCAGCCAACCCACACAGTGCTGTCAGTTGCACTATTTGAACCAACAACACACACACACACACACCCTGTTTGTCTGTTTATTGTTAGGACAAGTAATTTGCAAGAAATAATGAGCAACACACGAATTTACAGGAAAACACCCAACCTTTTATTACACTCTCAATAAACTAGGAATTTGCCCAAATGCTTACAAAATTCAGCTCTCTAGCCTACTTTTTCTGATGTCTCTACACCATACTACTTTTTATGCACCCAACACTAGCTATTTATAGCCTGGTGGTCAGTTAACACCCCCAACTGCCAAGAGGTTTGCTCCACTAAGGTGCTGCCAATAAAGGGGTGGCAGTTCCCCCAAAACTGCCCAGGAACAAGTCATGTCAACAAGTGCCGCACATTTTGGGTCCCAACCATGCAATCTGATGTCTGGCCATGTTCCCATTAACTGGTTGTTGTCCTTAACTACTTCTTGGTCAGCTTACCCACCCCAGGTAACTACCACAACTGATGTCCAGCACCTTCCCACCATCTTGTAACCGCCCACAACTACCTTGCATGATCTTGCCTACTACTGTCCACTTCCTGACACTCTGCCCCCATGTTTTGTGCAATCTGGCGCCACACCATCTATACATAACTGCTCCTAGACCCGCCCAAGTTGTAGCCCAAACCAGCTATGCATGCCAGCCCTATGCATCAGTCTTGCATGCTGCCCAGCCCAGCCCAACATGTCTAGCACTATCTTGTGCTCTGCCCAACATCTTCTATTGTCACGCAGCCCAACGCCCAGTGTTGTTTGGCACCCCTCGTAGCCCAACTCATGGTGCTGCCTTTGCCACCAACATAGCCCAGCACTGACTAGTCTGAACCCATGAACCTTTTTGGCACACCAGACCCTGCCTATGCCATGTTCGCGTTTAGCCTACCTCGTGTGTCACCAAGCAACTCGTCCGTTAGTCCTTGGTCCTAAGCCAACCGTATGCCAAGCCCAGCCTTGACATTCCTTTGCCTAACATTGCGCCTAGGCTTTCCTTGTTCGTGCCCAATCCATGTCCAACTCATGAACGGGTCTTCGATCTATCAAGCCACTTATCCATTTCGTTAGCATTTTTGTAGGGGTGCCCAATCAATGTCTAAACATGCCCCACGCATTAGGTATGACATCCTGCTCATGACCCCGGGTGACCTTCACGGAGTACCCCCCCTATAGTAGCACTTAAGAAAATATCCAAGTTGCCACCAACAGACATCCAGTGTGTTTGAGGAGTTATAATGTAAGTCCCCTAAAACTTACATTTTTTAACATAATGCTCAACTGCCTGCTAAGTGCGTCCAACACCCTTGGCTGTCGCACACTGTCGCACGATGCCGTACAGTGTCGCCCAAGTGATTGTCAAGGTCCAACCTTGACATTTGACCAAAGCCCAAATTTGCTGCCTGCTGCGCCCAGCTACCGCACGCTATGCCAAGCTGCTGCACAATTTGAGTGTCAAGGCTGTGTCAAGCCGACAAGGGTCTAACATAAACCATAGTTTTAAATAGTAAAAAAGAAAATAGTTGCAACAAACAAACAGTGAGTAATATATATATATATATATATATATATATATATATATATATATATATATATATATATATATACACACACACACACACACACACACAAGCATATGAAAATAAAAGATAGTAGTAAGTAGATATATAATTATAACAATAAATATATTCTAAACATCAACTTTTTTAATGTCAAAGTGAGGCATTTTTAAATTAAATATTGATATTATTCATATAAATTTTGTAATTAGTAGTATTTCTTAAATATTTTATAATGTTTATAATTGTATTGATTAAAATTAAATAAAATTAACATTAATTTGAAATTAAAATATTTAAAATGATTTAAAAAAATCAAATTTGATCTTAAATTTCAAAGATGTTCAAAGGAGGAGTGGTACAGTTGGACTAAATATAAATCTTCAAAAATATATAAAGCCAAACAAAAAAACCCTAGTTTATTGTTAGATAATTATGAAATTATTGTCAACTAGATTTGAGGAAACACTCGCACACTAAGAAATTGGATACAAACTTGGATAACAGTACCATTGAAGAAACAAGTCCATATTTGCTGTAAATCTTAAAGACCATATGTAAGACCCCAACTTTTATAAATAAAGATGAATTTTCTATAAATATCATTTTGAATATTATGGAGTGAAATTGATATAATGTTATAGTTGTGGGTAATATTTATAAATTTTGCAAAATACGCAAGTTGGTATATAATATTCGATTGGTCGGGGAATATTCGTTTTAGCAGGGAATATTCGTACGACGACACAATTATTGGTGGACCCCACAACAGAATTATTGTCGGATTGAGAAAACGACAAAAATATTTTTATGAAAATAACGACGGAAGTTTTACCGTTGATACAGTTGAACTACTCGGTAGTAAAAGTACAGTAATACGTGTGGTTGCATAATAGCACACAGTATTGATTATTAATGCTTACGTAAAAAGTCATCTCAGTTTTGTTTAATTACTTATATATATATATTAGAGTTATATATATATATATATATATATATATATATATATATATATATATATATATATATAAGTATAGTGGTTATGTTATCAAAATTGGGTGGGATGAGATTGATGTTGTCGGGTGAGTAAGAATTCCAAAAGGCATGTGTTATATATATATAAATATTATATAATAGGTTTGTTTTATTTGATCATTATTGGTATTAGTTGAAAAGTTAGTAGGAGGAGTATTATTATGTTGAATAATTCACAGATTTTTGACAGGTTGAATCACGGGGGTGATGTCCCGTGAGATTATATATATATATATATATATATATATATATATATATATAATATTATATTTTATTTAAAAAATTTTGCTTTAAATATGGACCGTCAGATTAAAGTAAATCAATCTGGACCGTTCATAAGTTAGTTACTATGCATTCCATTTTTCTATAAATAGAAGCTCATTCCTTCATTATTTTCTTACGAATTCACTGAAACTCCAGAGAGAGAAATTATAGAGAGAGAGAGAAGAAAAGTATTCTGCTACTTCACTACTCTGATATCAAGTTTCTTTTACGGTAAGAGATATTATTTGTTGTACTCGTAATGAGTATTATTTTCTTTTGTATTCATGAAGAGAACTTCTGTTATTCCATTTTTTATTATTCTGCTGGAATAACCAGTATACGCGGACTACCCTATACTTGGTGACATTCTTCTATTATTTCGTCTTTATTATTATTCTGTTGGAATATCCTATCTGTGCGTTTTACGCTGGACCTGGTTCCGTCTTTACTATTATTTTGTTGGAATATCCTGTCTGTGCGTTTTACGCCGGACCTGGTTCCATTATTCATTATTCTGTCGAAATATCCTATCTGTGCGTTTACGCCGGACCTGGTTCTATTATTTATTATTTTATCGGAATATCCTGTCGGTGCGTTTACGCATGACATGGTTCCATTATTTATTTTTCTGTTAGAATAACCTGTCTGTGCGGTCTATCGCATGCATGGTGATTTCTTTTGTTATTCCATTCTTTATTATATTCAGTTGGTTAAAGTTTTGACTTTTATACTTCATGAAATTAGTGGAATATCCTTGATATTTGCGCTTCATTTAGTATCTTTTCATGAAAATATTCTTCCGAGCATTCTTGAATTTTACTCTACAAAGCAGTATGATGTTGACAATTTGGACGTTATTGGTTCCTGGATAAATTAATTCTTGAACTTGTTTTATTGAATTCTTATATCATTGTCATCATCCTCATGTTTATATTTTGTTGAAAGTCATCTATGGCCTGTAGTGTATAGATGGACTTGGTATGATTATGACCAGGAATTATTCGGTATAATCAAGACCGTAATGTTGCAAATGATATGGTAAAAGTTCTTATTGGCTCGTAGTGCATTGATGGACAGTTGTTGGCATGATCATGACCATTGGTGAATACACGAATATCCTTGGTTCGTAGTGTATGGATAATTTGTGGTTGTGATACTAATGAATATCCTTGGCCGTAGTGCAGGGATGATGTGAATTATTTATTAAGCTGAGTCCCAGCGATAAAAGTCATGAAAAACCTTTTAAATCATAGAAGATAGTAGATTTTATTTTCTACTTGACTCTTGTAATGGGTTGCTTGTTCCACTGCAGTTAAACTTGATGTTTGTTATATTTTATCAGTTTAACACTGTTGAAGGCTAATGATAATTTATTCTGTATTATCTTAGTTATAATATTTCTTACTGGGCTAGTTGAGCTCACCTTTTTGTTTCCATTGTTCTCTTCAGGAAATGAGAACGTAGCGGGGACTAGTCGGGAAACAGAGTGACGGTTCAGATGATAGCATTAGTAGTCCTCACTATTCTATGAAATAGTGTGAAAATAAATGTATTGAGGACTTATTTTGAGTTTGAATCCTATTTAGAGGAAAGTGTTGTATTTAAACTCACAGCTTATGTTTTGTCGTATTTTACATGACAGTTGTATAATTAAGTTATATTTGAATTTTGTACCATATTTTTGGCGACTCAGAATAGGTGATGTATACCTATTTTGGGGGCTTCACAGTTGGTATCAGAGCTTAGGGATATGATCCCTGGCTAAGATGTGAGACTAGAACTAGGAGGGGAGAGACGGGGAATTCCTTCGCCAGTATGACCTACCTAAGTTTATTTGGTATTTAATTGGTCGGTCAGAGTATAGAGATAATATGTGATATGTTATTTAACCCTTGTTTTGTGGCAGTATTTGAAAATGACATCCGAGAATGTTGAGAATAGCAATGGAGCACATGCGATCGTTGATTCACCACATTTCAATAATCAGGATAATGTGCATCAGGAAGGCGACAATCCTCATGCAAGCAACAACACTGACCAAATGATGAATGATGGAATGTTCAGAGGCTTTATGCAATTCATACAACAACAGGCGAGAGCGGCTCCTGTCCAAAATGCAGGTAGAAATACTGAAAACTCTCGGGCGGTCACCGCTAAACAGTTCAAGGAGCTGGGACCACCGGAGTTTATTGGAGAACCAAAACTACTTAAGGTGGAAACGTGGATAAAGCAGATCACCAAGATATTTGATGTATTGGGATGCGCCGAGGAGCAAAAGGTTCCCTTTGCCACCTTTATGTTACGAGGAGAGGCAGTAACTGGTGGGAATCGGTAAAGCGTACTCAACCTGCCGCACTGAAGATGTCTTGGGAGAAGTTCCAGGAACTATTCAATGACAAGTACTTTCCCGAAAGTATTCGTCACATGAAGGAGGTAGAGTTCATTAAGTTGGAGCAGAATAATATGACTGTGTCGCAGTACGAAGCTAAGTTTGTCGAGCTATCCCGGTTTGCGTCCCACTTGGTGGATAATGAAGAGAGAATGACGCGGATGTTTTTAAGAGGTTTGAAGCTGGAGATACGTTAACATCTTATTTTTCATAAACTGTGTTTATATTCAGATGTTGTAAATAGGGCTTAGTTAGTAGAGCGCGATAACGAGTCAACGCAACCAAAAGAGAGCAACCGACAAAATGATAATACCAGTGAAAGCAGTCATTGAAGCGGTGACAACAAGCGTGGAGGGAATCAGCAGGCCAGAAATGGTAATCACTTCGGTGGCAATCATGGCCAAAACAATAAAAATGGACATTTCAAGAAGAGGAGATTCAACAATGATGGAAAGACGTCAGCACCAGCACCCGTGGTTAAGAAAGGAGAACGACTGTAAGATCCCAAATTATTAATAAATGAAATTTAATTTCCTCTATTTATTATTTTGAAATAGTAAGGGTTAAATTGATTAATGAGGGTAGTTATGGGTAAAATGCGCAAATATTTCAAATAAGCAGGTGGTTATAAAATATTTATTGTTGTCGGAGAATATTCGTTTGGTCGTGGAATATTCTTGCTGTCGGGGAATATTCGTACGACGGCGCTGTTTTGTGTGAGCCCCATAACGGAAAGCGATTGGATGAAGAAAACGACAAGTATAAGTTATTTATAAATAACGGCGTAGTTGTTACCGTTAATACTGTTGGAATGCCCGGTGGTTAAAACACAGTAATACGCGTTGTTGCACAGTAACACACAGTATTGCACCAATTATTGATTCTTACGTAAGAAGGCACTACTCAATAATGGTTACAGTAATTACTGTTCAGTATTTTATTTTATTGATTTAATAATTGCTGCGTTGATATTTTATATTACTGTTGTTTCAATAATTGTCACTACACTGTATTTTTCATTATCGGAACAATAATTCATATTATCTGAATAATATTATTAGATAACATTATTGGCAATGTCTAGAAAGTTCTGTCTAAGGAGAGGTTTGGTCACCTAATTGCGCGCCAGTAAGGAGAAATCCTTATTGGAAAGCCCCTTCTTTCCTGGGAACTGCCTGGTTGTCAGTATTGTGATTCTGTAATATTATTTGTGAATAATTAATTATTAATTTATATGATAAAGAAAATATTCATTTTATGTGGATATAGATGGAGAAAATTTTAAAGTGACAATTGTTGAAAATCGATATTTTATCTTTTCTGATAAAATAATATTTTATTATACTATTATAATATAATAATGATGATATTTTTATAATGAATGTGGAATATATGAATAAATGAGGAGGAAGAGTATTTTTGTTGGATTAAATGTTTAACACATGTTTGGTGTGTTTGTGGACACAATTCTTGACCGAAAGTTTATTATAGACTGTAAAATCGTCCGTTTATGGATTTCGGTCAATTTCTGTTTGGAATTTAGAAAAACTTTCTTCTGCAAAGTTGTAGAGAATTGAATTTCCTATAAAAACTCGCGAGATTCGAATTTTCTGATAAAGGGCTATTTATTATGAATTATTGAAGTTCCGAAATAATTGATTTTTGAAAGTTTTAATTGTTTTATAAAAGAAAAGCGTTTTTTTGTAGAAGGTGGGCATGTGGGAAATGTTAGAAACTGATTTCAAAGGATGCGTATGAATTTTATTATTAATAATATATTTTATTAAATTTTCTGCTTTGTTGTTCTAAGTATTTTCCTATAAATAGGGTGCTTAGGTTAGAATTGAAAATCACACCAGAAACTGAAATCTTCTCTCTCTTTCTCTCTCGATACATTGAGCGTATTCTTGTGAGTATACTTTGAGTGTTGTTATACGGTGCAAGTTCCCTTCAGCACTATGTCCAGTAGTCCAGCCAAAAGTACTATTCTTTCGAGGTAAGGGATGTTATTTTTTCAAAAATGATATTATTTCTTCAATATCATTATGCTGAAATATTGGTTGAAAATTTTATCAAATTTAGAACTTTTCATGTCGGGGTTATTATTCATGAGTTACTATTTACCGAAAAATAAAATTTTCTTCTTTTCGTCCAAAATATCTATTCTGGATACTAGCTTTGATTGTATCCATGTTTTGAACATTATTGAATTTTACTTCACTATGATTATTTATAAGATATTTTTGGACATGGATAAATTGAAATACGAATCCTTAATATTTGTTATTTTGTTTCACTGGGTTCGTTTCCTTTAAAATATTTTTCATCATCCTCAGTCCTAAATGATGATATAACTGAATATCTTTGGCCTGTAGTGCAAAGATGAATGATTTCTGATGAATATCTTTGGCCCCTAGTGCAAAGATGAACATGTGTTGAGATGAACATGACCAACTGATGAATATCTTTGGCTTGTAGTGCAAAGATGAATATTGATTGATGTTACAGGGATAAAATATTGATGATTGACTTTTAAATTCATAGATAATAGTAGATTTCATTCTCTACGTAACTCTTCTATGAATTATTATTTTTCGCTGCGAATATTGATTTAAAACTTGTTGTCTATTGTATTCTATTATATTTTTTCATGTTGAAGACTAACGATAATTTGTTCTATGTTATCTAGTCATAATGTTCTTTACTAGGCTAGTTGAGCTCACCCTTTTCCTTTTTGTTCCATTTTTCTCAAGAGACGAGAATGTAGCGAGTACTAGTCGGGGTATGGAATGATGGTTCTAGAAGTTATTTTAGTAGTCCTCACCATTTTTGTGAAATAATGTATCAATAATTGTAATGAGGACTTATTTGAGTGTGGATATTGTCTAGATGGCAATATTTGTATTTAAACTCACAGTTCTTATGTTGTAATAGTAAAGATGTAGTTGTTTCTGTACCATGTATTTTGGCGACTCAGAATGGGTGTAGTATACCTATTTTTGGGGCGTCACAGTTGGTATCAGAGCTTAGGGATATGATCTCTGGCGGAGATCGGGGAATAGAACTAGGATGGGAGAGACGAGTAAATCCTTCGCTAGTGTGTCCTACCTAAGCTTATTTGTTGGTCGGTCATAATATAGGGATATTATGTGATATGTTAATTTGTTAAATTAACCTTTGTTTTATGGCAGTATTTGAGAATGTCGACTGAGAATGTTAACAGTGGAGTAAATGAGAAGGTGGAGATGCCTATACTCACCAACGAGGAGAACGTGCAACAGGCTAGCAATGCTCCTCCTGTGAACAACACCACTGAGCAGACAATGAATGATGAGATGTTTAGAAGCTTTTTGCGATTCATGCAAAACCAGACAAAGGAGATTCCTGTTCAAAATATAGGAAGAAACAATGGCAACGCACAGCTGGTCACAGCCAAGCAGTTCAAAGATTTGGGACCACCAGAATTCTGGGAAAAGCCGGATCCGATTAAGGCGGAGACACGGGTCAAGCAAATTACCAAGATATTTGATGTCTTGGGATGCACGGAGGAACAGAAGGTTCCATTCGCCACCTTTATGTTCCGTGGCGAGGCAGACTACTGGTGGGAATCTGTGAAGCATACCCATCCAGCTGCACTCAGCATGTCTTGGGAGACATTTCAGAAACTGTTCAATGACAAGTACTTTCCTGAAAGTATTCGTCATATGAAGGAGGTAGAGTTTATTAGACTGGAGCAGAATAACATGACGGTGTCCCAGTACGAGGCGAAGTTTGCAGAGTTGTCCAGGTTTGGACCTCACTTGGTGGAGAATGATGAAAGTATGACGCGGATGTTTCCGAGAGGTTTGAAACCCGGTATACGTCAATATCTCATTTCTCATAAATTTTCTCTCTATTCAGATGTTGTCAATAGGGCTCAATTATTAGAGCGAGATAACGAGTACGGTCAACCGAGGGACCACAACCAGGATCATATCGGTGACAGCAGTCATCAGAACAATGATAACCAGCGGAGAAAGAAAAATACAGACAAGAACGACAACCACTCTGGTGGTAATCGTGGCTATGAAAATAGAAGAAGCGAGTCGGGAGGAGATTTTAAAAAGAGGAGATTCAACAATGACAATACGAAGACGTCATCACCAGCAACAACTGGTTCCAAGGGAGGAGAACGACCACCGATTATATGCTATAAGTGCGGAAAAGAAGGACATATCAGCCCAAACTGCCCACAACAGTTTAAGGTATGTTATAATTGTGGAAAGGAAGGACATATCGCTCGAGATTGCACTGTAGCGAAACCAAGTCCAGCGGGGATGGTGACTCAAAAAGCTGTCCCAGAAAAGTCAAAGTCAACGGTTCTTGAAAGAGCGTTTGTCGTGACTGGTCAACATGCGAGGAACCCAAACGAGGTGATCACGGGTAAGCTAATCATAAATTCATGCGAAGTTTATATCTTACTAGATACCGGTGCTATCCATTCGTTTATTTCTCCTGCTTGTGCTCAACGTTTAAACTTGACTCCGGAGAAATTAGACTTTGATTTATCTGTAGAGACTCCGTTAGGAGAAACTTTCATCACATCCACTGTTTATAAATCTTGTTTGATCTAAGTTGGCACCATCACCTTACCTGTTGACCTTATCTCTTTAAAGATACTTGCATTTGACGTGATTTTAGGAATTGATTGGTTAACTACTCATCATGCCAAAATTGATTGTTTTCGTAAGGTGGTTAGTTTTTATATTCCTAATCAACCTGTTGTGCGAATTCAAGCAACTAAGCCATTAAAATCAATCACTGTTATATCAAGCCATAAAGCCATTCGTTTATTAAAAAGCGGATGTCAAGCTTTCTTAGCCCATGTTATGGATTTGAATAAAGACACGTCAAATTTGAATAATATTCCTGTTGTTATTGACTTTCCTGACGTATTTTCTGAAGAACTTCCTGGTCTACCCCCGGAACGTGAAGTTGAATTCTTTATTGATCTTGAACCTGGTACAAAGCCTATTTCTAAAACCCCATATCGAATGGCTCCTATTGAACTTCAAGAGTTGAAGGTCCAACTACAAGAGTTGTTGGACATCGGTTTCATTCGTCCTAGTACATCTCCTTGGGGTGCTCCTGTTTTATTTGTAAAAAAGAAAGACGGGAGTATGCGACTTTGTATCGATTACCGGGAATTAAACCATGTCACTATCAAGAATAGGTATCCGCTACCTCGTATTGATGACCTGTTTGACCAGTTACAAGGAGCACAATTCTTTTCAAAAATCGATCTTCGTTCGGGATATCATCAGCTGAAGGTTAAAACTGAGGATATTCCGAAGACTTCCTTCAGAACTCGGTACGGACATTATGAATTCCTAGTCATGTCTTTTGGGGGTGTCACAACGACCACCTATCATATGCTTCAAATGCGGAGAAAGCATGTTATAATTATGGAAGAGAAGGTCACCTAGCCCGATTTTGTCATTCACCGAAGACAAGTTCAGGTAGGGTGGAGGCACCAAATGACGTCCCAAAAAAGTCAAAATCGGTAGTGCAAGGGAGAGCGTTTGTTGTGACCTCCCAGAAAGCAAGAAACCCGAACGAGGTTATCACGGGTAAGCTTATCATAAACTCTAGCGAAGTCTATAGCTTATTTGATACCGGTTCTACCCATTCTTTTATTTCTCCTATTTGCGCTCAACGATTAAATTTGACTCCAGAGAAATTAGACTTTGACTTATCTGTTGAAACTCCGTTAGGAGAAACCTTCATTACATCCACTGTTTATAAGTCTTGTTTGGTTCAAATCGGTACCCTCACATTACCTGTCAATCTTATTTCATTGAAAATACTTGTATTTGATGTAATTCTAGGGATTGATTGGTTAACTACTCATCATGCAAAAATTGATTATTTTCGTAAGGTTGTTAGCTTTCATATTTCTAATCATCCTATTATGCGAATTCAAACAACCAAACCATTAAAATCAATCACTGTCATCTCAAGCCATAAAGCTATTCGTTTATTGAAAAACGGATGTCAAGCTTTCTTAGCTCATGTCTCAGATCTAAACAAAAATACTTCAGTTTTGAATGATATTTCTATTATTAATGAATTTCCTGACGTATTCCCTGAAGAATTTCCTGGCCTACCCCCAGAGCGTGAAATTAAATTTTGTATCGACCTTGAACCCTGTACAAAACCCATTTCTAAGGCCCCATATCGAATGGCTCTTATTGAACTTCAAGAGTTAAAGACCCAACTGCAGGAATTGTTAGGCATTGGCTTTATTCGACCTAGTACTTCTCCTTGGGGTGCTCCTGTCCTATTCGTGAAGAAGAAATATGGGAGTATGCGGCTTTGTATTCATTATCGGGAGTTGAATCATGTCACCATCAAAAATAGGTACCCATTGCCACGTATTGATGACCTATTTGACCAGTTGCAAGGAGCACAATTCTTTTTAAAAATTGATCTTCATTCTGGATATTATCAGCTGAAGGTTAGAACTGAGGATATTCCAAAGACTGCCTTCAGAACTCGGTACGGGCATTATGAATTCTTAGTCATGTCTTTTGGATTGACTAATGCTCCTGCTGCCTTCATGGATATGATGAACCGAGTATTCAAGGAATATTTGGATCACTTTGTGGTCGTCTTTATTGATGCCATCCTTATTTATTCCAAAAGCCGTGAAGATCATGAGCAACACTTGAGGCTGACACTCCAAAAGCTCCGTGAATACAAGCTTTATGCCAAGTTAAAGAAATGCGAGTTCTAGCTTGAGGAAGTAGCCTTCCTTGGGCACGTAGTATCAAGTCATGGAATATCTGTTGACCCGGCAAAGATTGAAGCAATTCAAAGCTGGGAACAACCTAAATTAGTGACCGAAGTACGTAGCTTTCTCGGTTTAGCTGGTTATTATCAGAGATTCGTGGAAGGATTTTCTTGAATTGCTACTCCATTAACTCAGCTGACTCGAAAAGATACAAAGTTCGGTTAGAGCGAAGAATGTGAAAAGAGTTTTCAAGAACTCAAGAGGAGACTCATTTCAGCACCTGTTCTGACAATACCATCTAGCTCGGAGGGATTTGTCATCTACAGTGATGCTTTGGGCAAATAGTTGGGATGTGTTCTCATGCAACATGGGAAAGTCATAGCCTATGCCTCAAGACAACTCAAAGAATATGAGAGGAATTATCCTACTCATGATCTAGAGTTGGCAGCTGTTGTCTTCGCACTTAAAATTTGGAGGCATTACTTGTATGGGGAGAAAGTGGAGATCTTTATGGATCATAAAAGCCTCAAATATTTCTTCACTCAAAAGGAACTCAACATGCGACAACGACGTTGGCTGGAACTATTGAAAGATTATGATCATACCATCCAATACCATCCTAGAAAAGCGAATGTGGTAGCTGATGCATTGAGTAGAAGATCATATGCGGGTACGAGTGCAATATTGATAACGCAAAGGCCTATTCTATGTGACTTGCAAAGGATGGAGATAGAGTTAAAGACTCTAGGGACCCATGTGATGATGGCGAATATACGAGTAGAACCGACTTTAATTGATAAAGTTAAGGCTGCTCAAGCTACAGACCTGGAGCTGATGCGTATAAGGAAGAAAGTACAAGAAGGTGCTATGCCGGAAGTAAGAATCGATGAAGAAAGAATACTTCGAGTTAACTCCAGACTTTGTGTTCCTAACGACCCTGATTTAAAGTATAAAATCATGATGGAGGCGCACAACACACCGTTTGCAATTCATCCTGGGAATACTAAAATGTATCGTGATCTTTGTCATACATTTTGGTAGAGCAATATGAAGAGAGAGATAGCGTTGTTTATCTCAAGGTGTCTAACTTGTCAACGAGTCAAAGCGGAGCATCAAGTACCAAAAGGTCCATTGCAACCACTTGAAATTCCAGAATGGAAGTGGGAGCACATTACCATGGATTTCGTTACTGGTTTTCCCAAGGTTTCTCAAGGCATTGATGCAATTTGGGTCATTGTTTATAGATTGACCAAGTCTGCTCATTTCTTACCAATACGAGAAACTTATACACTTGAACGTCTTGCTCGTATGTACATAAACGAGATTGTAAGACTGCATGGTATGCCAGTATCCATAGTTTCTGATCGAGACACAAGATTCACTTCATGATTTTGGGTTAATTTGCAAAAAGCTATGAGCACGAATTTACGATTTAGTTCGGCATATCATCCCCAGACGGACGGACAATCAGAGAGGACTATTCAAACTCTTGAAGATTTATTAAGACTCTGTGTCCTTGACTTCAAGAGAAGTTGGGATAAGTTTTTACCATTGGTGGGATTTTCCTACAACAACATCTATCAAGCAAGTATTAGTATGGCTCCATTCGAGGCGTTGTATGGAAGAAAGTGTCGATCTCCAGTATGCTGAGATGAGGTGGGTGAAGCAACGTTGTTGGGACCGGAGTTGGCACGTATGACTACGAAAAAGATTCAAACGATCCGACAACGTATAAAAACCTCACAAGATCGACAAAAGAGTTATACTAATCTTTATCGAAAGGACGTGAAATTTGATATAGGAGATCATGTGTTATTACGAGTTGCTCCGTGGAAAGGAGTTATGAGATTTGGAAAGAGAGGAAAGCTCAATCCTCGATTCATTGGCCCATTTTTAATCCTCGATCGAGTAGGAACTGTGGCCTATAGACTCGCTTTACCGCCAAGTATGTCTCGTGTTCATAACATTTTTCACATATCCATGTTACGTAGATATGTGAAAGACCCGAACCACATTATTGAGTTAAAACCGGACGAAATAGCAGAAGATTTGACGTATGAAGAGGTTCCTATTCAAATCTTGGATAAGAAAAAATATATTCTACGCTCCAAGGTTATACCTCAAGTCAAAGTTTTGTGGAGAAACCACGATATTGAGGAAATGACCTGGGAATTAGAATCTAAAATGAAGTCAAGGTATCCTTACCTCTTCAATATATCAGGTACGTACCCTAATTTCGAGGGCGGAATTTCATAAGAAGAGGAGGTTGTAAGACCCCAACTTTTATAAATGAAGATGAATTTTCTATAAATATCATTTTGAATATTATGGAGTGAAATTGATATAATGTTATAGTTGTGGATAATATTTATAAATTTTGCAAAGTATGCAAGTTGCTATATAATATTCGATTGGTCAGGGAATATTCGTTTTAGCAGAAAATATTCGTACGACGACACAATCATTGGTGGATCCCACAACAGAATTATTGTCGGATTGAGAAAAAGACAAAAATATTTTTATGAAAATAACGGCAGAAGTTTTACCATTGATATTGTTGAACTACTCGGTAGTAAAAGTACAGTAATACGCGTGGTTGCATAATAGCACATGGTATTGATTATTAATGCTTACGTAAGAAGTCATCTCAGTTTTGTTTTATTACTTATATATATATTAGAGTTATATATATATATATATATATATATATATATATATATATATATATATATATATAGTGGTTATGTTGTTAAAATTGGGTGGGATGAGATTGATGTTGTCGGGTGAGTAAGAATTCTAAAAGGCATGTGTTATATATATATAAATATTATATAATAGGTTTGTTTTGTTTGATCATTATTGGTTTCAGTTGAAAAGTTAGTAGGAGGAGTATTATTATGTTGAATAATTCACAGATTTTTGACAGGTTGAATAACGGGGGTGATGTCCCGTGAGATTATATATATATATATATATATATATATATATAATATAATATATATTATATTTTATTTAAAAGATTTTGCTTTAAATATGGACCGTCAGATTAAAATAAATCAATCTGGACCGTTCATAAGTTAGTTACTATGCATTCCATTTTTCTATAAATAGAAGCTCATTCCTTCATTATTTTCTTACGAATTCACTGAAACTCTAGAGAGAGAAATTATAGAGATAGAGAAGAAAAGTATTCTGCTACTTCACTACTCTGATATCAAGTTTCTTTTAGGGTAAGGGATATTATTTGTTGTACTAGTAAATAGTATTATTTTCTTTTGTATTCATGAAGAGAACTTCTGTTATTCCATTCTTTATTATTCTGCTGGAATAACCAGTATACGCGGACTACCCTATACTTGGTGACATTCTTCTATTATTCTGTCTTTATTATTATTCTGTTGGAATATCCTGTCTGTGCGTTTTACGCTGGACCTGGTTCTGTCTTTACTATTATTCTGTTGGAATATCCTGTCTGTGCGTTTTACGCTGGACCTGGTTCTGTCTTTACTATTATTCTGTTGGAATATCCTGTCTGTGCGTTTTACGCCGGACCTGGTTCCATTATTCATTATTATGTCGGAATATCCTGTCTGTGCGTTTACGCCGGACCTGGTTCCATTATTTATTACTCTGTCAAAATATCCTGTCGGTGCGTTTACGCATGACCTGGTTCTATTATTTATTTTCCTATTAGAATAACCTGTCTGTGCGGTCTATCGCATGCATGGTGATTTCTTTTGTTATTCCATTCTTTATTATATTTAGTTGGTTAAAGTTTTGACTTTTATACACCATAAAATTAGTAGAATATCCATGATATTTGCGCTTCATCCAGCATCTTTTCATAGAAATATTCTTCCGAGCATTCTTGAATTTTACTCCACAAAGCAGTATGATGTTGACAATTTGGACGTTTTTGGTTCTTGGATAAATTTATTCTTGAACTTGTTTTTATTGAATTCTTATATCATTGTCATCATCCTCATGTTTATATTTTGTTGAAAGTCATCTGTGGCCTGTAGTGCATAGATGGACTTGGTATGATTATGACCAGGGATTATTCGGTATAATCAAGACCGTAATGTTGCAAATGATATGGTAATAGTCCTCATTAGCCCGTAGTGCATTGATGGACAGTTGTTGGCATGATCATGACCATTGGTGAATACACGAATATCCTTGGCCCGTAGTGCATGGATAATTTTTGGTTGTGATACTAATGAATATCCTTGGCCGTAGTGCAGGGATGATGTGAATTTATTAAGCTGAGTCCCAGCGTTAAAAGTCATGAAAAACCTTTTAAATCATAGAAGATAGTAGATTTTATTTTCTACTTGACTCTTCTAATGGGTTGCTTGTTCCGCTGCAGTTAAACTTGATATTTGTTATATTTTATCAGTTTAACACTGTTGAAGGCTAATGATAATTTATTCTGCATTATCTTAGTTATAATATTTCTTACTGGGCTAGTTGAGCTCACCTTTTTGTTTTCATTGTTCTCTTCAGGAAATGAGAACGTAGCGGGGACTAGTCGGGAAACAGAGTCACGGTTCAGATGATAGCATTAGTAGTCCTCACTATTCTATGAAATAGTATGAAAATAAATGTATTGAGGACTTATTTTGAGTTTGAATCCTGTTTAGAGGAAAGTGTTGTATTTAAACTCACAGCTTATGTTTTGTCGTATTTTACACGACAGTTGTATAATTAAGTTGTATTTGAATTTTGTACCATATTTTTGGCGACTCAAAATAGGTGATGTATACCTATTTTGGGGGCGTCACACCATACAAAATAGTAAAAAGTTCAAAAAAATGAAGAATGCAAATTTCTCAATAGACTATAAGGATTTATCTAGTTTTGTACTATAATTTTATTTCTTAAATGATATATAATTTTACACCGATAATTGACTACAGTGGTGGAATCAGAACGTTTTTAAAGGGGGGTGAAAATACATTAGTAAAAAAATTATTTATTTACGCTTGTAGTGCTTCTTTCGGCTGTAGGACTGAGAGGAGGCAACTCTACATAGTTTGAAAACGTCTCAAAATTTTGGTCAATATCAAAATTTATGTAGAAAAATTATTTTTATATGAAAATATCAATTTTCTATATAGAACAAAGAAAATTAATCCAGAAAGAAATCAACAAAGGGAAGAGTCTCTGAAGTACATTAATGATGTTTAAAAATATAAAATGTTTGCAGAAAATAATTTGATAAATAAAGAACTTGGTTTTTGTGATCATTCTTCAACTTCAAGTAGCGACCTAGATTTGATTGTGTTTTAAGTTCTTTCATTTGAATTTTATTGTAAAATAAAATTTAATCTATTTTTTAATTTATAGAGCGCATGTAAAAAATTTTAGACTACTATTATAAACTACTATTATATATATATATATATATATATATATATATATATATATATTGACTATTAGTATTTGTATTAATATATAGCATGTGAAGAATTTTGGTGGGGGGTCATATGACCCCCCTTGCCCCCCCATGGTTCCGCCCATGTTTGACTAATTAACCAAAAGATGATATTAGGGGTCTTAAATTTTTTTTCTCAAAAAGTGTCTCAAATGATGTATCACCATAATATTGGTTAGGTAGATATCATGTGATTGGTTATACCATAAATTATTATTAAAATATTTAATGTCATGTCATTTGAGACCAAAAATTTAAGACCCATAAAATTACTATTAACGAATTTCAAAGACGAAAAGTGAAAAGTATCACATGGACACGATGGAGTTCAGACTTCACTTAAACCACTGTCAAAGTAGGGTTTTTCTCGATTTCCAAAGCATAAAAGACTATGATGAGTCAAAATTATGTACTGCAAGTGCACAACGTTTATTGTAGATTTGGCAAGTGCAGATCGAACTACAGAGAGTAGATCAATTCTTTAATCCTTAATTAATATTTTATGCAAATTTGAAACAAAAATGGTGGAGAAGATTTATTAACTAAATTATGCAAACAATTAATTTATAACGAAAACTATTAATGAGAAAAGATACCTAGGAATTAGAACTCACCAAATATTAACATAATAATAAATTCTTATTTTTTAAATTAATTCCCAAATTATTTTCCCTTCCCTTTAACAATAATGATTCATATAATTAATATAGGTAAGTATAAGTTATAAAAAATTCACAGATTAACTATAATTTATCAAAACCTCGCAATCAAGATAAGAATCATATGCAATTTATGCGGAGAAAAATATGAAAGTGAAAATAATTAGGTATTAATTTTGGAATGGAAAGAAAATATTATTATGAAATACCTAATTTCATCATCATCCTAAGTATTAGAAATTTAGCTAGCCATGGAATCAAAAACAAAAATAAATAATATTAGTACTACTATTTGCATGAAATAATAACAATAATTAAAAAAAGAATTTCTATTATATATGTGACAACCCCAAAATAGGTCCATTCCACCCAACCCATTCTGAGTCGCCAAATACATTGTACCGAAAATAACTACAACTTCATTATCACAATTCTCGTACAAAATACAACAACACATATGCTGTGAGTTTTGATACAAATATATACCAACTGTGACTCTCATCCCAACCTTGGATAGTACGTCACAATGACACCTTACATAAATGTATAGTCAAAAACTGTTTTAGAAATTAGAATATTTAGAAAGTGCTCAAGAAAACCTTCGTACATGGGAGGCCATGCGTTTAGGCTATGATAGATATTATATGTCCACAGAATTATCCTTGGTTGACCCAATAGACCCCAAAGAAAAATGAGAAGATAACTATTATATTCATTCCAATGGTGAGTCTTCTCTTGACATATCATTATCTCCACTGCCCCTAATTGAGAATTATACTTCAAACAAACACCAAGATTATATAAGTAGTGCTCGTAGATATACTCAGCAAGTGGATGTACACAATCGTGTCTTATGATGACACGAGGTTGTATGTCATTAGACATCTTGTATGATAGTGATAAAATACCCTTCCAACGTTGGGTTCGCCTCACCCTATATGATTCACCAAATATAACTACTAAATGATGTATACAACATATTTTTCTATACTGGTTAGGGAGAACTCCACAGCTAGAGACCACCGTTCTATCCCTTGTTACCCCTGCTCGACCCAGCTACACTCTTATTATCTGAAAGGAATTGTGAAGCAAAAGGGTGAGCACAACTAGCCTAGTAAAGAATATCATGACTAAAGATAATTAAATTATCAATAGCCTTCATCAGTAATAAATCAGAGATTTAGAACATATGGTAGATGATAAAAAATTTCAACCATAGTTGCAGCGGAATGAGCAATCCATTAGAAGAGTCAAATAGACCATAAAATCTATTATCTTCTCCATGTTAAAAATCCATCAATAATGTTTTATCCCTGTAACATCAATTAACAGTTCTGGTCCACAATCATATAAATAACTCATAATCATAATTGTGATTCTAAATTCCTCTTCGCATTCAGGACGAAGATAATTTTCATCACATGTCTTTACCTGAAACATCAAAGATCATGGTTATACCAAATCACAGTTCCTTTTCATAATCATACTAATAAATTTATCTTTGCACTACGGGCCAACGATATTCGTCAACAGTTCATCTTTGCACTACTGGCCAAAGATATTCAACCACAGATCATCTTTGCACTACATGCCAAAGATATTCAACAACAGATCATCTTTTGCACTACAGGCCAAAGATATTCAACCACAGATCATCTTTGCACTACGGGACAAAGATATTCATCAACAATTCATATTTGTACTACAGGCCAAATATATTAATATCTCAAAGAAATATATAATCATTTCAGAATTTATATAAACAACAATTATAACCATGTTGATCTTTTCACCTTTGCACTTAAGCTAAAGATATTCAATTATAAATTTAATGGTCATGATCATACCTGTCAACAATTCAACTTTGCATTACTGGCCAAAAGGAACCCATAGTCATGATCATACCAAAAATCTACCAATCTTTACACTCAAGTCAAAGAGAGATATCATCATTAGCGTTATAAAAATGTTATATATGATAGTAAAATTAATATAATCAACATATAGATTTAATCTCAAGAGTAATATTCATAAATCAACTATAATTTGATCAGAAAAAAAAATTAATTTTGTCGTAAATAGTAACTCGTGAATAGTAACTCATGAATAGTAACTCGTGAATAGTAATTCCGACATGAAAAAGGTAAAAATTACATAATAAAATTCATACCAATATTTCGGTATAATAATATTGAAAGAATAATATTTCTTAAACTTATAAACAATTTATTTTAATTGTTTACACTTTACTAAATAATGCATTTAATCATCCTAAAGTGTCAAACTCATAAGATTTTATCACTAATAACCAAAACCCTCATAAAAAATCTGCATATACCTCATATAGAATTCTCAAGCCATAAAATCCTATTTTCCACTTTTATTACTTCACATAACATATTTAATTCATTTACTCATAACTAGTCTATTTTCATAAAAAATACCAAATTAGTCAGAAAAATATTTTTGTTTTGAGATTTAGTAGAATATAGTCCCATATTGAACATATATTTTTCTCAGAATTTTTAAAATTCATTTACTATTTTTCATATGACTAATACTATCGAATATTTAGACATTTATCATAAAGTGTGCTTTTGTCCAAAAATTCCGAAATTTACATAGTATACTTCTATCATATACATGTACTCTCAATAAAAATTTCACCAATTTTAGAGTTAACCACAAGGAGTTATAAGGGTTTACTTTTAAAATAGTATTTTCCCATAAAATTCATAACTCTTAATCTATACATCCAAAAATCGCCATTTTTGAACACAATATAGAAAACTCATCAAATTATCATTTTAAATTTTTTCAGAATTTTTGAAGATTCAGAAAAATTACGAAACTAAAAAACATAATAACCCTTAAAATCCCTTACCTCAAAAGAGCAGTACTTCTGACTTGAATATCGGATATAACGCTGAACAAACTTGCGCCGTATAGCAACACTCAAGATATCTAAATACTCACAAAAATATTTTTGATAGTATAGATAGAGAGAAAACTTATGTTTCTGGTATAATTTTCAATTCTAACTTAAGCGCCTATTTATAGAAAAATGCTAGAACGCCAAAGGAGACTAAATTAATAAATTAATATTATTTACTAATCTTCCTTCTACGCCACCTTTGAATTCATCCCACCACAATTGAAAGAACAATTCAGCACATGCATTCAATCACCAACCAAAAAGTGGGTCCCACCCATAATTTAATAAAAATTATTTTATTTTCCGAAACTTCAATAATTTCTGAACCAGTCATCTTTTAAAATTCATAACAAATCATACGTTCATTTTTAACGGTTCAAAATTTATGGACATATACTCAACTTATATATGTATAACATATCCAAAAATTACAACGATCCAACGGTCGGATTAAAAATTATAACTCACACAATATAACTCAAAAACACTGGTTTGATTTTTAATACCGCAATTTTGACAAAAATACTGATAAAATAACTCAACATTAATTCTTTCATTTATAACCACAAAAATATATCCGTCATTTATAACCAGAAAAAAAATAATATTTTCTTATCATATAAATCAATAATTAATTATTCACAAATAATATTACAGAATCACAATTATGACAACCATGCCGTTCCCAAGAAAGAGGGGGCTTTCTGTGACAACCCCAAAATAGGTCCATTCCATCCAACCCATTCTGAGTCGTCAAATACATGGTACAGAAAATAACTATAACTTTATTACAACAATTGTCGTGCAAAATACAACAACACATATGCTGTGAGTTTGGATACAAATATATACCAAATGTGACTCATATCCCAACCGTGGACATCACCTCACAATGACACCTTACATAAAGGTATAGTCAAAAACTGTTTTAGAAATTAGAATCTTTGGGAAGTGCTCAAGGAAACCCTTGTACATGGGAGGCCATGCTTCTAGGTTGTGATAGATATCATATGGCCACAGAATTATCCTTGGTTGACCCAATATACCCCAAAGAAAAATGAGAAGATTACTATCATATTCTTTCTAATGGTGAGTCTTCTCTTGACTTATCATTATCTCCACTGTCTCTAAATGAGAATTATACTTCAAACAAACACCAAGATTATATAGGTAGTGCTCGTAAATATACTCAGCAAGTGGATGAGCACATCCCTGTCTTATGATGACACGTGGTTGTATGTCGTTAGACATCTTGTAAGATAGTGGCAAACCACCCTTCCAACGTTGGGTACACCTTACCCTATTGGATTCACCAAATAAAACTACTAAATGAACTTTTCTATACTGCTTCGGGAGAACATCCACAGCTAGAGACCACCGTTCTATTTTCCCGTTACCCCCGCTCGACCCAGCTACACTCTTATTACCTGAAAGGAATTGTGAAGCAAAAAGGTGAGCACAACTAGCTCAGTAAAGAATATCATGACTAAAGATAATTAAATTATCAATAGCCTTCATCAATAATAAATCAGAGATTTAGAACATATGGTAGCTGATAAAATTTTTAACCATAGTTGCAGCGGAACGAGCAATCCATTAGAAGAGTCAAATAGACTACAAATTCTATTATCTTCTCCATGTTAAAAATCCACCAACAATGTTTTATCCCTGTAACATCAATCAACAATTCTGGTCCACAATCATATGAATAACTCATAATCATAATTGTAGTTCTAAATTTCTCTTCTCATCCAGGACGAAGATAATTTTCATCACCTATCTTTACCTGAAACATCAAAAATCATGGTTACACCAAATCACATTTCCTTTTCATAATCATACTAATAACTTCATCTTTGCACTACGGGCCAACGATATTCGTCAACAGTTCATCTTTGCACTACTGGCCAAAGATATTCAACAACTGGTCATCTTTGCACTACGGGCCAAAGATATTCATCAATAATTCATCTTTGCACTACAGGCCAAAGATAGTCCTCAACAGTTCATATTTGCACTACAGGCCAAATATATTTATATCTCAAAGAAATATATTATCATTTTAGAATTTATATAAACAATAATTATAACCATGTTAATCAATTCATCTTTACACTTAAGCTAAAGATATTCAATTATAAATTCAATGGTCATGATCATACCAGTTATCAATTCATCTTTGCACTACAGGCCAAAAATATTCCTCAGTCACGATCATACCAATAATTTATCCATCTTTACACTCAAGTGAAAGAGAAATTCAACATCAGGGTTATAAAAATATTGTATATGATAATAAAATCAATATAATCAATACATAGTTTTAATCTCAAGAGTAATATTCATAACTCAACTATAATTTGGTTAGAAAAAGAAACCAATTTGTCGTGAATAGTAACTCGTGAATAGTAACTCATGAATAGTAACCCCGACACAAAAAGGTAGAAATTCCACAATAAAATACATACTAATATTTCGGTATAATGATATTGAAAGAATAATATTTCTTAAGCTTATAAACAATTTATTTTAATTGTTTATACTTTACTAAATAATGCATTTAATCATCCAAAAATGCCAAACTCATAAAATTTCATCACCAATAACCAAAAACACTCATCAAAAATCTGCATATACCTCATATAGGATTCTCAAGCCATAAAATCCTATTTTCTAATTTTCTTACTTCACAAAACATATTTAATTCATTTACTCATAACTAGACTATTTTCATGAAAAATACCAAATCAGTTCCAAAAATATTTCTTTTCTGGGATTTAGTATAATATAGTCCCATAGTGAACATATATTTTTCTCAGAATTTTTAAAAGTCATTTACTATTTTTCATATAGCCAAAACAGCCGACTATTTAGACATTTATCAAAAATTGTATTTTTGTCCAAAAATTCTAAAATTCACAGAGTATACTCCTATCATATACATGTACTCCCAATAAAAAATTCATCAATTTTGGAGTTAACCACAACAAGTTATAAGCGGTTACTTTTAAAATAGTCTCTTCCCGTAAAATTCATAACTCTTAATCTATACATCCAAAAATCACCATTTTTGGACACAATCAATAAAACTCATCAAAATATCATTTCAAATTTTTCCAAAATTTTTAAAGTTCAGAAAAATTACGAAACTGAAAATTATAACAACCCTTAAAATCCCTTACTATCCCTTACATCAAAAGAGCAGTATTTCTGACTGGAATGCAAAGCCGAAGGAAACTTGCACTGAATAGCAACTCTCAAAGTATCTAAATACTCACAAAACATGCTTCATAATATAGAGAGAGAAAGAGAGAAAACTTGTTTCTGGTGTGATTTTCAATTCTAACTTAGCCCTCTATTTATAGGAAAATTTTAGTAGGCTTGACCTGCAACCTGATGGCTTTACCTGCTACTATTCCCACCCACCACATTTGAAATATAATTCAGCACATTTCTTCACCAACCACAAGTGGGGCCCACCAATTCTAGAATTTTCCACCAAAATGATTAACTCCGAAAATTCAACAATTTCTGAACCAGTCATCTCGTAAAATTCATAACAAATCATACGTTCATTTTTAACGGTTCAAAATTTGTGGACATATACTCAACTTTTATATGTATAACATATCCAAAAATTACTACGATCCAACGGTCGGATTAAAAATTATAACCCTCGCAAAATATCTCAAAAACCATAATTTAATTTTCAATACCTCCGTTCCGACAAAAATACAGATAAAATACCTCAACATTAACTCCTTCATTTTTAACCACAAAAATATATCCCTCATTTATATCCACATAAAATAAATATTTTCTTATCATATGAATCAATAATTAATTATTCACAAATAATATTACAGAATCACATTTATGACAATCAGGCCGTTCCCAGGAAAGAGGGGGCTTTCCAATAAGAATTTCTCCTTACTGGCGCGCAATTAAATGACCAAACCTCTCCTTAGACAGAACTTTCTAGACATTGTCAATAATGTTATCTAATAATATTATTTAAATAATATGAATTATTGATCTGATAATGAAAAATACTGTGCAGCAACAATTATTGAAACAACAATAATATAAAATATCAATGCAGCAATTATTGAATCAATAATAAAATATTGAACAGTAATTACTGTAATAATTATTGAGTAGTGCCTTCTTACGTAAGAATCAATAATTTCAAAAATATTGTGCAATCCCGTGTGCTACTGTGCAATAACGCGTATTACTGTATTTTAACCACCGGGTACTCCAACAGTGTTAACGGTAACAACTACGCCGTTATTTGTAAAAACTCAAATTTGTTGTTTTCTTCATCCGACAGTTATTCTGTTATGGGGCCCATAAATGGCTGCGCCGTCGTACGAATATTCCCCGACAGAAAGAATATTCCACGACCAAACGAATATTCCCCGACAACAACGATTATTTTATAGCCACTTGCTTATTTTCAAAAAAAATTCACATTTCACCCATAACTTTAAACTTTTATCAATTTAACCATTTACTGAATAGTAATTATAAGAAAAATTGAATACTTTTATTTCATAAAATTCGGGGTCTTACACTTTCCAATAAAGATTTCTCCTTACTGGCGCGCAATTAGATGACCAAACCTCTCCTTAGACAGAACTTTCTAGACATTGCCAATAATGCTATCTAATAATATTATTCAAATAATATGAATTATTGATCTGATAATGGAAAATACCGTGCAGCGACAATTATTGAAACAACAATAATATAAAATATCAACGTAGCAATTATTGAATCAATAAAATAAAATATTGAACAGTAATTACTGTAACAATTATTGAGTAGTGCCTTCTTACATAAGAATCAATAATTTTAAAAATACTGTGCAATACTGTGTGCTACTGTGCAATAACGCGTATTACTGTATTTTAACCACCGGGTATTCCAACAGTGTTAACGGTAACCATTACGCCGTTATTTATAAAAACTCAAATTTATCGTTTTCTTCATCCGACTGTTATTCTATTATGGGGCCCATAAATGACTGCGACGTCGTACGAATATGTCCCGACAGCAAGAATATTCCCCGACCAAACGAATATTCCCTGACAATAATGAGTATTTTATAACCACTTGCTTATTTTAAAAAATTTACACATTTCATCCATAACCAAAGCATTATATCAAATTAACACCTTATTATTCACAATAATAAATAGAGAAAATTTGATTTTATTCATTAAAAAGTTGGGGTCTTACAATATCAATAAAAAAAAGTTACAAATACTCCATGACAGTAGTACCATACATGATTGGAATAAGAGAAAAGACAAAAGCTCTAAATATCTTACTCACTTCTACACCAGCGAAAAACTAAGAAAAAGAAAATAACAAGTGGTGCCCCTTCTCTTTAAAACAAGAGGCCTATTTATAAGGAGAATAACATTTGTGCCCTAATTTAGGTTCATCGAACTTGGACAATTTTGTTCCCTTTTTTCTTCTTCTTTCCTTCTTGACGTCCATCTCCATATGGTAATCCTCCAAGAGTCATTTTCCATCTTTAAAAGTTGGATATAAATCCTTTATTTGCTCCCTAAGAAAAATAAATGTTATTTCTTACAAAACAAAATAAAATGTATTTGTTAAATAAAAAAACATATAAAATGATAAATATGGAAATATTAAAATGTATTAATAATGTGTCTATCAGACTATCTTTGTCAATGAAGGAAAAATGGAATTTAGTCAAGAAATAATTAGAAAGGAACTCAATAGAGGCTTATAGGCTGCTATATAATACAAAAGTTTTATATTGACTTAGGATTGTGATATACATCAATATATGAAATTTGATATAATTATATGATTGATCCACCGTATTATGTATATCAGTAAAAATAATTCACATAACTAACGACAAAAGTTTCAAAATATATTATTTCTCCTCAAAGAATTAGCTGACAGTTCAACTTGACCAGCTGCTATTGTATGTGCCAAATTTGAAATACATCTACTATCATACATACAAAATCGTATTGAATAGTCATTCCTCCATCAAAACTAGTGCATAGTATTTCTTTTCATTTTTCCATTTATTTGTTTTATAACTAAACAATGTATAAAAATTAAATAAATATTATAAAAGTATACTAAATATTAACAACAATGATGATTAGGAGAAAATAGAGAGCATACTTATTTAATATAAGTTGTAATTGTATTTGTATGTATATTTCATTCTCTTGATAATGCTTCTATATATTTATAGGCACATGTACATAAATATTTGTGAGTGGTGCTAGGGTTCTTTATATGCTTAACCTAACAATCATAGCATGCTCAGAACAATTCAGAAACCTCAACTCAGTATCTAAGAACAGCACCACACGCGGCCGCTCGGTATAAGCCTATGGAAGTGGACCTACACAACCCAACCGATCGACTGCTCGAACCTTTAACATGACCGTCCAGGAAGCAGTGGCTGCGAATGACGTGGTGTCAGGTATAATCCCAATCAATAATATAAATGCTTATATATTATTTGATTCGGGTGCCACCTGTTCTTTTGTATCTGAAGAATTTGCTAGTAAATTTAATACACCCCGAGAACGTTTGGAAGATTCCTTGAGCATAAAAGTTACAAATAAAGAAATAATCCCCATAGAATACGTTTATCAAAATTGTCGCGCAAACATTAGAGAACATGAACTGAGCGTAGACTTGATTTCTATTAGACTAGGAGAATTTGACGTAATACTGGGAATGGATTGGTTATATAACCATGCTGCGATAATTGACTGTCAGAACAAGTGTGTGAACCTTCAGACTCCGAGTAAGTCTAAGGTAGTGTTTCACGGTAGCTCATCGCTTAAGCAATCGTGTTGCGTTACGATGATGCAGACCAAGAGATTGTTAAGGAAAGGATGTGTAGGTTATTTAGCTTACATCGTAGATACTCAAAAAAAGGGAGTAGAAATTAAAGATATACCCGTAGTAAATGAATTTTAAGACGTGTTTCCGGACGATCTAGCTGGTCTTCTATTAGACAGAGAAATCAAATTCGTAATAGACTTAGCACCGGGAACGACACCAATTTCGAAAGCTCCATTCCGTATGGCACCAGTAGAAATAAAAGAATTGATGATACAACTTCAAGAGTTATTGGATAAGGGTTACATTCGACCGAGTATGTCTCCTTAGGGAGCACCAGTGCTATTCGTGAAGAAAAAAGACGGATCGATGAGGCTCTGTATCGATTATCGAGAATTGAATAGAGTAACGATCAAGAACAGATATCCATTACCGAGGATAGACGACTTGTTTGATCAACTGAAGGGAGCGAAATGTTTCTCAAAGATCGACCTACAGACAGGATATCATCAACTGAAAGTGCGTGATGAGGATATACCAAAGACTGCATTTTGAACCCGTTATGGACATTACGAGTTTTTGGTAATGTCATTTGGTCTGACTAATGCTCCGGTAGCATTCATGGACTTGATGAACCGAGTTTTCAAGCCATACTTGGATAAATTCGTAGTAGTTTTCATCGATGACATCTTGATCTACTCGAAGAAAGAGGAAGAACACATCGAGCATCTGAAGATTGTTTTGGAGGCACTACGAAAGGAGAAGATGTATGTGAAGTTTTCAAAATGCGAATTTTAGATGAAGAAGGTTCAATTCTTAGGCCACGTGGTGGATAAGAATGGAATCTCAGTAGACCCCGAAAAGGTCGAAGTAGTAAGTAGTTAGGAACAACCGAGAACACCGACGAAAGTTTCTTAGGGTTAGCCGGGTACTATCGAATATTTGTCCAGGATTTTTCTAAGATAGCGACCCTGTTGACGAATCTGACGAGAAAGACGGTGAAATTTGTATGGACCAACAAATGCGAAGAAAGTTTTCAAGAATTGAAGAAGAGATTAAGCGAGGTGCCTGTATTATCATTACCAGATGATACGGGAGGATTTATGGTGTATAGTGATGTATCGCATAGAGGACTGGGCTGTGTGCTGATGCAGCATGACAAGGTCATTGCGTATGTGCCATGACAATTGAAGGATTACGAAAAAGATACCCTACTCATGACTTAGAGTTAGTGACAGTAGTTTTTGCGTTAAAGATATAGAGACATTATCTGTACGGAGAGAAATGTGAGATATACACGGACCACTAAAGTCTGAAATATATCTTCGCATAGAAGGAGTCGAATATGCATCAGAGAAGGTGGTTAGAATTAATCAAAGATTATGACTGTGAGATTCTTTATCACCCGGGGAAGGCAAACGTAGTTGCCGACGCTCTGAGCAAGAAAGAAAGGGAGAAATTATTTCAACTAACAACTCAGGAGGAGTTAATAAGAGATATGGAGAAGTTGGAAATAGAAGTGAAGGGACCCGAGAGGTATGAATATAAGTTATTTGTAATGGAAGC
Source organism: Panax notoginseng (assembly GCA_016801055.1). Taxonomy (NCBI): domain Eukaryota; kingdom Viridiplantae; phylum Streptophyta; class Magnoliopsida; order Apiales; family Araliaceae; genus Panax; species Panax notoginseng. Next base: position 51,328,746 of record CM029022.1, read on the forward strand.
TTGTCCGACATTGTTGGATAGAGTAAAGGAAGCTTAGGAGAAAGATGGAGAATGTGCAAAAATCAGGAGAAGGATCACGGAAAAAGAGGAAGAAAAATTTCGAATAGATAAAGACGATATCTTAAGATTCGAAAGAAGAGTTTGGGTACCAGCGGTAACAGAGTTGAGAGAAGGGGTTTTGCACGAGGCACATAATACGACATATTCCGTTCATCTGGGAGGCACGAAGATGTACCGAGATTTACAACAACATTTTTGGTGGCCCAATTTAAAACGGGAAGTCGCAAAGTGTGTTAGTAGATGTTTGACTTGTTAACGCGTAAAAGCAGAGCATCAGCGGCCGAGTGGTTTATTACAACCGTTGGAAATACCAGAGTGGAAATGGGAGCATATCACATTGGATTTTGTGGTTGGACTTCCAGTCACGCAGAAAGGTTTAGATGCCATTTGGGTTATCGTGGATCGACTTACGAAGACCGCACATTTTCTACCGATCAAGATCCGCTACAGTTTGAATCAGTTAGCGAGCCTATACGTAAAGGAGATCGTTTCACAACATAGAGTGCCGGTGTCGATTGTTTCTAACCGAGACCCGTGTTTCACGATGAAGTTCTGGAAAAGCTTGCAAGAGAGGATGGGAACACAGTTAAGGTTAAGTACTGCTTATCATCCTCAGACGTACGGACAGAGTGAGCGAATAATACAAATGCTAGAGGACATGCTTAGGACTTGCGTGATGGACTTCAAGGGGAATTGGGACGACCACCTACCCTTAGTCGAATGTGCGTATAATAATAGTTACCATGAGAGTATCGGCATGCCACCGTATGAAGCTCTTTATGGAAGAAAGTGTAGAATGCCATTATGTTGGGACGAAGTCGGAGAGCGACGAATACTCAGACCAGAGTTAGTACAACAAACCGCGGACGTGGTGACAATAATAAGGGCCAAACTAGTGGCAGCTCAAGATCGCCAGAAAAAGTACGCAGACTTGCATCGGCAAGACCGAGACTTTGAAGTCGGCAGTTTTGTATTCTTGAAGGTATCTCCATGGAAGGGAAAGATCCGTTTCGGCAAGAAAAGAAAACTGAGTCCAAGGTTCATAGGACCATTCGAGATACTAAAGCGAGTGTGCGAAGTAGCGTACAAAGTTGCACTACCACCTGAGTTGGAGCACATCTATAACGTGTTTCACATATCTGTGTTGCGTCTGTACAAGCCTGACTACAAGCACGTGATTTCGTATGAACCCATTCAAGTGGAGAAGAACTTAGCATATGAAGAAATTCCTGTCCATATTCTAGATAGGAAAGAGAAAACTTTAAGAAACAAAGTCATTTCATCTGTAAAAGTACTTTGGTGTAACCTCGATGTCGAGGAGGCAACGTGGGAGTTAGAAGATAGGATGATGCGGGATTATCCCCATCTGTTTGTGTAACCTTGTAGCAATTTCGGGACGAAATTTTTATAAGGAGGGAGGATGTAATACCCGAGAATTTCCGCGTATTATTAATAGGAATGAATATTTATTTGAATATGAACGATTTCGTGTTATGAAATGAGATAACTCAATTATATTAAATGACTAAATAATTGAGGATATGTGGAGTTTTGTGATGAACTCATTGAAGCCTTGTGTGGCATGGTGATGGGGGATATTAATAGTAATATTAATTAATAAAGGAATTATAAAGTAAACAATTAAGTAATATTAATTGTTAACTGTGATGTAAGACCCCAACTTTTATAAATAAAGATGAATTTTCTATAAATATCATTTTTAAATATTATGGAGTTAATTTGATATAATGTTATAGTTGTGGGTAATATTTATAAATTTTGCAAAGTACGCAAGTTGTTATATAATATTCGATTAGTCGGGGAATATTCGTTTTAACAGGGAATATTCGTACAACGGCACAATCATTGGTGGACCCCACAACGAAATTATTGTCGGATTGAGAAAACGACAAAAATATTTTATTAAAAATAATGACGGAAGTTTTACCATTTATACTGTTGAACTACTCGGTAGTAAAAGTACAGTAATACGTGTGGTTGCATAGTAGTACACGGTATTGATTATTAATGCTTATGTGAGAAGTCACTCAGTTTGATTCAATTATTGTCAGTTAATAATATGAATTATTTAGCGATAATGACGTTTTGTTTTATTCGTATTATTAACGTAATAAAACGAAACATCTTTTTATATAAAACAGAATACTTTATTAAAGTTATTCTATAAATAGAATATATTATATTTTATTTAAAAGATTTTTCTTTAAATATGGACCGTCAGATTAAAGTAATCAATCTGGACCGTTCATGGATTAGTTACTATGCATTCTATTTTTCTATAAATAGCAGCTCATTCCTTCATTATTTCTTACGAATTCACTGAACTCTAGAGAGAGAAACTATAGAGAGAGAGAAGAAGAGTATTTTACTACTTAACTACTTCCTTATTTCAGCTCTTCTTTAAAACAGTAAGGGGTGTTATTCTTTCTTATTCATGAAGAGAACTGTTGTTATTCCATTTCTTATTATTCTGTTGGAATAACCTGTATATGCGGTCTACCCTATACTTGGTGACATTCTTCTATTATTCTGTTGGAACATCCTGTCTGTGTGTTTTACACCGGACTTGGTTCCGTTTTTATTATTATTCTGTTGGAACATCCTGTCTGTGTGTTTTACACCGGACCTAGTTCTGTCTTGTTATTATTCTGTTGGAACGTCCTGTCTGTGTGTTTTACACCGGACCTGGTTCCATTATTTATTATTCTGTCGGAATATCCTGTCTGTGCGTTTACGCCGGACCTGGTTCCATTATTTATTATTCTGTCGGAATATTCTGTCTGTGCGTTTACGCCGGACCTGGTTCTATTATTTATTATTCTGTTGGAATAACCTGTCTGTGCGGTCTATCGCATGCATGGTGATTTCTTTTATTATTCTATTCTTTATTGTACTCAGTTGGTTAAGTTTTGACTTCTATACTCCATGAAATTTGTGGAATATCCTTGATAATTGCGTTTCATCCAGTATCTTTTCATGAAAATATTCTTCTAAGCATTCTTCTAAGCATTCTTGAATTTTACTCCACAAAGCAGTATCATGTTGACAATTTGGACGTTGTTAATTCTTGGATAAATTAATTCTTGAACTTATTTTATTGAATTTTTATATCATTGTCATCATCCTCATGTTTATAAAATGTTGAAAGTCAGGCCTGTGGTGCATAGATGGACTTGGTATGATTATGACCAGGGATTATTCGGTATAATCATGACTGTAATGTTACAAATGATGTGGTAAAAGTCCTCATTGGCCCATAGTGCATTGATGGACAGTTGTTGGCATGATCATGACCATTAATGAATACACGAATATCCTTGGCCGTAGTGCAGGGGTGATTCGATGATGTGGATTATTTTATTAAGCTGAGTCCCAGCGATCACAATGTTGAAAAACTTTTTAAATCATAAAAGATAGTAGAGTTTATTTTCTACTTGACTCTTTTAATGGATTGCTTGTTCCGCTGCAGTTAAACTTGATGTCTATTATATTTTATCAGTTTAACATTGTTGAAGGCTAATGATAATTTATTCTGCATTATCTTAGTCATAATATTTCTTACTGGGCTAGTTGAGCTCACCCTCTCTTTCACTGTTCTCTTCAGGAAATGAGAACGTAGCTGGGGCAAGTCGGGAAACGGAGTGATGGTTCGAATGATAGTATTTGTTAGTAGTCCTCACTATTCTATGTAATAATGTGTTAATAAATGTAATGAGGACTCTTTTTGAGTATGAATACTCTCTAGAAGATAATATTTATATTCAAACTCATAGTTTATGTTTTGTCGTATTGTACACGACAGTTGTATTAGTAAGTTGTATTTGTATTCTATACTATGTATCTGACAACCCAAGATGGGTGATGTATACCTAATTTTGGGGGCGTCGCAGTTGGTATCAGAGCTTAGGGATATTATCCCTGGCTAAGATGTGAGAATAGAACTAGGAGTGGAGAGACGGGGAATTCCTTCGCTAGTATGACCTACCTAAGTTTATTTGCATGGTATTTAATTGGTCGGCCATAATATAAGGATAATATATGACATATCAATTAACTTTTATTTTGTGGCAGTATCTGAAAATGGTATCTGAGAATGTTGAGAATAGCAATGGGGCACATGCGACTGTTGATTCACCACATATCAATAATCAGGATAATATGCATCAGGAAGGTAACAATCCTCATGCAAACAACAACACTGACCAGATGATGAATGATGAAATGTTCAAAAACTTTATGCAGTTCATGCAACAGCAGGTGAGAGTGGCTCCTGTCCAAAATATAGGTGGAAACACTGAAAACTCTCGGACAGTCACCGCTAAACAGTTCAAGGAGCTGGGACCACCAGAGTTTAAGGGAGAGCCAAAACCCCTTATAGCGGAAATATGGATAAAGCAGATTACCAAGATATTTGATGTCTTGGGATGCTTCGAGGAGTAAAAAGTTCCCTTTGCCGCCTTTATGTTGCGAGGAGAGGCAGATTACTGGTGGAAATTGATTAAGCGTACTCAACCTGCCGCACTGAAGATGTCTTGGGAGAAGTTTCAAGAGCTGTTAATTGACAAATACTTTCCCAAAAGTGTTCGTCACATGAAGGAGGTGGAGTTCATCAAATTGGAGCAGAATAATATGACCGTGTCGCAGTATGAGGCTAAATTTGCTGAGTTATCCCAGTTTGCATCCCACTTGGTGGATAATGAAGAGCGAATGACGCGAATATTTTTGCGAGGTTTGAAACCTGAGATACATTAACATCTTATTTCTCATAAACTGTGTTTGTATTCAGATGTTGTGAATAGGGCTCAGTTAGTGGAGCGCGATAACGAGTCAACGCAACCAAAAGAGAGCAGTCGACAAAATGATAATACCAGTGAGAGCAGTCATCGAAGCGGTGACAACAAGCGTGGAGGGAATCAACATGCCAGAAATGGTAACCACTTCGGTGGTAATCAGGGCCAAAACAATAAGAATGGTCATTTCAAGAAGAGGAGATTCAACAATGATGGAAAGACGTCAGCACCAGCACCCGTTGTTAAGGAAGGAGAACGACCACCTATCATATGTTTCAAATGCGGAGGGGAGGGGTGTGAGACCCCAGATTTTATGAATAAATATTTAATTTTTCTCGAAATAATTTTTTTTTTATATTATGGTGTGGATTTGATATAATAGTTATGGGTAGTATTTATAAATTTTGCAAAGTATGCAAGTTGTTATAAAATATTCGTTTGGTCGGAGAATATTCTTTTTGTCGAGGAATATTCGTACGACGGCACAATCATTGGTGGACCCCACAACAGAATTATTGTCGGATTGAGAAAACGACAAAGATAGTTTATTAAAAATAACGGCGGAAATTTTACCATTGTTACTGTTGAACTACTCGGTAGTAAAAGTACAGTAATACGCGTGGTTGCATAGTAGCACACGGTATTGATTATTGATGCTTACGTGAGAAGTCACTCAGCTATACTCAATTATTGCTACAGTAATTGCTGCATCATATCTCTTAAATTATTGTCATAGTATCATCTGTATAATATGTTATATTATTAAATCAATAATTGAGACGTTGTGGTAAGTTTGGTTATTTTATGGGGGGCCATATGTCATCATCTAAGAGTCTCTTCGTCAATAGTAATTACCGTCGTCAATAGTAATTACCGTCGTCAATAGTATTTACCTTGGTCAATAGTAATTACCTTCGTCAATATTATTTACCTTGGTCAATAGTATTTACCTTGGTCAATAGTAATTACCTTCGTCAATAGTATTTACCTTGGTCAATAGTAATTACCTTCGTCAATAGTATTTACCTTGGTCAATAGTATTTACCTTGGTCAATAGTAATTACCTTCGTCAATAGTATTTACCTTGGTCAATAGTAATTACTTTCGTCAATAGTAGTTGTCCCTTCAATATTACCAAGAGTCATTTGACCCTTCGTTAAGACCAAGAGTCATTTGACCCTTCGTTAAGACCAAGAGCCACCCTCAGTTTTTCTATAAATAGAGGCCTAGGGCTTCATTATTTTTCACGAATTCATTCAAGCTATAGAGAGAGAAAGTATAGAGAGAATAAGAGAGAGAGAGAATAAAAGTATTCTGCTACATCACTTTTCCAATATCCAGTTCTTTTAAGGTAGGGAATATTATTTCTTTTATATTCATGAAGAGAACTTCTGTTATTCCATTTGTTATTATTCTGTTGGAATAACCAGTATACGCGGTCTACCCTATACTTGGTGACATTCTTCTATTATTCTGTTGGAACATCCTGTCTGTGTGTTTTACACCGGACCTGGTTCCGTTTATTATTCTGTTGGAATATCCTGTCTGTGTGTTTTACACCGGACCTGGTTCCGTTTTATTATTATTCTGTTGGAATATCCTGTTTGTGTGTTTTACACCGGACCTGGTTCCATTATTTATTATTCTGTCGGAATATCCTGTCTGTGCGTTTACGCCGGACCTGGTTCCATTATTTATTATTCTATTGGAATAACCTGTCTGTGCGGTCTATCGCATGCATGGTGATTTCTTTTGTTATTCCATTCTTTATTGTACTCAGTTGGTTAAGTTTTGACTTCTATACTCCATGAAATTTGTGGAATATCCTTGATAGTTGCGTTTCATCCAGTATTTTTTCAAGAAAATATTCTTCTAAGCATTCTTGAATTTTACTCCACAATGCAGTATCATGTTGACAATTTGGACGTTGTTAATTCCTGGATAAATTAATTCTTGAACTTGTTTTATTGAAATCTTATATCATTGTCATCATCCTCATGTTTATAAAATGTTGAAAGTCATCTGTGGCATGTAGTGCATAGATGGACTTGGTATGATTATGACCAGGGATTATTCGGTATAATCATGACCGTAATGTTACAAATGATGTGGTAAAAGTCCTCATTGGCCCGTAGTGCATTGATGGACAGTTGTTGGCATGATCATGACCATTAATGAATATACGAATATCCTTGGCCGTAGTGCAGGGGTGATTCGATGATGTGGATTATTAAGCTGAGTCTCAGCGATCACAGTGTTGGAAAATCTTTTAAATCATAAAAGATAGTAGAGTTTATTTTCTACTTGACTCTTTTAATGGATTGCTTGTTCCGCTACAGTTAAACTTGATGTCTATTATATTTTATCAGTTTAACATTGTTGAAGGCTAATGATAATTTATTCTGCATTATCTTAGTCATAATATTTCTTACTGGGCTAGTTGAGCTCACCCTTTCTTTCACTGTTCTCTTCAGGAAATGAGAACGTAGCTGGGACAAGTCGGGGTACGGAGTGATGGTCCGAATGATAGTATTAGTTAGTAGTCCTCACTATTCTATGTAATGGTGTGTTAATAAATGTAATGAGGACTCCTTTTGAGTATGAATACTCTCTAGAAGATAATATTTGTATTCAAACTCACAGTTTATGTTTTGTCGTATTGTACACGACAGATGTATTAATCAGTTGTATTTGTATTCTGTACTATGTATCTGACGACCCAAGATGGGTGATGTATACCTAATTTTGGGGGCGTCACAGTTGGTATCAGAGCTTAGGGATATGATCCCTGGCTAAGATGTGAGAATAGAACTAGGAGGGGAGCGACGGGGAATTCCTTCGCTAGTATGACCTACCTAAGTTTATTTGGTATTTAATTGGTCGGTCAAAGTATATGGATAATATGTTATATGTTAATTAACCCTTGTTTTGTGGCAGTATTTGAAAATGGCAGCTGAAAATGTCAACAATAGAGTGAGTGAGACCGTGACACCTCTAATAACCAACCAAGATAATGTAATATCAGCCGAAGAAGAAATTAGAGATATCTACGTGGTAAGTGAAGAACTAATAGTTGCACCCGAGCTAGTGGCAGAGGTATCAGCTGAGAGTGAGGAAGAAGAGGAAGAAGAGGAACCTGAGGAGAATTGGTTAGAAGAAATCTATGATCAAAACTTAGAATTACAAAATCGTGTTCATGAGTTAGAAGAGCAGGCTGAAGAACGGCAGGCAGTCGTTGAGCAAAGAGATGTAACGATTCAAAATTGTGTTACCCGATATGTGATGCTCGAACAAAATCACGCTTTGGCAGAGTGTAAGATATTAAAGTTGGAATCTGAGAATTCAAATATCAAGGATCAGCTGAAAGAAGAAACAACTGAACGAATGAGAATGCAGGATGCGTGGGTAAAAGCCGCACGACGTGTTGATATTATAGAAAGAGATGTCCGATCCAAAAAGCTAAAATAGATGATATACATTTCTCTTTTTGGACAGCAATTGGGAGAACCCAACATCGAGTTTTGAATTACCCTGTACAGAGCGGTCAATCTGAACTCGATATGGATCGAAGATTGATGATTCAGATCATGAAGCAGGAGTACGATGAAGCAGTTGAGGGTGGAATATGCCCTATATTAAAGTCAATTCCAACGATAGAGATGACATCAAATGCTACCCCAGACAAGTCAAAGCCGGGTAGTTCAAGGGAGAGCGGTTGTCATGACTTCCCAACAAGTGAGGAACCCAAATGAAGTTATCGCGGGTAAGCTAATCATAAACCCTTGCGAAGTTTGTACCTTATTCGATACCGGTTCTACTCACTCTTTTATTTCACCTAGTTATGTTCAATGTTTGAAGTTAACTCCGGAGAACTTAGACTTTGATATGCCTGTTTAAAGTCAATTGGAGAAAATCTTCATTACCTCCACTATTTATAAATCTTGTTCAAATCAACACTTTCACGTTACCTGTCGATCTTATCTCTTTGAAAATACTTGCCTTTGATGTGATTTTTGAAACGATTGGTTAACTGCTCATCATGCTTTTCGTAAGGTTGTTAGCTTTCATATTCCTAACCAACCTATTATGCGAATTCAAGTAACCAAATCACTAAAGTCAATCATTGTCGTATCAAGCCATAAGTAAAAATCCTCGTTCCTTTCGTTGTTGACTTCCTGGTGTGGAATGCACCGAAGCTAGACTTTCCGTAGGAGACGTTGTAAATGACGATGGCAAGTTGATAGGTATCAATGTGACGTGTTATCCAAGTCTTGGATGAGGGTCACAGTTTTGAACGATATTTCTATTGTTAATAAATTCTTGACGTATTCTTGAAGACTTCTTAGCCTACCCCAGAGTGTAAAATTGAATTTTGTATTGACCCCAGTACAAAACCCATTTCTTAAACCCTCAAATATTTCTTCAACTAAAACGAACGTATTATGCGCCAAAGACATTGGCTCGAGCTGTTGAATATTACGATCGTACCATTCAATAATATCGTGGAAAAGCGAACGTGGTAGCTGACGCGTTGTGTAGAAGATCGTATACGGTTACACGTGCGAATATACGAACCCACGTGAAGATAACGAATATACGATTAAAATCGACTTTAATCGATAAAGTTAAAGCCGCTCAAGCTACATACTCAGAGCTGATAAATGTGAAGAAGAAGGTTCAAGAGGGCGTTATTCTAGAAGCAAGAATCGACGAAGAGAGGAAATCTCAACTCTCGATTTAATTGGCCCATTTGAAATCCTCGATGAAGTAGGAACTGTGGCCTAAAGACTCGTTTTACCGCCAAGTATGTTGCGTGTTCAGAATATTTTTTTTTACATATCGATGTTACGTAAATATGTGGACGACCCGAACCACATTATTAATTTAGAACCGAACGAGATAGCGAAATATTTAACGTATGAGGAGATACGTGTTAACATCTTGGATAAGAAGGATCATATTCAATGCTTAAAGGTTATACCTCAAGAGTTAGAATTTGAAGTGAAGTCAAGGTATCCTCACATGTTTGGCATACCAAGTACGTACGTAAATTTCGAGGGCGAAATTTCATAAGGAGGGGAGATTGTGAGACCCCAGATTTTATGAATAAATATTTAATTTTTCTCGAAATAATTTTTTTTTTATATTATGGTGTGGATTTGATATAATAGTTATGGGTAGTATTTATAAATTTTGCAAAGTATGCAAGTTGTTATAAAATATTCGTTTGGTCGGAGAATATTCTTTTTGTCGAGGAATATTCGTACGACGGCACAATCATTGGTGGACCCCACAACAGAATTATTGTCGGATTGAGAAAACGACAAAGATAGTTTATTAAAAATAACGGCGGAAATTTTACCATTGTTACTGTTGAACTACTCGGTAGTAAAAGTACAGTAATACGCGTGGTTGCATAGTAGCACACGGTATTGATTATTGATGCTTACGTGAGAAGTCACTCAGCTATACTCAATTATTGCTACAGTAATTGCTGCATCATATCTCTTAAATTATTGTCATAGTATCATCTGTATAATATGTTATATTATTAAATCAATAATTGAGACGTTGTGGTAAGTTTGGTTATTTTATGGGGGGCCATATGTCATCATCTAAGAGTCTCTTCGTCAATAGTAATTACCGTCGTCAATAGTAATTACCGTCGTCAATAGTATTTACCTTGGTCAATAGTAATTACCTTCGTCAATATTATTTACCTTGGTCAATAGTATTTACCTTGGTCAATAGTAATTACCTTCGTCAATAGTATTTACCTTGGTCAATAGTAATTACCTTCGTCAATAGTATTTACCTTGGTCAATAGTATTTACCTTGGTCAATAGTAATTACCTTCGTCAATAGTATTTACCTTGGTCAATAGTAATTACTTTCGTCAATAGTAGTTGTCCCTTCAATATTACCAAGAGTCATTTGACCCTTCGTTAAGACCAAGAGTCATTTGACCCTTCGTTAAGACCAAGAGCCACCCTCAGTTTTTCTATAAATAGAGGCCTAGGGCTTCATTATTTTTCACGAATTCATTCAAGCTATAGAGAGAGAAAGTATAGAGAGAATAAGAGAGAGAGAGAATAAAAGTATTCTGCTACATCACTTTTCCAATATCCAGTTCTTTTAAGGTAGGGAATATTATTTCTTTTATATTCATGAAGAGAACTTCTGTTATTCCATTTGTTATTATTCTGTTGGAATAACCAGTATACGCGGTCTACCCTATACTTGGTGACATTCTTCTATTATTCTGTTGGAACATCCTGTCTGTGTGTTTTACACCGGACCTGGTTCCGTTTATTATTCTGTTGGAATATCCTGTCTGTGTGTTTTACACCGACCTGGTTCCGTTTATTATTATTCTGTTGGAAATCCTGTCTGTGTGTTTTACACCGGACCTGGTTCCATTATTTATTATTCTGTCGGAATATCCTGTCTGTGCGTTTACGCCGGACCTGGTTCCATTATTTATTATTCTATTGGAATAACCTGTCTGTGCGGTCTATCGCATGCATGGTGATTTCTTTTGTTATTCCATTCTTTATTGTACTCAGTTGGTTAAGTTTTGACTTCTATACTCCATGAAATTTGTGGAATATCCTTGATAGTTGCGTTTCATCCAGTATTTTTTCAAGAAAATATTCTTCTAAGCATTCTTGAATTTTACTCCACAATGCAGTATCATGTTGACAATTTGGACGTTGTTAATTCCTGGATAAATTAATTCTTGAACTTGTTTTATTGAAATCTTATATCATTGTCATCATCCTCATGTTTATAAAATGTTGAAAGTCATCTGTGGCCTGTAGTGCATAGATGGACTTGGTATGATTATGACCAGGGATTATTCGGTATAATCATGACCGTAATGTTACAAATGATGTGGTAAAAGTCCTCATTGGCCCGTAGTGCATTGATGGACAGTTGTTGGCATGATCATGACCATTAATGAATATACGAATATCCTTGGCCGTAGTGCAGGGGTGATTCGATGATGTGGATTATTAAGCTGAGTCTCAGCGATCACAGTGTTGGAAAATCTTTTAAATCATAAAAGATAGTAGAGTTTATTTTCTACTTGACTCTTTTAATGGATTGCTTGTTCCGCTACAGTTAAACTTGATGTCTATTATATTTTATCAGTTTAACATTGTTGAAGGCTAACGATAATTTATTCTGCATTATCTTAGTCATAATATTTCTTACTGGGCTAGTTGAGCTCACCCTTTCTTTCACTGTTCTCTTCAGGAAATGAGAACGTAGCTGGGACAAGTCGGGGTACGGAGTGATGGTCCGAATGATAGTATTAGTTAGTAGTCCTCACTATTCTATGTAATGGTGTGTTAATAAATGTAATGAGGACTCATTTTGAGTATGAATACTCTCTAGAAGATAATATTTGTATTCAAACTCACAGTTTATGTTTTGTCGTATTGTACACGACAGATGTACTAATCAGTTGCATTTGTATTCTGTACTATGTATCTGACGACCCAAGATGGGTGATGTATACCTAATTTTGGGGGCGTCACAAGGGGCACATCAGTCCAAACTGCGCGAAGACGTCTAAAGCATGTTATAATTATGGAAGAGAAGGTCATTTAGCTCGATCTTGTCGTTTACCAAAAACAAGTTCAGCCAAGATGGAGACACCAAAGGCCGTCCCAGAAAAGTCAAAACCGGTAGTGCAAGGGAGAGCGTTTGTTGTGACCTCCCAGAAAGCAAGGAACCTGAATGAGGTCATCACGGGTAAGCTTATCAATAAACTCTAACGAAGTCTATACTTTATTTGATACCCGTTCTACCCATTCTTTTATTTCTCCAACTTGCGCTCTTCGATTAAATTTGATTTCGGAGAAATTAGACTTTGACTTATCTGTTGAAACTCCATTGGGAGAAACCTTCATTACATCTACTGTTTATAAGTCTTGTTTGGTTCAAGTTGGTACCCACACATTACCTGTCGATCTTATTTCATTGAAAATACTTGCATTTGGCGTGATTCTAGGGAATGATTGGTTAACTACTCATCATGCAAAAATTGATTGTTTTGATAAGGTTGTTAGCTTTCATATTCCTAATCGACCTATTATGCGAATTCAAGCAATCAAACCATTAAAATCAATCGCTGTCATCCCAAGCCATAAAACTATTCATTTATTAAAAAACGGATGTCAAGCTTTCTTAGCTTATGTCACGGATCTAAACAAAAATACGTCAGTTTTGAATGATATTTCTATTGTTAATAAATTCCCTGACGTATTCCCTGAAGAACTTCCTGGCCTACCCCTAGAGCGTGAAATTAAATTTTGTATCGACCTTGAAACCGGTACGAAACCCGTTTCCAAAGCCCCATATCGAATGGCTCCTATTGAACTTCAAGAGTTAAAGATCCTACTGCAGGAATTGTTAGACATTGGCTTTATTCGTCCTAGTACTTCTCCTTGGGTGCTCCCTGTGCTATTCGTGAAGAAGAAAGATGGAAGTATGCGACTTTGTATTGATTATCGAGAGTTGAATCATGTCACCATCAAAAAAGGTACCCATTGCCACGTATTGATGACCTGTTTGACCAGTTGCAAGGAGCACAATTCTTTTCAAAGATCGATCTTCGTTCTGGATATCATCAGCTGAATGTTAGAACTGAGGAATATTCTAAAGACGGCTTTCAGAACTCGGTACGGGCATTATAATTCCCAGTCATGTCCTTTGGATTGACTAATGCTCCTGATGCCTTCATGGATATGATGAACCGGGTATTCAAGGAATATTTGGATCACTTTGTGGTCGTCTTTATGATGACACATCTTATTTATTCCAAAAGCCGTGAAATCATGAGCAACACTTAAGGCTGGTACTCCAAAAGCTTCGTGAATACAAGCTTTATGCCAAGTTGAAGAAATGCAGTTCTGGTTAGAGGAGGGTAGCATTTCTTGGGCACGTAGTATCAAGACATGGAATATCTGTTGACCCGGCAAAGATTGAAGCTATTCAAAGCTGGGAGCAACCTAAATCAGTGACCGAAGTACGTAGCTTTCTTGGTTTAGCTGTTATTATTGGAGATTCGTGGAAGGATTTTCTCGAATCGCTACTCTTCCATTAACTCAGCCGACTCGGAAAGATACAAAGTTCGGTTGGAGCGAAGAATGTGAGAAGAGTTTTCAAGAACTCAAGAGGAGACTCATTTCAGCACCTGTTCTAACAATAGCATCTGGCTCGGAGGGATTTATCATCTACAGTGATGCTTCGAGCAAAGGGTTGATGCGTTCTCATGCAACATGAAAAAGTCATAGCCTATGCATCAAGACAACTCAAGGAATATGAGAGGAATTAATCCTCATGATCTAGAGTTGGCAGCTGTTTCTTTGCACTTAAAATTTGGAGCATTACTTGTATGGGAGAAGGTGGAGATCTTTACAGATCATAAAAGCCTCAAATATTTCTTCACTCAAAAGGAACTCAACATGCGACAACGACGTTGGCTTGAACTGTTGAAAGATTATGATCATACCATTCAATACCATCCTAGAAAAGCGAACGTGGTAGCTGACGCATTGAGTAGAAGATCATATGCAAGTACGAGTGCGATATTGTCAACACAAAGGTCCATTTTGTGTGATTTGCAAAGGATGGAGATAGAGTTAAAGAATCCAGGGACCCATGTGATGATGGCGAATATACGAGTAGAACCAACTTTAATCGATAAAGTTAAAGCTGCTCAAGCTACGGACCTGGAGCTGATGCATATGAGGAAGAAAGTGCAAGAAGGTGCTATGCTGGAAGCAAGAATCGATGAAGAAGGAATACTTCTAGTCAACTCCAGACTTTGTGTTCCTAACAACTCTGATTTAAAGTATGAAATCATGATGGGAGGCGCACAACACACCGTTCGCAATCCATCGTGGAAGTAACAAAATGTATCATGATCTTCATCATACATTTTGGTGGAGCAATATGAAGAGAGAGATAGCGCTGTTTATTTCAAGGTGTTTAACTTGTCAACGAGTCAAAGTGGAGCATCAAGTACCAAAAGGTCCATTGCAGCCACTGGAAATTCCAGAATGGAAGTGGGAGCACATTACCATGGATTTCGTTACCGGTCTTCCTAAGGTTTCTCAAGGTATAGATGCGATTTGGGTCATTGTTGATAGATTGACCAAGTCTGCTCATTTCTTATCGATACGAGAAATTTATACACTTGAACGTCTTGCTCGTATGTACATAAACGAGATTATAAGACTGCATGGTATGCCGTATCCATAGTTTCTGATCGAGACCCAAGATTCACTTCACGATTTTGGGTTAGTTTACAAAAAGCTATGGGCACGGATTTACGATTTAGTTCAGCATATCATCCTCAGACGGACGGACAATCAGAGAGGACTATTTAAACTCTTGAAGATCTGTTAAGACTCTGTGTCCTTAATTTTAAGGGAAGTTGGGACAAGTTTTTACCATTGGTGGAGTTTTCCTACAACAACAGTTATTAAACAAGTATTGGCATGGCTCCATTCGAAGCATTGTATGGAAGAAAATGTCGTTCTCCAGTATGCTGAGATGAGGTGGGTGAAGCAACGTTGTTGGGACCGGAGTTGGTACGTATTTCTACAAAAAAGATTCAAACGATCCGACAACGTATAAAAATCTCACAAGATCGACAAAAGAGTTATGCTGATCTTCATCGAAAGGACGTGGAAATTGATATAGGAGATCATGTGTTCTTACGTGTTGCTCCATGGAAAGGAGTTACGAGATTTGGAAAGAGAGGAAAGCCCAATCCTCGATTCATCGGCCCATTTTTAATCCTCGATTGAGTAGGAACTGTGGCCTATAGACTCGCTTTACCGCCAAGCATGTCTCGTGTTCATAACGTTTTTCACATATCCATGCTACGTAAATATGTGGAAGACCCGAACCACATTATTGAGTTAGAACCGGACGAAATAGCGGAAGATTTGACGTATGAAGAGGTTCCTGTTCAAATCTTAGATAAGAAGGAACATATTTTACGCACCAAGGTTATACCTCAAGTCAAAGTTTTGTGGAGAAACCACGATGTTGAGGAAATGACTTGGGAGTTAGAATCTGAAATGAAATTAAGGTATCCTTACCTCTTCAACATACCAGGTACGTACCCTAATTTCGAGGGCGAAATTTCATAAGAAGGGGAGGTTGTAAGACCCCGACTTTTATAAATGAAGATGAATTTTCTATAAATATCATTTTTGAATATTATGGAGTTAATTTGATATAATGTTATAGTTGTGGGTAATATTTATAAATTTTACAAAGTACGCAAGTTGTTATATAATATTCGATTGGTCGGAGAATATTCATTTTAACAGGGAATATTCGTACAACGGGACAATCATTGGTGGACCCCACAACAAAATTATTATCGGATTGAGAAAATGACAAAAATATTTTATTAAAAATAACGGCAGAAGTTTAACCATTGATACTGTTGAACTACTCGGAAGTAAAAGTACAGTAATACGTATGGTTGCATAGTAGCACACGGTATTGATTACTAATGCTTATGTGAGAAGTCACTCAGTTTGATTCAATTATTGTCAGTTAATAATATGAATTATTTAGCGATAATGACGTTTTATTTTATTCGTATTATTAACGTAATAAAACAGAAACATCTTTTTATATAAAACAGAATACTTTATTAAAGTTATTCTATAAATAGAATATATTATATTTTATTTAAAAGATTTTTCTTTAAATATGGACCGTCAGATTAAAGTAATCAATCTGAACCGTTCATGGATTAGTTACTATGCATTCTATTTTTCTATAAATAGCAGCTCATTCCTTCATTATTTCTTACGAATTCACTGAACTCTAGATAGAGAAACTATAGAGAGAGAGAAGAAGGGTATTCTACTACTTAACTACTTCCTTATTTCAGCTCTTCTTTAAAACGGTAAGGGTGTTATTCTTTCTTATTCATGAAGAAAACTGTTGTTATTCCATTTCTTATTATTCTGTTGGAATAACCTGTATACGCGGTCTACCCTATACTGGGTGACATTCTTCTATTATTCTGTTGGAACATCCTGTCTGTGTGTTTTACACCGGACCTGGTTCCGTTTTTGTTATTATTCTGTTGGAACATCCTGTCTGTGTGTTTTACACCGGACCTGGTTCCGTCTTGTTATTATTCTGTTGAAACATCCTGTCTGTGTGTTTTACACCGGACCTGGTTCTATTATTTATTATTCTGTCGGAATATCCTGTCTGTGCGTTTACGCCGGACCTGGTTCCATTATTTATTATTCTGTCAGAATATCCTGTCTGTGCGTTTACGCCGGACCTGGTTCCATTATTTATTATTCTGTCAGAATATCCTGTCTGTGCGTTTACGCCGGACCTGGTTCCATTATTTATTATTCTGTTGGAATAACCTGTCTGTGCGGTCTATCGCATGCATGGTGATTTCTTTTGTTATTCTATTCTTTATTGTACTCAGTTGGTTAAGTTTTGACTTCTATACTCCATGAAATTTGTGGAATATCCTTGATAATTGCGTTTCATCCAGTATCTTTTCATGAAAATATTCTTCTAAGCATTCTTGAATTTTACTCCACAAAGCAGTATCATGTTGACAATTTGGACGTTGTTAATTCTTGGATAAATTAATTCTTGAACTTGTTTTATTGAATTCTTATATCATTGTCATCATCCTCATGTTTATAAAATGTTGAAAGTCATCTGTGGCCTGTAGTGCATAGATGGACTTGGTATGATTATGACCAGGGATTATTCGGTATAATCATGATCGTAATGTTACAAATGATGTAGTAAAAGTCCTCATTGGCCCGTAGTGCATTGATGGACAGTTGTTGGCATGATCATGACCATTAATGAATACACGAATATCCTTGGCCGTAGTGCAGGGGTGATTCGATGATGTGAATTATTTTATTAAGCTGAGTTCCAGCGATCACAATGTTGAAAAACCTTTTAAATCATAAAAGATAGTAGAGTTTATTTTCTACTTGACTCTTTTAATTGATTGCTTGTTCCGCTGCAGTTAAACTTGATGTCTATTATATTTTATCAGTTTAACATTGTTGAAGGCTAATGATAATTTATTCTGCATTATCTTAGTCATAATATTTCTTACTAGGCTAGTTGAGCTCACCCTTTATTTCACTGTTCTCTTCAAGAAATGAGAACGTAGCTGGGGTAAGTCGGGAAACAGAGTGATGGTCCGAATGATAGTATTAGTTAGTAGTCCTCACTATTCTATGTAATGGTGTGTTAATAAATATAACGAGGACTCCTTTTGAGTATGAATACTCTCTAGAAGATAATATTTGTATTTAAACTCGCAGTTTAAGTTTTGTCGTATTGTACACGACAGTTGTATTAGTAAGTTGTATTTGTATTATGTACTTTGTATCTGACGACCCAAGATTGTTGATGTATACCTAATTTTGGGGGCGTCACAGTTGGTATCAGAGCTTAGGGATATGATCCCTGGCTAAGATGTGAGAATAGAACTAGGAGGGGAGAGACGGGGAATTCCTTCGCTAGTATGACCTACCTAAGTTTATTTGTATGGTATTTAATTGTGCGGTCATAATATAAGGATAATATATGACATATCAATTAACTTTTATTTTGTGGCAGTATCTGAAAATGGCATCTGAGAATGTTGAGAATAGCAATGGAGCACAGACGACTGTTGATTCACCATATATCAATAATCAGGATAATGTGCATCAGGAAGGTGACAATCCTCATGTAAACAACAACACTGACCAGATGATGAATGATGGAATGTTCAGAAACTTTATGCAGTTCATGCAACAGCAGGCGAGAGCGGCTCCTGTCCAAAATATAGGTGGAAACACTGAAAACTCTCGGACAGTCACCGCTAAACAGTTTAAGGAGCTTGAACCACCAGAGTTTAAAGGAGAGCCAAAATCGCTTATAGCGGAAACATGGATAAAGTAGATTACCAAGATATTTGATGTCTTAGGATGCTCCGAGGAGCAAAAGGTTCTATTTGTCACCTTTATGTTGCGAGGAGAGGCAGATTACTGGTGAGAATCGATTAAGCATACTCAACCTGCCGCACTGAAGATGTCTTGGGAGAAGTTCCAAGAGCTGTTCAATGACAAATACATTCCCGAAAGTGTTCGTCACATGAAGGAGGTGGAGTTCATCAAATTGGAGCAGAATAATATGACCGTGTCGCAGTATAAGGCTAAATTTGCTGAGTTGTCTCGGTTTGCGTCCCACTTGGTGGATAATGAAGAGCGAATGACGCGGATATTTTTGCGAGGTTTGAAACCTGAGATACGTCAACATCTTATTTCTCATAAACTGTGCTTGTATTCAGATGTTGTGAATAGGGCTCAGTTAGTGGAGCGCGATAACGAGTCAACGCAACTAAAAGAGAGCAGTCGGCAAAATGATAATACCAGTGAGGGCAGTCATCGAAGCGGTGACAACAAGCGTGGAGGGAATCAACATGCCAGAAATGGTAACCACTTCGGTGGTAATCAGGGCCAAAACAATAAGAATGGTCATTTCAAGAAGAGGAGATTCAACAATGATGGAAAGACGTCAGCACCAGCACCCGTTGTTAAGGAAGGAGAACGGCCACTTATCATATGTTTCAAATGCGGAGGGGAGGGGCACATCAGTCCAAACTGCGCGAAGACGTCTAAAGCATGCTATAATTATGGAAGAGAAGGTCATTTAGTTCGATCTTGTCGTTTACCAAAAACAAGTTCATCCAAGATGGAGACACCAAAGGCCGTCCCAGAAAAGTCAAAACCGATAGTGCAAGGGAGAGCGTTTGTTGTGACCTCCCAAAAAGCAAAGAACCTGAATGAGGTCATCACGAGTAAGCTTATCATAAACTCTAACGAAGTCTATACTTTATTTGATACCGGTTCTACCCATTCTTTTATTTCTCCAACTTGCGCTCATCGATTAAATTTGATTCTGGAGAAATTAGACTTTGACTTAACTGTTGAAACTCCATTGGGAGAAACCTTCATTACATCCACGGTTTATAAGTCTTGTTTGGTTCAAGTTGGTACCCACACATTACCTGTCGATCTTATTTCATTGAAAATACTTGCATTTGACGTGATTCTAGGGATTGATTGGTTAACTACTCATCATGCAAAAATTGATTGTTTTCGTAAGGTTGTTAGCTTTCATATTCCTAATCGACCTATTATGCGAATTCAAGCAATCAAACCATTAAAATCAATCGCTGTTATTTCAAGCCATAAAACTATTGCTTTATTGAAAAATGGATGTCAAGCTTTCTTTGCTCATGTCACGGATCTAAACAAAAATACGTCAGTTTTGAATGATATTTCTATTGTTAATAAATTCCCTGACGTATTCCCTGAAGAACTTCCTGGCCTACCCTAGAGCGTGAAATTGAATTTTGTATCGACCTTGAACTCGGTACGAAACCCATTTCCAAAGCCCCATATCGAATGGCTCCTATTGAACTTCAGGAGTTAAAGATCCTACTGCAGGAATTGTTAGACATTGGCTTTATTCGTCCTAGTACTTCTCCTTGGGGTGCTCCTGTGCTATTCGTGAAGAAGAAAGATGGAAGTATGCGACTTTATATTGATTATCGAGAGTTGAATCATGTCACCATCAAAAACAGGTACACATTGCCACGTATTGATGACCTGTTTGACCAGTTGCAAGGAGCACAATTCTTTTCAAAGATCGATCTTCGTTCTGGATATCATCAGCTGAATGATAGAACTTAGGATATTCCAAAGACGACTTTCAGAACTCGGTACGGGCATTATGAATTCCCAGTCATGTCCTTTGGATTGACTAATGCTCCTGATGCCTTCATGGATATGATGAACCGGGTATTCAAGGAATATTTGGATCACTTTGTGGTCGTCTTTATTGATGACATCCTTATTTATTCCAAAAGCTGTGAAGATCATGAGCAACACTTGAGGCTGGTACTCCGAAAGCTTCGTGAATATAAGCTTTATGCCAAGTTGAAGAAATACGAGTTCTGGTTGAAGGAGGTAGCATTTCTTGGGCACGTAGTATCAAGACATGGAATATCTGTTGACCCGGTAAAGATTGAAGCTATTCAAAGCTGGGAGCAACCTAAATCAGTGACCGAAGTACGTAGCTTTTTTTGGTTTAGCTGGTTATTATCGGAGATTCGTGGAAGGATTTTCTTGAATCGCTACTCCATTAACTCAGCTGACTCGGAAAGATATAAAGTTCGGTTGGAGCGAAGATTGTGAGAAGAGTTTTCAAGAACTCAAGAGGAGACTCATTTCAGCACCTGTTCTAACAATAGCATCTGGCTCGGAGGGATTTGTCATCTACAGTGATGCTTCGAGCAAAGGGTTGGGATGCGTTCTCATGCAACATAGAAAAGTCATAGCCTATGCATCAAGACAACTCAAGGAATATGAGAGGAATTATCCTACTCATGATCTAGAGTTGGCAGCTGTTGTCTTTGCACTTAAAATTTGGAGGCATTACTTGTATGGGGAGAAGGTGGAGATCTTTACGGATCATAAAAGCCTCAAATATTTCTTCACTCAAAAGGAACTCAACATGCGACAACGACGTTAGCTTGAACTGTTGAAAGATTATGATCATACCATTCAATACCATCCTGGAAAAGCGAACGTGGTAGCTGACGCATTGAGTAGAAGATCATATGCAAGTACGAGTGCGATATTGTTAACACAAAGGCCCATTTTGTGTGACTTGCAAAGGATGGAGATAGAGTTAAAGACTCCAGGGACCCATGTGATGATGGCGGATATACGAGTACAACCAACTTTAATCGATAAAGTTAAAGCTGCTCAAGCTACGTACCTGGAGCTGATGCGTATGAGGAAGAAAGTGCAAGAAGGTGCTATGCCGGAAGTGAGAATCGATGAAGAAGGAATACTTCTAGTCAACTCCAGACTTTGTGTTACTAACAACCCTGATTTAAAGTATGAAATCATGATGGAGGCGCACAACACACCGTTTGCAATCCATCCTGGAAGTACCAAAATATATCATGATCTTCGATATACATTTTGGTGGAGCAATATGAAGAGAGAGATAGTGCTGTTTATTTCAAGGTGTTTAACTTGTTAACGAGTCAAAGTGGAGCATCAAGTTCCAAAGTACCAAAAGGTCCATTGCAACCACATGAAATTCCAGAATGGAAGTGGGAGCACATTACCATGGATTTCGTTATCGAACTTCCTAAGGTTTCTCAAGGTATAGATGCGATTTGGGTCATTGTTGATAGATTGACCAAGTCTGCTCATTTCTTACCGATACGAGAAACTTATACACTTGAACGTCTTGCTCGTATGTACATAAACGAGATTGTAAGACTGCATGGTATGCCAATATCCATAGTTTCTGATCGAGACCCAAGATTCACTTCACGATTTTGGGTTAGTTTACAAAAAGCTATGGGCACGGATTTACGATTTAGTTCAGCATATCATCCTCAGACGGACGGATAATCAGAGAGGACTATTCAAACTCTTGAAGATCTGTTAAGACTCTGTGTCCTTGATTTTAAGGGAAGTTGGGACAAGTTTTTACCATTGGTGGAGTTTTCCTACAACAACAGTTATCAAACAAGTATTGGCATGACTCCATTCGAAGCATTGTATGGAAGAAAATGTCGTTCTCCAGTATGCTGGGATGAGGTGGGTGAACCAATGTTGTTGGGACTGAAGTTGGTACGTATGACTACAGAAAAGATTCAAACGATCCGACAACGTATGAAAACCTCACAAGATCGACAAAAGAGTTATGCTGATCTTCATCGAAAGGACGTGGAATTTGATATAGGAGATCATGTGTTCTTACGTGTTGCTCCATGGAAAGGAGTTACGAGATTTGGAAAGAGAGGAAAGCTCAATCCTCTATTCATCGGTCCATTTTTAATTCTCGATCGAGTAGGAACTGTGGCTTATAGACTCGCTTTACCGTCAAGTATGTCTCGTGTTCATAACGTTTTTCACATATCCATGTTACGTAAATATGTGGAAGACCCGAACCACATTATTGAGTTAGAACCGGACGAAATAGCAGAAGATTTGACGTATGAAGAAGTTCCTGTTCAAATCTTGGATAAGAAGGAACATATTCTACGCTCCAAGGTTATACCTCAAGTTAAAGTTTTCTGGAGAAACCACGATGTTGAGGAAATGACTTGGGAGTTAGAATCTGAAATGAAATCAAGGTATCTTTACCTCTTCGACATACCAGGTACGTACCCTAATTTCGAGGGCGAAATTTCATAAGAAGGGGAGGTTGTAAGACCCCAACTTTTATAAATGAAGACGAATTTTTTATAAATATCATTTTTGAATATTATGGAGTTAATTTGATATAATGTTATAGTTGTGGGTAATATTTATAAATTTTGCAAAGTACGCAAGTTGTTATATAATATTTGATTGGTCGGGGAATATTCATTTTAACAGGGAATATTCGTACAACGGCACAATCATTGGTGGACCCCACAACGAAATTATTGTCGGATTGAGAAAACGACAAAAATATTTTATTAAAAATAATGACGGAAGTTTTACCATTTATACTGTTGAACTACTCGGTAGTAAAAGTACAGTAATACGTGTGGTTGCATAGTAGCACACGGTATTGATTATTAATGCTTATGTGAGAAGTCACTCAGTTTGATTCAATTATTGTCAGTTAATAATATGAATTATTTAGCGATAATGACGTTTTGTTTTATTCGTATTATTAACGTAATAAAACAGAAACATCTTTTTATATAAAACAGAATACTTTATTAAAGTTATTCTATAAATAGAATATATTATATTTTATTTAAAAGATTTTTCTTTAAATATGGACCGTCAGATTAAAGTAATCAATCTGGACCGTTCATGGATTAGTTACTATGCATTCTATTTTTCTATAAATAGCAGCTCATTCCTTTATTATTTCTTACGAATTCATTGAACTCTAGAGAGAGAAACTATAGAGAGAGAAGAAGAGTATTCTGCTACTTAACTACTTCCTTATTTCAGCTCTTCTTTAAAACGGTAAGGGGTGTTATTCTTTCTTATTCATGAAGAGAACTGTTGTTATTCCATTTCTTATTATTCTGTTGAAATAACCTGTATACGCGGTCTACCCTATACTTGGTGACATTCTTCTATTATTCTGTTGGAACATCCTGTCTGTGTGTTTTACACCGGACCTGGTTCCGTTTTTATTATTATTCTGTTGGAACATCCTGTCTGTGTGTTTTACACCGGACCTGGTTCCGTCTTGTTATTATTCTGTTGGAACATCCTGTCTGTGTATTTTACACCGGACCTTGTTCCATTATTTATTATTCTGTCGGAATATCCTGTCTGTGCGTTTACGCCGGACCTGGTTCCATTATTTATTATTCTGTCGGAATATCCTGTCTGTGCGTTTACGCCGGACCTGGTTCCATTATTTATTATTCTGTTGGAATAACCTGTCTGTGCGGTCTATCGCATGCATGGTGATTTCTTTTGTTATTCCATTCTTTATTGTACTCAGTTGGTTAAGCTTTGACTTCTATACTCCATGAAATTTGTGGAATATCCTTGATAATTGCGTTTCATCCAGTATCTTTTCATGAAAATATTCTTCTAAGCATTCTTGAATTTTACTCCACAAAGCAGTATCATGTTGACAATTTGGACGTTGTTAATTCTTGGATAAATTAATTCTTGAACTTGTTTTATTGAATTCTTATATCATTGTCATCATCCTCATGTTTATAAAATGTTGAAAGTCATCTGTGGCCTGTAGTGCATAGATGGACTTGGTATGATTATGACCAGGGATTATTCGGTATAATCATGACCGTAATGTTACAAATGATGTGGTAAAAGTCCTCATTGGCCCGTAGTGCATTGATGGACAGTTGTTGGCATGATCATGACCATTAATGAATATACGAATATCCTTGGCCGTAGTGCAGGGGTGATTCGATGATGTGGATTATTTTATTAAGCTGAGTCCCAGCGATAACAGTGTTGAAAAACCTTTTAAATCATAAAAGATAGTAGAGTTTATTTTCTACTTGACTCTTTTAATGGATTGCTTGTTCCGCTGCAGTTAAACTTGATGTCTATTATATTTTATCAGTTTAACATTGTTGAAGGCTAATGATAATTTATTCTGCATTATCTTAGTCATAATATTTCTTACTGGGCTAGTTGAGCTCACCCTTTCTTTCACTGTTCTCTTCAGGAAATGAGAACGTAGCTGGGGCAAGTCGGGGAACGGAGTGATGGTCCGAATGATAGTATTAGTTAGTAGTCCTCACTATTCTATGTAATGGTGTGTTAATAAATGTAATGAGGACTCCTTTTGAGTATGAATACTCTCTAGAAGATAATATTTGTATTCAAACTCACAGTTTATGTTTTGTCGTATTGTACACGACAGTTGTATTAGTAAGTTGTATTTGTATTCTGTACTATGTATCTGACGACCCAAGATGGGTGATGTATACCTAATTTTGGGGGCGTCACAGTTGGTATCAGAGCTTAGGGATATGATCCCTGGCTAAGATGTGAGAATAGAACTAGGAGGGGAGAGACGGGGAATTCCTTCGCTAGTATGACCTACCTAAGTTTATTTGCATGGTATTTAATTGGTCGGTCATAATATAAGGATAATATATGACATATCAATTAACTTTTATTTTGTGGCAGTATCTGAAAATGGCATCTGAGAATGTTGAGAATAGCAATGGAGCACAGACGACTGTTGATTCACCACATATCAATAATCAGGATAATGTGCATCAGGAAGGTGACAATCCTCATGCAAACAACAACACTGACCAGATGATGAATGATGGAATGTTCAGAAACTTTATGCAGTTCATGCAACAGCAGGCGAGAGCGGCTCCTGTCCAAAATATAGGTGGAAACACTGAAAACTCTCGGACGGTCACCGCTAAACAGTTCAAGGAGCTGGGACCACCAGAGTTTAAGGGAGAGCCAAAACCACTTATAGCGGAAACATGGATAAAGCAGATCACCAAGATATTTGATGTCTTGGGATGCTCCGAGGAGCAAAAGGTTCCCTTTGCCGCCTTTATGTTGCGAGGAGAGGCAGATTACTGGTGGGAATCGATTAAGCGTACTCAACCTGCCGCACTGAAGATGTCTTGGGAGAAGTTCCAAGAGCTGTTCAATGACAAATACTTTCCCGAAAGTGTTCGTCACATGAAGGAGGTGGAGTTCATCAAATTGGAGCAGAATAATATGACCGTGTCGCAGTATGAGGCTAAATTTGCTGAGTTGTCCCGGTTTGCGTCCCACTTGGTGGATAATGAAGAGAATGACGCGAATGTTTTTGCGAGGTTTGAAACCTGAGATACGTCAACATCTTATTTCTCATAAACTGTGTTTGTATTCAGATGTTGTGAATAGGGCTCAGTTAGTGGAGCGCGATAACGAGTCAACGCAACCAAAAGAGAGCAGTCGGCAAAATGATAATACCAGTGAGAGCAGTCATCGAAGCGGTGACAACAAGCGTGGAGGGAATCAACAGGCCAGAAATGGTAACCACTTCGGTGGTAATCAGGGCCAAAACAATAAGAATGGTCATTTCAAGAAGAGGAGATTCAACAATGATGGAAAGACGTCAGCACCAGCACCCGTTGTTAAGGAAGGAGAACGACCACCTATCATATGTTTCAAATGCGGAGGGGAGGGGCACATCAGTCCAAACTGCGCGATGCCGTCTAAAGCATGTTATAATTGTGGAAGAGAAGGTCATTTAGCTCGATTTTGTCGTTTACCAAAAACAAGTTCAGCCAGATGGAGACACCAAAGGCCGTCCCAGAAAAGTCAAAACCGGTAGTGCAAGGGAGAGCGTTTGTTGTGACCTCCCAGAAAGCAAGGAACCCGAATGAGGTCATCACGGGTAAGCTTATCATAAACTCTAACGAAGTCTATACTTTATTTGATACCGGTTCTACCCATTCTTTTATTTCTCCTACTTGCGCTCATCGATTAAATTTGATTCCGGAGAAATTAGACTTTGACTTATCTGTTGAAACTCCATTGGGAGAAACCTTCATTACATCCACGGTTTATAAGTCTTGTTTGGTTCAAGTTGGTACCCACACATTACCTGTCGATCTTATTTCATTAAAAATACTTGCATTTGACGTGATTCTAGGGATTGATTGGTTAACTACTCATCATGCAAAAATTGATTGTTTTCGTAAGGTTGTTAGCTTTCATATTCCTAATCGACCTATTATGCGAATTCAAGCAACCAAACCATTAAAATCAATCGCTGTCATCTCAAGCCATAAAGCTATTCGTTTATTGAAAAACGGATGTCAAGCTTTCTTAGCTCATGTCACGATCTAAACAAAAATACGTCAGTTTTGAATGATATTTCTATTGTTAATAAATTCCCTGACGTATTCCCTGAAGAACTTCCTGGCCTACCCCCAGAGCGTGAAATTGAATTTTGTATCGACCTTGAACCCGGTACAAAACCCATTTCCAAAGCCCCATATCGAATGGCTCCTATTGAACTTCAGGAGTTAAAGATCCAACTGCAGGAATTGTTAGACATTGGCTTTATTCGTCCTAGTACTTCTCCTTGGGGTGCTCCTGTTCTATTCGTGAAGAAGAAAGATGGAAGTATGCGACTTTGTATTGATTATCGGGAGTTGAATCATGTCACCATCAAAAATAGGTACCCATTGCCACGTATTGATGACCTGTTTGACCAGTTGCAAGGAGCACAATTCTTTTCAAAGATCGATCTTCGTTCTGGATATCATCAGCTGAAGGTTAGAACTGAGGATATTCCAAAGACGGCTTTTAGAACTCGGTACGGGCATTATGAATTCCTAGTCATGTCCTTTGGATTGACTAATGCTCCTGCTGCCTTCATGGATATGATGAACCGGGTATTCAAGGAATATTTGGATCACTTTGTGGTCGTCTTTATTGATGACATCCTTATTTATTCCAAAAGCCGTGAAGATCATGAGCAACACTTGAGGCTGGTACTCCAAAAGCTTCGTGAATACAAGCTTTATGCCAAGTTGAAGAAATGCGAGTTCTGGCTGGAGGAGGTAGCATTCCTTGGGCACGTAGTATCAAGTCGTGGAATATCGGTTGACCCGGCAAAGATTGAAGCTATTCAAAGCTGGGAGCAACCTAAATCAGTGACCGAAGTACGTAGCTTTCTTGGTTTAGCTGGTTATTATCGGAGATTCGTGGAAGGATTTTCTCGAATCGCTACTCCATTAACTCAGCTGACTCGGAAAGATACAAAGTTCGGTTGGAGCGAAGAATGTGAGCAGAGTTTTCAAGAACTCAAGAGGAGACTCATTTCAGCACCTGTTCTAACAATACCATCTGGCTCGGAGGGATTTGTCATCTACAGTGATGCTTCGAGCAAAGGGTTGGGATGCGTTCTCATGCAACATGGAAAAGTCATAGCCTATGCATCAAGACAACTCAAGGAATATGAGAGGAATTATCCTACTCATGATCTAGAGTTGGCAGCTGTTGTCTTTGCACTTAAAATTTGGAGGCATTACTTGTATGGGGAGAAGGTGGAGATCTTTACGGATCATAAAAGCCTCAAATATTTCTTCACTCAAAAGGAACTCAACATGCGACAACGACGTTGGCTTGAACTGTTGAAAGATTATGATCATACCATTCAATACCATCCTGGAAAAGCGAACGTGGTAGCTGACGCATTGAGTAGAAGATCATATGCAAGTACGAGTGCGATATTGTCAACACAAAGGCCCATTTTGTGTGACTTGCAAAGGATGGAGATAGAGTTAAAGACTCCAGGGACCCATGTGATGATGGCGAATATACGAGTAGAACCGACTTTAATCGATAAAGTTAAAGCTGCTCAAGCTACAGACCTGGAGCTGATGCGTATGAGGAAGAAAGTGCAAGAAGGTGCTATGCCGGAAGCAAGAATCGATGAAGAAGGAATACTTCGAGTCAACTCCAGACTTTGTGTTCCTAACAACCCTGATTTAAAGTATGAAATCATGATGGAGGCGCACAACACACCGTTTGCAATCCATCCTGGAAGTACCAAAATGTATCATGATCTTCGTCATACATTTTGGTGGAGCAATATGAAGAGAGAGATAGCGTTGTTTATCTCAAGGTGTCTAACTTGTCAACGAGTCAAAGCGGAGCATCAAGTACCAAAAGGTCCATTGCAACCACTTGAAATTCCAGAATGGAAGTGGGAGCACATTACCATGGATTTCGTTACCGGTCTTCCTAGGGTTTCTCAAGGTATTGATGCGATTTGGGTCATTGTTGATAGATTGACCAAGTCTGCTCATTTCTTACCGATACGAGAAACTTATACACTTGAACGTCTTGCTCGTATGTACATAAACGAGATTGTAAGACTGCATGGTATGCCAGTATCCATAGTTTCTGATCGAGACCCAAGATTCACTTCACGATTTTGGGTTAGTTTACAAAAAGCTATGGGCACGGATTTACGATTTAGTTCAGCATATCATCCTCAGACGGACGGACAATCAGAGAGGACTATTCAAACTCTTGAAGATCTATTAAGACTCTGTGTCTTTGACTTCAAGGGAAGTTGGGACAAGTTCTTACCATTGGTGGAGTTTTCCTACAACAACAGTTATCAAGCAAGTATTGGCATGGCTCCATTCGAAGCATTGTATGGAAGAAAATGTCGTTCTCCAGTATGCTGGGATGAGGTGGGTGAAGCAACGTTGTTGGGACCGGAGTTGGTACGTATGACTACAGAAAAGATTCAAACGATCCGACAACGTATAAAAACCTCACAAGATCGACAAAAGAGTTATGCTGATCTTCATCGAAAGGACGTGGAATTTGATGTAGGAGATCATGTGTTCTTACGTGTTGCTCCATGGAAAGGAGTTACGAGATTTGGAAAGAGAGGAAAGCTCAATCCTCGATTCATCGGTCCATTTTTAATCCTCGATCGAGTAGGAACTGTGGCTTATAGACTCGCTTTACCGCCAAGTATGTCTCGTGTTCATAACGTTTTTCACATATCCATGTTACGCAAATATGTGGAAGACCCGAACCACATTATTGAGTTAGAACCGGACGAAATAGCGGAGGATTTGACGTATGAAGAAGTTCCTGTTCAAATCTTGGATAAGAAGGAACATATTCTACGCTCCAAGGTTATACCTCAAGTCAAAGTTTTGTGGAGAAACCACGATGTTGAGGAAATGACTTGGGAGTTAGAATCTGAAATGAAATCAAGGTATCCTTACCTCTTCGACATACCAGGTACGTACCCTAATTTCGAGGGCGAAATTTCATAAGAAGGGGAGGTTGTAAGACCCCAACTTTTATAAATAAAGATGAATTTTCTATAAATATCATTTTTGAATATTATGGAGTTAATTTGATATAATGTTATAGTTGTGGGTAATATTTATAAATTTTGCAAAGTACGCAAGTTGTTATATAATATTCGATTGGTCGGGGAATATTCGTTTTAACAGGAATATTCGTACAACGGCACAATCATTGGTGGACCCCACAACGGAATTATTGTCGGATTGAGAAAACGACAAAAATATTTTAATAAAAATAACGGCGGAAGTTTTACCATTGTTACTGTTGAACTACTCGGTAGTAAAAGTACAGTAATACGTGTGGTTGCATAGTAGCACACGGTATTGATTATTAATGCTTATGTGAGAAGTCACTCAGTTTGATTCAATTATTGTCAGTTAATAATATGAATTATTTAGCGATAATGACGTTTTGTTTTATTCGTATTATTAACGTAATAAAACAGAAACATCTTTTTATATAAAACAGAATACTTTATTAAAGTTATTCTATAAATAGAATATATTATATTTTATTTAAAAGATTTTTCTTTAAATATGGACCGTCAGATTAAAGTAATCAATCTGGACCGTTCATGGATTAGTTACTATGCATTCTATTTTTCTATAAATAGCAGCTCATTCCTTCATTATTTCTTACGAATTCACTGAACTCTAGAGAGAGAAACTATAGAGAGAGAGAAGAAGAGTATTCTGCTACTTAACTACTTCCTTATTTCAGCTCTTCTTTAAAACGGTAAGGGGTGTTATTCTTTCTTATTCATGAAGAGAACTGTTGTTATTCCATTTCTTATTATTCTGTTGGAATAACCTGTATACGCGGTCTACCCTATACTTGGTGACATTCTTCTATTATTCTGTTGGAACATCCTGTCTGTGTGTTTTACACCGGACCTGGTTCCGTTTTTATTATTATTCTGTTGGAACATCCTGTCTGTGTGTTTTACACCGGACCTGGTTCCTTCTTGTTATTATTCTGTTGGAACATCCTGTCTGTGTGTTTTACACCGGACCTGGTTCCATTATTTATTATTCTGTCGGAATATCCTGTCTGTGCGTTTACGCCGGACCTGGTTCCATTATTTATTATTCTGTCGGAATATCCTGTCTGTGCGTTTACGTCGGATCTGGTTCCATTATTTATTATTCTGTTGGAATAACCTGTCTGTGCGGTCTATCGCATGCATGGTGATTTCTTTTGTTATTCCATTCTTTATTGTACTCAGTTGGTTAAGTTTTGACTTCTATACTCCATGAAATTTGTGGAATATCCTTGATAATTGCGTTTCATCCAGTATCTTTTCATGAAAATATTCTTCTAAGCATTCTTGAATTTTACTCCACAAAGCAGTATCATGTTGACAATTTGGACGTTGTTAATTCTTGGATAAATTAATTCTTGAACTTGTTTTATTGAATTCTTATATCATTGTCATCATCCTCATGTTTATAAAATGTTGAAAGTCATCTGTGGCCTGTAGTGCATAGATGGACTTGGTATGATTATGACCAGGGATTATTCGGTATAATCATGACCGTAATGTTACAAATGATGTGGTAAAAGTCCTCATTGGCCCGTAGTGCATTGATGGACAGTTGTTGGCATGATCATGACCATTAATGAATACACGAATATCCTTGGCCGTAGTGCAGGGGTGATTCGATGATGTGGATTATTTTATTAAGCTGAGTCCCAGCGATCACAGTGTTGAAAAACCTTTTAAATCATAAAAGATAGTAGAGTTTATTTTCTACTTGACTCTTTTAATGGATTGCTTGTTCCGCTGCAGTTAAACTTGATGTCTATTATATTTTATCAGTTTAACATTGTTGAAGGCTAATGATAATTTATTCTGCATTATCTTAGTCATAATATTTCTTACTGGGCTAGTTGAGCTCACCCTTTCTTTCACTGTTCTCTTCAGGAAATGAGAACGTAGCTGGGGCAAGTCGGGGAACGGAGTGATGGTCCGAATGATAGTATTAGTTAGTAGTCCTCACTATTCTATGTAATGGTGTGTTAATAAATGTAATGAGGACTCCTTTTGAGTATGAATACTCTCTAGAAGATAATATTTGTATTCAAACTCACAGTTTATGTTTTGTCGTATTGTACACGACAGTTGTATTAGTAAGTTGTATTTGTTTTCTGTACTATGTATCTGACGACCCAAGATGGGTGATGTATACCTAATTTTGGGGGCGTCACAGTAAGGGGTGTTATTCTTTCTTATTCATGAAGAGAACTGTTGTTATTTCATTTCTTATTATTCTGTTGGAATAACATGTATACGCGGTCTACCCTATACTTGGTGACATTCTTCTATTATTCTGTTGGATCATCCTGTCTGTGTGTTTTACACCGGACCTGGTTCCGTTTTTATTATTATTCTGTTGGAACATCCTGTCTGTGTGTTTTACACCGGACCTGGTTCCATCTTGTTATTATTCTGTTGAAACATCCTGTCTGTGTGTTTTACACCGGACCTGGTTTCATTATTTATTATTTTGTCGGAATATCCTGTCTGTGCGTTTACGCCGGACCTGGTTCTATTATTTATTATTCTGTTGGAATATCCTGTCTGTGCGTTTACGCCGGACCTGGTTCCATTATTAATTATTCTGTTAAAATAACCTGTTTGTGCGGTCTATCGCATGCATGGTGATTTCTTTTGTTATTCCATTCTTTATTGTACTCAGTTGGTTAAGCTTTGACTTCTATACTCCATGAAATTTGTGGAATATCCTTGATAATTGCGTTTCATCCAGTATCTTTTCATGAAAATATTCTTCTAAGCATTCTTGAATTTTACTCCACAAAGTAGTATCATGTTGACAATTTGGACGTTGTTAATTCTTGGATAAATTAATTCTTGAACTTGTTTTATTGAATTCTTATATCATTGTCATCATCCTCATGTTTATAAAATGTTAAAAGTCATCTGTGGCCTGTAGTGCATAGATGGACTTGGTATGATTATGACCAGGGATTATTCGGTATAATCATGACCGTAATGTTACAAATAATGTGGTAAAAGTCCTCATTGGCCCGTAGTGCATTGATGGACAGTTGTTGGCATGATCATGACCATTAATGATTATACGAATATCCTTGGCCGTAGTGCAGGGGTGATTCGATGCTGTGGATTATTTTATTAAGCTGAGTCCCAGCGATAACAGTGTTGAAAAACCTTTTAAATCATAAAAGATAGTAGAGTTTATTTTCTACTTGACTTTTTTAATAGATTGCTTATTCCGCTGCAGTTAAACTTGATGTCTATTATATTTTATCAGTTTAACATTGTTGAAGGCTAATGATAATTTATTCTGCATTATCTTAGTCATAATATTTCTTACTGGGCTAGTTGAGCTCACCCTTTCTTTCACTGTTCTCTTCAGGAAATTAGAACGTAGCTGAGGCAAGTCAGGGAACGGAGTGATGGTCCGAATGATAGTATTAGTTAGTAGTCCTCACTATTCTATGTAATGGTGTGTTAATAAATGTAACGAGGACTCCTTTTGAGTATGAATACTCTCTAGAAGATAATATTTATATTCAAACTCGCAGTTTATGTTTTGTCGTATTGTACACGATAGTTGTATTAGTAAGTTGTATTTGTATTCTGTACTTTGTATCTGACGACCCAAGATGGGTGATTTATACCTAATTTTGGGGGCGTCACAGTAAGGGGTGTTATTCTTTCTTATTCATGAAGAGAACTGTTGTTATTCCATTTCTTATTATTCTGTTGGAATAACCTGTATACGCAGTCTACCCTATACTTGGTGACATTCTTCTATTATTCTGTTGGAACATCCTGTCTGTGTGTTTTACACCGGACCTGGTTCCGTTTTTATTATTATTCTGTTGGAACATCCTGTCTGTGTGTTTTACACCGGACCTGGTTCCGTCTTGTTATTATTCTGTTGAAACATCCTGTCTGTGTGTTTTACACCGGACCTGGTTCCATTATTTATTATTCTGTCGGAATATCCTGTCTGTGCGTTTACGCCGGACCTGGTTCCATTATTTATTATTTAACAAAACTTAACCAACTGAGTATAATAAAGAATGGAATAACAAAAGAAATCACCTGACATGCGATAGACCGCACAGACATGTTATTCCAACAGAATAATAAATAATGGAACCAGGTCCGGCGTAAACGCACAGACAGGATATTCCGACAGAATAATAAATAATGGAACCAGGTCCGGTGTAAAACACACAGACAGGATGTTCCAACAAAATAATAACAAGACGAAACCAGGTCCGGTGTAAAACACACAGACATGATGTTCCAACAGAATAATAATAAAAACGGAACCAGGTCCGGTGTAAAACACACAGATAGGATGTTCCAACAGAGTAATAGAAGAATGTCACCAAGTATAGGGTAGACCGCGTATACAGGTTATTCCAACAGAATAATAAGAAATGGAATAACAACAGTTCTCTTCATAAATAAGAAAGAATAACACCCCTTACCGTAAAAGAAACTGGATATAGGAAAAGAAAAGTAGCAAACTTCTCTTTTTCTTTCTCTCTAAAACTTTTTCTCTCTAGAGTTCAGTGAATTCGTAAGAAAATAATGAAAGAATGAGCTTCTATTTACAGAAAAATAGAATGCATAGTAACTAACTCATGAACGATCCGGATTGATTTACTTTAATCGGTCGGTCCATAATTAAAGTAAAATCTTTTAAATAAAATATAATATAATATTATATATATATATATATATATATATATATATATATATATATATATATATATATATAACATGTGCAGAGAAAAATTCACGGCTGAATTTTGTTGAATCAACAGACGCCTAATTTCAAAAGGTGACCTCCTTAGTCAAACAAAATAAAAATATAATATATTTATATATACAACACACGCTACTATCATATCCTTGACCAATTAGAATGCAAGCTATCAATTAATACTACATGATTTGAAAAGTTTGGCCAAATAATGACCAAGTTTGAAAACTCATTCCAAACCTGCCAAAAAAAATCCACCAGACAAATCAATTCCATTTTCTTTACTTTCCTGTGAACTCCCCCACCACCATTTTAAAACATGTGACATATTTTATATATAATACGTATATATATTTATATATAGAATATAAAAACTGAAAGAACTTCTACCGACAGTTTTGAAAAATGGGTAAACAGGGGTCCATAAAATAAGTAAAATTTACAACAATTACTTTAGCAATAATTGAACAACTGAGTGACTTCTCACGTAAGCATCAATAATCAATACCGTGTGCTACTATGTAACCACGCGTATTACTGTACTTTTAACACCGAGTGTTTCAACAGTTAACGGTAAAACTTCCGCCGTTATTTTCATAAAGTATTTTTGTCGTTTTCTCAATCCGATAATAATTTCGTTGTGGGCTCCACCAATAATTGTGTCATCGTACGAATATTTCCCGACAAAAAAAATATTTCCCGACCAAACGAATATTTTATAACAACTTGCATACTATGTAAAATTTATAAATATTACCCACAACTATAACATTATATCAATTTAACTCCATAATATTCAAAAAAATAATATTTATAGAAAATTCATCTTTATTCAAAAAGTTGGGGTTTTACATTAATTGTTGTTGTAGTATATTTGTGGATTGTTAATTGATGTTAATAAGGGTTAATTACTATGTGATAATTAATTGTTGTATTAATTAAGTGATAATGGTTGTGGTAAAATATTGATTAATTAATAATGGTCGTTAATTAATAATATATGATTATTATTGTTAGCAAATGTGATAAGGATTAATGGCTATGTACTGTAATCAATGAATAGAATGGTATGATTTATTTAATTTATGAAGACATGTGATATTATATAATTCTTACAATTAATAAGAAGATGTGGTGTGACACATTAGTATGGCTATGAAATATATATAAACTATATAATAAGTGTAAG
Source organism: Panax notoginseng (assembly GCA_016801055.1). NCBI lineage: Eukaryota > Viridiplantae > Streptophyta > Magnoliopsida > Apiales > Araliaceae > Panax > Panax notoginseng. The sequence goes on from CM029022.1 coordinate 51,364,987, forward strand.
GAATTATAAGTTACATAAACAATTATTTATGTGACAATAAGTATGAGTGGAAATATTAAAAGACATACTCTGTCAAAGAATTATAAATTATCTCAATAAGTGAGTCTACTCGAAATAATAAAGTTTTAAGGAGATATTAATTACTAGTGGGTAATTAAATGAAGTCCATACATATAATAATTAGACTGGACTAATGTACATGGATTATTTGATGTGAGTACATAAATAATCCCTAACTCTCCATTGTGCAGTAGCATTAACACATTAAAATTATATTTTTAGGAATTAAAGGAACCAAAGTAAGCTTTATAAACACAATTGCTGAGATTTAATACCCATGTCCCATATTCAATGACCCTCATAGTACATAAACAGTAGTCTACTCCTTCATTGCGTAAACTTCAGCAAAACCAAAAGGCTACAACTCTATGGTTATGATTTCTACAAGTTTGGGCAGTTGGCCAACTCTTCTTTATCCCACATTTCTTCTCAATTTCTGTTGGATCAAACCATGATGTAATGCCATGAACTGGACGCTCTATTCTCTATATATAGCACTATTCCTTCTCCATTCTCTGATTGCTTGAATTGTCTGTTAAGTGTGAATTAAGGGTGTGAGTTGCTGAGCTTTGTAGAGGTATAATCAGAGTAGTGAGAGAGTTCAATTTAAGCATCAAAGAGGTATAATCCCTAATTTTGTTCTTAGTTTGAGTCTTGTCTAAATTCTTGCAATTGTATGAAATCTCTATAAATTGATATAGAATAGCATGCCATTGTGTTAATTGAGTTGGTACACATGTTTTGGAACATGGTAGTTGGTCTGGTTGCAGGTTTTGCATCTCATGTGTTGAGGCTCTACAAAAGCAGAGCCATTTTTTTTCAGTCTGCTCGAAGTGGTGCTTTTCTTAGATGTTGAGTTGAGGTTTCTGAATTGTTCTGAGCATGCTATGATCGTTAGGTTAAGCATATAAATAACCCTAGCATGTGCTTAGATATTGTTTTGAATATATTAAGTTGTTTTAGCTTGATTTAGGTTAAGTTTTCAAGAAAACTTCAAGATTTAGAAAACTAGAAATCATGAACTTGAAGTAATGAATATTTTGATCTAGCAAGCATGTTAGTATGGTTTTGAAATGCATGTCAGACATACTAACTTACGTATATGGACTTCATATTGAAGCATGATCATGTTGGATTTAGTAGTAAGCTTTGCTAATGAAAATGCGAACTTTGAATGTGAATGTTAATATGCTACTTTGAAAGTTAGAATCTGATGATTATGAACATGTTAGATGATACCCTCAGACGCACTATGTGACGCCCCCAAAATAGGTATACATCACCCATCTTGGGTCGCCAAATACATGGTACATAAATCAAATACAAACTTAATTATATAACTGTCGTGTAACATACGACGAAACATAATCTGAGAGTTTAAACAAGAATATTTCCTTCTAGACAATATCCACACTCAATGGAGTCTTCATTACAATTATTGTCACACTATGTCACAGAATAGTGAGGACTACTAAAACAACCATCTGGACCGTCAATCCGTTCCCCGACTCGTCCCAGCTATATTCTCATTTCTTAAAAAGAACAGTAAAAGAAAGGATGAGCTCAACTAGCCCAGTAAGAAATATTATGACTAAAATAATGCAAAATAAATTATCCTTAGCCTTCAACAGTATAACAACTGATAGAATATAATAGACAACAAGTTTTAGATCAACAACTGCAGCGGAATAAGCAATCCATTAGAAGAGTCAACTAGAGCATAAAATCTACTATCTTCTATGATTTAAAAAGTTTTTCATCAACTTTATCGCTGAGACTCAGCTTAATAAATAAAATCAAATCATCCCTGCACCACGACCAAGGATATTCATGTAATCATCAATGGTCATGATTATACCGAATAATCCTTGGTCATAATCATACCAACAACTGTCCATCAATGAACTACAGGCCAATGAGGACTTTCACCACATCATTCGTCACATTATGATCATGATTATACCGAATAATTTCTGGTCATAATCATACCAAGTCCATCTCTGCACGTAAGCCAAAGATGACTTTCATCACAATATAAGCATGAGGATGATGACAATGACATAATAATTCAATAAAAACAAGTTCAAGGATAAATTTTAAAGATTTATAATTTAATTTATCCAGAAATCAATAACTTCCAAATTGTCAACATGATACTGCTTTGTGGAGTATAATTCAAGAATAATATTCATGTACCAAAAATAATTTGGATAAAAAAGAAATATATTTTTTGGATAAATAGTACCCTGTGAATAGTACGTCGAGAATAGTACCTCGTGAATAGTATCCCGACATGAAAAGTACCCCAAATACCCGAGTGAATAATATTTGGGTGAATAGTAACTCGTAAATAGTAACTCCTGAATAGTACTTCGACACGAAAAGTGCCCCGAATACCCGAGTGAATGATACTAGAGTGAATAGTAACTGGGTGAATAGTAACCTGTGAATAGTAACTCGTAAAAGAAAAATACCAAAGAAAATGATATCTCATACGAGTATAATAGAATATAAGGAACTGCAAATGGATTTTTATCCGCCATGCAGTAATCCACGTAGACAGATTATTTCTAACAGAATAATAAAGAATTAAATAACAAAAAAATTTACCAGGAATGCGATAGTCCGCACAGACAGGTTATTCCCAACAGAATAATAAAGAATAGAATAACAAAAGAATTCACCAGGCATGAGATAGACCGCACAGATAGGTTATTTCAACAGAATAATAAATAATGGAACCAGGTCATGCATATTACGCACAGACAGAATATTCCAACAGAATAATAAAGAATGGAACCAGGTCATGCGTAATCCGCACAGACAGGATATTCCAACAGAATAATAAAGAATGGAATAACAGAAGAATTTCACCATGTATGCGGTACTTCGCATAGACAGGTTATTCTAACATAATAATAAAGAATGGAATAACAGAAGAATTTCACCATGTTTGCGGTACTTCGCATAGACATGTTATTCCAACATAATAATAAAGAATGGAATAACAGAAGAATTTCACCATGTATTCGGTACTTCGAATAGACAGGTTATTCAAACATAATAATAATGAATGGAATAACAGAAGCTCTCTTCACGAATACGAAAGAAATAATACCCCTTACCTTAGAAGAAAACTGGATACTAAAATAGTGAGGTAGTAGACTTCTCTTCTTCTTTCTCTCTATAATTTCTCTATAATAATTGCTCTTGTGAGACTTAGTGAATTGGTGAGAAATGAAGAAAGAATGAGCTTCTATTTATAAGAAAATATAGTTTCAATAATTACACATTTTGGGGCTCGAAATATTGCAGTATAATACATTCCTCCTTTTCTTTATTTTTAATTTAGTCCTACAAGTATTACCAAACTTGCACCACCTCCCCTAATAGTAAATCATGTGAATTAATAGTTCATTCATGTGACTCAATAGTATAATCATGTGAAAAAACTAATTACAGTATAGTAGCTCCATCTATACCTTTATTTTTAACTTAGTCATGCAAGTATTATCAATCTTGCACCAACTCCCCTAATAGTACAAGAATGTGAATCAATAATACATACATGTGAACAAATAGTTATAAGCATGTGAAATAATAGCAATTAATTGCTCATTTATCCGATTAATTACCCGATTGGTCAATATAACTTCCAGACATCAATTAATATCAAAATAAATATCGATTTCCACTAACACTAATAATTCTCACACAATGAAACTATCAATTTTATCTTTAATCAACACGAACTTATTCATCATTAAAATATTATAACTCACAATATTTAACAATCAGGTTGTTCCCAGGAAAGATGGGACTTTTCGATAATGATTTCTCCCTATTGGCGCGCAATTAGATTATCTAACCTCTCCTTGACAGAACTTCTAGACATTGTCAATATTGTAAATAATAATATGAATAACTTTGCCGTCTCAATTATTGATTTAATAATATAACATATTATGTAGATGATACTGTGACAATAATTGAATCAATAAAATGAGAGATATGATGCATCAATTATTGTAGCAATAATTGAGTATAACTGAGTGACTTTTACGTAAGCATCAATAATCAATACCGTGTGCTACTATGCAACCACGCGTATTACTGTACTTTTACTACCAGGTAGTTCAACAGTTTTAACGGTAACACTTTCGCTGTTATTTTTATAAAATGATAATTTTATCGTTTTCTTACTACGACAATACTTCCGTTGTGGGGTCCACCAATGATTGTGTAGTCGTACGGATATTCCCCGATAAAAAGAATATTCTCCGACCAAACGAATATTTTATAACAACTTGCATACTTTGTAAAATTTGTAAATATTACCCACAACTATAACATTATATCAAATCTACATCATAATATTTAAAAAAATATTTCGAGAAAATTAAATCTTTATTCATAAAATTTGGGGTCTTACAATATCCCCTTCTTATGAAATTTCGCCCTCAAAATTTATGTACATACCTGGTATGCCGAATAGGTGAGGATACACTGACTTCACTTCAAATTCTAACTCTTGAGGTATAACCTTTGAGTGTCAAATATAATCCTTCTTATCCAAGATTTTAACATGTATCTCATCATACGTTAAATCTTCTGCTATCTCGTCTAGTTCTAATTCAATAATGTGGTTCGGGTCGTCCACATAATTACGTAACATCGATACGTGAAAAACGTTATGAACACGCGACATACTTGGCGGTAAAGCGAGTTTATAGGCCACAGTTCCTACTCGATCTAGGATTTCAAATGGGCCAACTAAATCGAGGGTTGAGATTTCCTCTCTTCGTCGATTCTTGCTTCTAGAATAATGCCTTCTTGAACCTTCTTCTTCATATTCATCAGTTTTGAGTATGTAGCTTGAGCGGCTTTAACTTTATCAATTAAAGTCGATTCTACTCGTATATTCTTTATCTTTACGTGGGTCCCTAGAGTCTTTAACTCTATTTTCATTATTTATAAGTTATACGAAATGGGTTTTTGTGTTAACAACATCACACTCGTAAACGCATACAATCTTCTACTCAATGCGTTAGCTACCACGTTCGCTCTTTCACAATGATATTGCATGGTATAGTCGTAATCTTCAATAGCTCGAGCCAACATCTATGGCGCACGTTACGTTCGTTTTGGGTGAAGAAAAATATTTGAGGATTTTAGAAATGGGTTTTGTACTAGGGTCAATACAAAATTTGATTTCACGCTCTAGGGTAGGCTAAGAAGTCTTCAAGAATACGTCAGGAAATTTATTTACAATAGAAATGTCATTCAAAACTGTGACTCTCATCCAAGACTTCGATAGCACGTCACATTCATACCTGTCAACTTGCCACCGTTATTCATGACGTCCCCTACGAAAAGTTTGGCTTCGGTGTATTCCAAGACTTGGAAGTCACCATCAAAAGGTTCGGGGTTCTTTACTTATGGCTTGATATGACAGTGATTGACTTTAGTGGGTTGGTCGCTTGAATTCGCATAACAGGTTGGTTAGGAATATGAAAGCTAACAACCTTACAAAAAGCATGATGAGTAGTTAACCAATCGATTACTAAAATCACATCAAAGGCAAGTATTTTCAAAGAGATAAGATCGACAAGTAACGTGAAAGTGTCGATTTGAATTAACAAGATTTATAAACAGTGGAGGTAACAAAGGTTTCTACTAACCGAGTTTCAACCGATAAGTCAAGGTCTAATTTTTCCGGAGTCAAATTTAAATGTTGAGCGCAAGCAAGAGAGATAAAAGAATGGGTAGAACCGGTATCTAATAAGGTATAGACTTTGCAAGAATTTATAATTAACTAACCCGTGCTAACTTCTTTCGGGTTACTCATTTTTGAGAAGTCACGAAAAACGCTCTCCCTGAAACCTTCAACTTTGTTTTGTCCGTATCCGCCTTTGGTGCCACTGTCCCAGCTGGACTTGACTTTGGTGCACGAAAAAATCGGGCTAGGTGACCTTCTTTTCCACAATTATAACATGCTTTTGGACTGCATCGTGCAGCTTGGACTGATATGTCCCTCCCCTCCGCATTTGAAGCATACAATTGGTGGTCGTTCTCCTTCCTTGAAAACGAGTGTTGGTGTTGCTGTCTTTCCATCGTTGTTGAACCTTCTCTTCTTGAAATTTTCACTCCTATTATCTTGGCTATGGTTACCACCGAAGTGGTTACCATTCTTGGCATGATAATTTCCCCCACGATGGTTATCATTGTTCCGATGGACGATGCCATCGGTACGATTATTATCGTGTTGTTGGTCATTGCCTTTTGGTTGTGCTGACTTATTATCGCCCTCCAAAAACTGAGCCCTATTCACAACATCTGAATATAAACAATGTTTGTGAGAAATGAGGTATTGACGTATATTGGGTTTTAAACCTCTTAGAAACATTCGCGTCATTTGCTCCTCATTATCAACCAAATGGGATGCAAACCGGGATAACTTTGCAAATTTAGCCTCGTATTATGACACGGTCATATTGTTTTGCTCCATTGTACATCTCAAAATTTTTAGATGTCATTCTCAAATATTGTCACAAAACAAGGGTTAATTGACATATCACATATTATCCCTATATTCTGACCGACCAATTAAATACCAAATAAACTTAGGTAGGTCATACTAGCGAAGAAATTCCCTGTATCTCCCCTCCTAGTTCTTGTCTCACATCTCAGCCAAGGATCATATCCCTAAACTTTGATATCAACTGTGACGCCCCCAAAACAGGTATTCATCACCCATCTTGGGTCACCAGATACATGGTACATAAATCAAATACAAACTTAATTATATAAATTTCATGTAACATACGACAAAACATAATCTGAGAGTTTAAACAAGAATATTGCCTTCTAGACAATATCCATACTCAATGGAGTCCTCATTACAATTATTGTCACACTATTTCACAGAATAGTGAGGACTACTAAAACAACCATCTGGACCGTTAATCCGTTCCCCGACTCGTCCCAGCTATATTCTCATTTCTTGAAGAGAACAGTGAGAGAAAGGGTGAGCTCAATTAGCCCAGTAAGAAATATTATGACTAAGATAATGCAGAATAAATTATCCTTAGCCTTCAATAGTATAACAACTGATAGAATATAATAGACAACAAGTTTTAGATCAACAACTGCAGCGGAATAACCAATCCATTAGAAGAGTCAAGTAGAGCATAAAATCTACTATCTTTTATGATTTAAAAAATTTTTCATCAACTTTATCGCTGAGACTCAGCTTAATAAATAAAATCAAATCATCCCTGCACCACGACCAAGGATATTCATGTAATCATCAATGGTCATGATTATACCGAATAATCCTTGGTCATAATCATACCAACAACTGTCCATCAATGAACTACAGGCCAATGAGGACTTTCACCACATCATTCGTCACATTATGATCATGATTATACCGAATAATTTTTGGTCATAATCATACCAAGTCCATCTCTGCACGTAAGCCAAAGATGACTTTTATCACAATATAAGCATGAGGATGATGACAATGACATAATAATTTAATAAAACAAGTTCAAGGATAAATTTTAAAGATTTATAATTTAATTTATCCAGAAATCAATAACGTCCAAATTGTCAACATGATACTGCTTTGTGGAGTAAAATTCAAGAATAATATTCATGTACTAAAAATAATTTGGATTGAAAAGAAATATATTTTTTGGGTAAATAGTACCTCGTGAATAGTACTTCGGGAATAGTACATGAAAAGTATCCCAAATACCCGAGTGAATAATATTCGGATGTATAGTAATTTGGGTAAATAGTAACTCATGAATAGTAACTCTTGAATAGTACTCCGACACGAAAAGTGCCCCGATTACCCGAGTGAATGATACTAGAGTGAATAGTAATCGGGTGAATAGTAACTCATAAAAGAAAAATACCAAAGAAAATGATATTCCATGACGAGTACAAAAGAAATGATATCTCATACGAGTATAATAGAATATACGAAACTGCAAATAGATTTTTATCTGCCATGCGGTAATCCACGCAGACAGATCATTTTCAACAGAATAATAAAGAATAGAATAACAAAAGAATTCACTAGGCATGCGATAGACCGTACAGATAGGTTATTCCCAACAGAATAATAAAGAATAGAATAACAAAAGAATTCACCAGGCATGCGATAGACCGCACATATAGGTTATTCCAACAGAATAATAAATAATGGAACCAGGTCATGCATATTACGCACAGACAGAATATTCCAACAGAATAATAAAGAATGGAACCAGGTCATGCGTAATCTGCACAGACAGGATATTCCAACAGAATAATAAAGAATGGAATAACAGAAGAATTTCACCATGTATGCGGTACTTCGCATAGACAGGTTATTCTAACATAATAATAAAGAATGGAATAACAGAAGAATTTCACCATGTTTGCGGTACTTCGCATAGACATGTTATTCCAACATAATAATAAAGAATGGAATAATAGAAGAATTTCACCATGTATTCGGTACTTCGAATAGACAGGTTATTCAAACATAATAATAATGAATGGAATAACAGAAGCTCTCTTCACGAATACGAAAGAAATAATACCCCTTCCTTAGAAGAAAACTGGATACTAAAATAGTGAGGTAGTAGACTTCTCTTCTTCTTTCTCTCTATAATTTCTCTATAATAGTTGCTCTTGTGAGACTTAGTGAATTGGTGAGAAATGAAGAAAGAATGAGTTTCTATTTATAGGAAAATATAGTTTTAATAATTACACATTTTGGGGCTCAAAATAATACAGTATAATACATTCCTCCTTTTCTTTATTTTTAATTTAGTCCTGCAAGTATTACCAAACTTGCACCACCTCCCCTAATAGTAAATAATGTGAATTAATAGTTCATTCATGTGACTTAATAGTATAATCATGTGAAAAAACTAATTACAGTATAGTACCTCCATCTATACCTTTATTTTTAACTTAGTCATGCAAGTATTATCAATCTTGCACCAACTCCCCTAATAGTACAAGAATGTGAATCAATAATACATACATGTGAACAAATAGTTATAAGCATGTGAAATAATAGCAATTAATTGCTCATTTATCCGATTAATTACCCGATTGGTCAATATAACTTTCAGACATCAATTAATATCAAAATAAATGTCGATTTCCACTAACACTAATAATTTCTACACAATGAAACTATCAATTTCATCTTTAATCAACACAAACTTATTCATCCTTAATATTATAACTCACAATATTTAGCAATCAGGTTGTTCCCAGGAAAGAAGGGGCTTTTCAATAATGATTTCTCCCTATTGGCGCGTAATTAGATTATCTAACATCTCCTTGACAAAACTTCTAGACATTGTTAATATTGTAAATAATAATATGAATAACTTTGTCGTCTCAATTATTGATTTAATAATATAACATATTATGTAGATGATACTGTGACAATAATTGAATCAATAAAATGAGAGATATGATGCAATAATTATTATAGCAATAATTGAGTATAACTCAGTGACTTTTACGTAAGCATCAATAATTAATACCGTGTGCTACTATGCAACCACGCGTATTATTGTACTTTTACTACCAGGTAGTTCAACAGTTTTAACGGTAACACTTTCGCTGTTATTTTTATAAAATGATAATTCTGTCGTTTTCTTACTACGACAATACTTCCGTTGTGGGGTCCATCAATGATTGTGCCGTCGTACGGATATTCCCTGACAAAAAAAATATTTCCCGACCAAACGAATATTTTATAAGAACTTGCATACTTTGTAAAATTTATAAATATTACCCACAACTATAACATTATATCAAGTTTACACCATAATATTTAATAAAATATTTCGAGAAAATTGAATCTTTATTTATAAAATTTAGGGTATTACACCATAATATCATAAATGTATATATACCATGCATAGGTATCGTAATCATAAACGAAGCATATTTCAGAACAAAATAATGTTAAATACACGTATGTGATATGAATACTCACAAGCATGTCTAATATGATTTATATGACTACCTTATATATTTAAGAATAAAGCATGTTAGACTTTGTGATTTCATAACCTTAAATAGCCTAAAATTATTGAGATGTCCAAGTTAGAACCGTATGATGGAAGACGGGACCTAGATTAAACATGAAAGATGCGAAAAGACCCTTAACATGTTAATATATGTTATGTATGTAAGGATGGACGAGCTAGGCCAAGCAAATAATTGCTCAGTCTTGATTTGAACTGGGAGCCGCGCGGCCGCGCGTTTCCTTAGTACAAATCAGGCGCGACTGCGCCATTCTGTAGATTTGGAAAGTGACTTCTGTGATTTTTGAAGTATGTAGCATGCTAGTATAACTTCATTATGTTTATTTCTGTTCATGATACACTGATAAAGGTAGCTTTGCATGTTCACACCTATCTTAGCTTGAATTGATAAAGTGTTTTAAAATGATGAAGTCTAACGATAGATCCGAGCTACGTAATAACATACGTATAAGGTTTCTTGATTGAGTCGTGAGTGTATACTTGGACTATATTTATCAAGATTGTTTATCGAATATGTTTAACTAATGAATATTCGATACGCGTATCACATTATGTTAGGATTTAAAAGAATATTGTTAAGCGATACTTTGGTAAACTGCGCTTGAGGCAAGTATCTGAACCCTACTCTTATTGTGCAAGTATAATTGCATTCTTTATTTGACGAATACCGTAAGCTTATCTCTTTGAATGCACGCTATATTACTTTTCCGTTCAAATGAGCTAATATGCTTAAACCCTTGTGAAAGATATTATTTATGTTGAGCTTAGTATTGTTCTTGAATATTGTGAAAGAGTCGATGCCATTTGATTCGGCTAGACTATATGCATGCTTATAAAAACTGTCTAAACAATTAATTGGTGCGAAAATCTTAAAAACTGAGTTGGACAACCCTTTTGGTAAAGGGGGTATATGTCGTTGGAAACCCCAACACATGAATGAATATTATTGTGGTGTTATGCATAACGTAAAGTATTGTAGACTGATCATCTATAGTACTTGATATTTTTGGGATTATCAGTTTAATATTGGTAACTCTAGTGGAAGTTCAATAGTCCTTAGTGACTACTCGGTATAAATTATTTATTCAGTTGGATACATTGATAGTCGTTGAATTCATATATCTCTATTGATTTATATTGAATTATCGCTCTTATTACAAAAAATTATTAATATTCATTACTCATGATATTATTCTGAAACTTTGAAGTATCCTAGGAATGACACTTCAATATTTCAAACCTTGTGATATTATATCCTATACCCTTGTTGTATATTACTTGCTGGACAATTTGTGCTCATCCTTGCTTATTTAAAACCTTCTAGTTAAGGAAGAACATGGAGGTGTCTCTAGAACATACAAGGGTAAGGGCAAGGGCAAGGGCAAGGCTACCAACTAGTTTGTCCCTTTTATGTTTAAATCTATTATGTTGTATTATGACTATTTCCAGACTATGTTTAAACTTAAGTGGTATTATGTAATAAGTCTTTATTCGATATTATTATATAATATATTAAGTACTGTAGGTTGCGAGACTTGAGAGAATAATTATAATAAACCATTGTATATTATTCTAAATTAGATCTTCCGTTGTGAATATATGATTTTAGTTATTATGGTATTACCATGAGAACGTGATGAACCGAATTCGGGTGACCAAGTGGAGGTTAGAATTTGGGGGCGTCACATGTACTCAATGGATGTGCTTTATCCATATAAAATATTTTAAGGACCTTCTCTGTGTAAGTTGACTGATGAATGATAATTTCATCTGCTAAATACTCGATCTGCAAGCCGAGAATTTTTTTTATTTTTTCGTAAATCTTGCATCTCAATTTTTTTCTTTAAATAATTTATTGTCTTTGGTATCTCTCCATGAGTTTCAATAATATTTAAATCATCAACTTACACATCAATAATAGCAAAACTTGATTTTGACTTCTTCATAAAAACACATGAGCATATAGGGTTATTATTATACCCTAACTTCAATAAATATTCACTAAGACGATATACCACATGCATCCTGATTGTTTAAACCCATATAAGGACCTTTGCAACTTGATTGAGTAAACTTCCCAGTGATTTGAATTATATGCTTCAGGAATTGTAAATCGTTCAGGGATTTTCATATAAACATCATTATCAATTGACCCTTATAAATAGGCTGTAACAACATCCATTAGACACATATCTAGTTTTTCATGAGTTGTCAGGCTAATAAGATACCGAAATGTAATTTCATATACTACGGAGAATATGTTTCATCGTAATCAATATCAGGTCCTTCAAAACCATTGTGCCACAAGTCATGCCTTATATCTTACGATTTCAGTTTTCTCATTACCCATTTTTATCTAGTTGGCTTTACTTCTTCAGGTGTTTGGACTACAGGTCCAAAAAACTTCACATTTTGTAAGTGAATTTAATTCTGCCAAGATTATTTCTTTCCATTTTGGCTAATCATTTATGCGTCAACATTCTTCAACGGATATGGGCTCAAGATCCTTGTTTTCATTAATGATATCAAGTGATATATTATATGAGAAAATGTTGTCAACAACTATCTCATTTTGGTTCCATCTTTTCTTTGTAGAGACATAACTTATTGAGATCTCCTTATTTTTACTGTTTTCAGGTACCTGAACCTCTTCTGGGGTTTTATGATTAACTATGTCTATATCCTTATGATTATTTTCCTCCTCAATAATGCCAACTTGTTTATTTACTTCTTTTTTTCGAGAATTTTTATCTTTTGAACCAGTTGGTATACCATGCTTCTAGCGTGCCTTAAACTCATTGAGTCAGTGAATGCATCCGGTAGCTGATTTGCTATTTCTTGCAAACGAATTATCTTTTGAACTTCTTGTTCACATTATTTTATACGAGGATCAAAATTGAATAATGACAATGTGTTCCATGTAATATCTTTATCCAGCTGTTTAATTTCACCCTCTAATGCTGGAAACATAGCCTCGTTAAAATGACAGTCGTCAAATCGTGCCGTAAATGAATCACATGTTAAGAGTTCAAGATATTTAATTATTGATGGGACTCAAACCCAATATATATTTCCAGCCTCCTTTGAGGACCAATCTTTGTACGTTGTGGCTGATAAATTGGAACATATGCCACACAACCGAATATTCTTAGATGGGAAATAGTTGGCTCATGACCAAAAATCAACTGTAATTGGGAGAATTTGTGATATGATGTTGGCTTAATGCAATAAGTGCTACTGCATGTAAAATAGTGTGCCCCCAAACAGAGAGAAAGTTTTGTTCTCATGAGTCTTGCAATTAACTGGAGGCGTTTAATAAATGATTCAGCAAGACCATTCTGAGTATGAACATCTACAACATGATGTTCATTATTTCTCTCAAGTGACATGCAATAATCATTAAATGTTTGAGATGTAAATTCACCAGCATTGTCAAGATAAATAATCTTGATTGTATGATATGGAAATTGTGCTCGTAATCTAATAATTTGAGCAAGTAATCTCGCAAACGCCAGGTTGCGAGTTGATAATAAACACACATGTGACCATCTTGTAGATGCATCTATTAAAACCATAAATATCTAAAATGTTCACATGGTGGATGAATAGGCCTACAAAATCTCCTTTAATACGTTCTAGAAATCTTGGGATTTAATCCTAACTTTAGCTGGTAATGGTCTAATGACTAATTTTCCTTGAGAATAAGCAACACAAGAGAATTTCTTACATTGAAAAATCTTCTGGTTCTTTAATGGATGACCATGCGAATTATCAATAATTTTCCGCATCATTATTGATCCAGATGGACCAACCAGTCATGCCAAATAAAAAAATTATTTGGTTCATTGAACTTCTGGTTCATTATTGCATTAACTTCAATTGTATTAATACTTGTGTAGTACAAACCTGAAGATAAAACGGGTAATTTTTTCCAATATTTATTTTCCAGTAAAGTCATTTGATACGATGTAAAGATATTCTATACCATTGTCATTGGCTATCTCAATATGGTACCCGTTAAGTCGTATATCTTTGAAACTTAGAAAATTTCTCCTTGATTTAGTAGAGAACAAAGCATTATATAAAATAAATTTTATTCCACTATGAAACATTATATTGGCTCTTCCAGAGCCTTCAATCAAGTTTGTTAAACCTTATATTGTATTCACTTTTGCTTTCATTATTCTTAGGTTTAAAAAAATATTACTTATGCCTGAGAATGGTATGCGTCATTGTACTATCTGCTAAAACATATATCTCCACCAGTGAATTTAGCTCATTTATAGCATGACACAAATCCATATTTTATTTATGAAAAGGAATAAATATATAATAAGTTAATAATAAGACATAAGATTATATATATTTTAATAACACAATCCTTTAAATTAAATAAGCCAACATGAAAGGAAAAAACTAAATACATCATAATTTATTAGCATAAAAGAAACACACTTAAATGATAATATAAATTATGAACTAAGAATATCAACTTTCTCATTATTTTGCTCAAAAAAATCTGTAACGTCAAGTTGCGTCATATCCAAAGGGTAAAAAACATATCATCATTATCTTGATGTGGATGAGAAAAAATTTTATTTCTATGTTCTTCGATCCTTTACTTTCAATGAGTACTGATATAAATTGTGACGCCCCCAAAATAGTTATACATCACCCATTCTGAGTCGCCAAATACATGGTATAGAAAACAACTACAACTTTATTATTACAATTGTCGTGCAAAATACGACAACACATATGTTGTGAGTTAAATACAAATATTGTCTTCTAGACAATGTCCAAAATCAAATTAGTCCACATTAAAATTATTGAAACACTATTTTACAAAATAGTGAGGACTGCTAAAATAATTGACTGGAAATATCACTCACACCCCCCGACTAGTTCTCGCTATATTCTCGCCTCTTGAGAAGAAAAATAGAACAAAAAGAAAAGAGTGATCAACAACTAGCCCAGTAAAGAATACTATGACTAAGATAATGTAGAACAAATTATCGTTAGCCTTCAATAAATCAGATAAAATATAATGGACAACCAGTTTTAGATCAATATTCGCAGCGGAAATATAATTCATTAGAAGAGTTAAGTAGAGAATGAAATCTACTATTATCTATGAATTTAAAAGTCCATCATCAATATTTTGTTCCTATAACATCAATTAATATACATCTTGAATCAAATATTCATCTTTGCACTACGGGCCAAAATATTCATTCGTATCACCAGTTGGTCACGTTCATCTCAACACATGTCCATCTTTGCACTACGACCAACGATATTCATCAGGTAATCATTTATCTTTGCACTACAGGCCAAAGATATTTAATTATATCACCATTTAGGACTGAGGATGATAAAAAATATTTTAAAGAAAATGAATCCAGTGAGATAAACGAACAAAGATTAGAGATTCGTACTTCAGTTTATCCAAGTTCAAAAATACTCCATAATAATTAATTATTGAGCAAAATTTAAGAATGAAGATCAAAGCATGGATACAGTCAAAGATAGTAACCATAATAGACATCTTGGACAAAGAAGAGAAAATTTTATTTTTCTGTGAATAGTACCGTATTTGTGAATAGTGCCATATACGTGAATAATACCATATACGTGAATAGTAACCCTGACACGAAAAGGTAGAAATTTCACAAGAAAAATTATACTTCGTGAATAGTACTCGTGAATAGTACCGTATACATGAATAATGTCGTATACGTGAATAGTAATCTCGACATGAAAAAGTAAAAATTTTACAATAAAATTAATACCGATGTTTTAGTATAATGATATTGAACGAAATAACATCATTTACAAAGAAAAAATATCTCTTACGTCAAATGAACAGTACTTTTACTGGAATATCGAATATAACACTGAAGGGAACTTGCACTGAATAGCAACACTCAAGATATCTAAATACTCACAAAAATACGCTCGATATTATAGAGGGAAAACTTCAGTTTCTGGTGTGATTTTTAATTATAACTAAGCACCTTATTTATAGGAAAATGCTTATAACGCCAAAGCAGACTAACCTGCTACCTAATGGTTTTACCTACTATTATTCATGCACACCACTTTTGAAATAAAATTTTTAGCACATTTTTCACCAATCAAAAGTGGGGCCCTCCCATTCTAGAAAATTTCTAAAATGTTTTAAATTTAAACAATAATCAGCAACTTCAATAATTCATAATAAATAGCCTTTTATCAAAAAAATAAGAATTTTATTGTCCATTCCATAGAAATTTAATTCTCTACAACTTTGTAGAAGAAAGTTTTTCCAAATTCTAAACAGAAAATGTCCAAAATCTACATACGGACGATTTTTAAATACCTCCATTCCGATAAAATACTAATAAAATACCTCAGCATTAATTTCTTTATTTATATCCACATAAAAATAAATATTTCCTTATCATATAAATCAATAATTAATTATTTACAAATAATATTACAGAATTACAGTACTGACAACCAGTTGTTCTCAGAAAGAGGGGACTTTTCGATAAGGATTTCTCCTTACTGGCGCGCAATTAGGTGACCAAACCCCTTTTTAGACAGAACTTCCTTAGAGATTGCCAATAATGTTATCTATAATATTATTCAAATAATATGAATTATTGATCTGATAATGGAAAATACTGTGCAGTGACAATTATTGTAACAACAATAATATAAAATATCAACATAACAATTATTGAATCAATAAAATAAAATATTAAACAGTAATTACTGTAACAATTATTGAGTAGCGCCTTCTTACGTAGGAATCAATAATTTAAAAATACTGTGCAATACCGTGTGTTACTGGGCAACCACGCCTATTACTGTATTTTAACCACCGATATTTCAACAGTGTTAACGATAACACTACGTCATTATTTATAAAACTTAAACTTGTCATTTTCTTCATCCGACCGTTTTCTATTATGGAGCCCACAAATAGTTGCGCCGTCGTACGAATATTCCCCGACAACAAGAATATTTCACGACCAAACATATTCCCCGACAATGAATATTTTATAACCACATGCTTATTTTACCAAAATTTGCACATTTCACCCATAACCAAAGCATTATATTAAATTAACACCTTATTATTCAACATAATAATTAGAGAAAATTCGATTTTATTTATATAAAGTTGGGGTTTTACAACCTCCCCTCCTTATAAAATTTCGTCCTCAAAATTGACGTACGTACCTGGTATTTCGAAAAGGTGAAGATACTCGTTTTTATTTCTGATTCCAACTCCTAGGTCATTTCCTCAATAGCAAGGTTTCTCCACAAAACCTTGACTTATGGTATAACCTTTGTGCGTAGGATATGCTCATTCCTATCCAAGATCTTGACAGGTACCTCCTCGTACGTTAAATCTTCTATTATCTCGTCTGTTTCTAACTTAAAATGTGGTTTGGGTCTTTCACATATTTACGAAGCACAGATATGTGAAAAACATTATAAAAACGAGACATGCTTGGAGGTAATACGAGTCTATAGGCCACATTTCCTATTCGGTAAAGAATCTCAAATGGACCAACAAATCATGGATTGAGCTTTCCACTCTTTCCGAATCTTGTAACACCTTCCATGGAGCAATACGTAACAATACATGATCCAAAATATTAAATTCCATGT